>OY728127.1:1120918302-1121543302 GCA_963277665.1 Viscum album
ATTCATCATCCACTAATTCTCACTCTCTGAAAATTGAATTTCTTATGGTCTAACAAAAATAAAAAATAAATTCTCCTTACAGGTTTCTCAAGGTGGTTATATTCAAAAGGTAATTTTCCCAATGTACATCTCATAATTTCTTTTCTTTTTCTAAATTCCCCTCACCTAAGTCATCCATAAATGAATGATAATTGTAGAATAATATAAATATTTAGATTAATTTATCTAATAGAATATCCCATAAATTTTTTAATTTTCACCACTTCATTTTAAAAGAAGAAAAATCATTTTCAAATTAATGTCGATTACACCCCTTTGAGAATAATGGTATAGTTGTCTTTCAAAAATACGATTCATGGATGGGATTAAAAAAATATTTATTGATAAATAATATTTAAATATATATTATAACATATTTAATTTTTTGTATCTTTTATATTATTCATACATTCATGATTACGATATTTTGGATATATGATATCATTGTTTCTAGAAGTGTAGGATAAAACCTCCTCAAAGAGATGTGATTCATATAGACATCACCTAGAATGTACTAATGATTTTTTATTAAACATATATGATATTAATTAAATAATAATACTAATGTATTTATATTATATATATATATTTAAATACATGTCATTTACATTCATTATTTCAATAAGACATGAAAACTAAAATAGTGTACATGCATACATACTATATTCCATCTCCACGAACATTGTTTTTAGGTTATATTTAAAGATTATTATAAATAAATTTATATTATATATATATATGATTTATATATATATACATATCTTGTATTATATTATTTAAACTACAAAATCACGGGAATCAAATAATAACATGTAAAGTCAAAAACACTTAAAAAAAATACCACATGAAACATTGTTTAATCATGGAGTTATTAATAAATGGGTAACATAATGTATTACATAAATAGTATATAATATTATAAATATGAATATGTAAATTTGATTTATGGATAATGAATTTTATCATATTATATATGTATTTTTAACACATTTCAAGGTAGTCGAACGTGAGGTAAGGGAATTTCGTCTCACATTTTATTTCCTTGATTTACAAGCCTTAATCACTAGTCATTTCATTAATGCAGTGTACATAATTTCTATGAAGTAAATATATTAATTTTATAAATTATGTTATTTTGATTTAAATAACCATTTGTTGACCTATATTTTATAAAGATTAATTACTCAAAAGATACCAAATGTGTAAGGTATTTTTGACTCAATTTTCCTTCATTGAGACATTTTTTTTTTATATCCACCAATGTTATTTTGAAGGCCTATATAATTCAATTTTATGTGTTATATTAGGAATATCCTTCTTTTAATGATATTTTACACTTACTTTACTCTTAGAAATTCGTGGGTATTATGATACAATTATATTAATGTTTTTTCGGACTCTTATAAATTATTGAAGATTATTTTCCTCAATAAATGTTTCTTATGATATCTTATACTCATTTTCATGGAAAATTGTTTATGAGGAAAATTTTAATTTTAAAGGTTTTATAAAATAATCTATTTTATGTTTTCAATGCTATTTTGAAAAAAAAAATTGATTCATTTCAAAATATTGTTAATTTCTAATATTTTTTATATGTTAGTATTTACTAGGGTATATTTATTATCTGTGCCCTTGAATATTAATTTTTTTTTCCAGAATATTATTTCCATTCCAATATAATGGGGTAATATATTTTGTACCTATTTATTATTTTTTATTTAATGGTTTAGACGACATTTTTTTCTCATATTGTGGTACTTTTTTACTTTTCTGGAAAATGTTCACGAATGTATTTTTACATATAAAACATAAATGGTTGTTTAGAATTTAATTTCTCATTAACTATATAAAGCCTCCATTATAAAATAAAATCATTATTTTGAAGGAAATTTTATTTATTTCGTAATTATGATATCTTTTATGTAGGTAATTATTTTTCAATGAAGAGTAGATATTTTACTCCAACATTGATTTCATATGTTCTCGCAAAATTATTTTTCAAATAGGATTACATTGTTTTATTGAAAATATGTTTTAATAGTTATATTATTCAATGATTTGATTATTTTCGATTCTAATAATGCTAATGTTTTTTGAGGAATAATTAAATTAAAACAATTTTTTTTTGTTGGGAATATTTTGATTCCATGATATTTCAAAACCCATTTCATTCCAAGGGTTTTGATATGATAAATGATTTATGTTATTGTGGAACATGTATGTATGATTTCATTATGATATGGGTGGGACAAATATAAACTTATAATTTATTGGGTTATGATAAATATTTTATGAGATCAATATGGTACACAAGACTGAATCCCAAGGCTAAAAGAAGAGGGTACATGGGTGGATAACTTATTCCCATAACAACTGGGTACATAGGTAAGATTAATAATATTATGATCTTAAATTTTTTCCTCATGTTATCACACCATTATGTTATAATTATACATACATGATTTTTGGTTTACCCTTAATGTCCATCTGATCTCTACTTTTTCTTATTTTTCTATTTCCTAGGCTATATGTTAAGGTTTTATGAATTACTAATATTGGGAATGATAATTGTGTTAAATATTTGAGATCTTACACCAGTATATATGTTTTTGTTCCATGATTCCAAATGATGTATACTAATAAAGTCTTGGGGAATATATTTATGTACTGTATTGTGTATTTTGGAAAAATTGATCTAATGTCCCTGTAAAATGTCAAATAATGTTATACAAATACCATGATTTATGGTACAATATGTCATATACAAGGATAATTCATGATTTAAGGGGATATACTTTGGAAAATAATATAATAAACCATGTCATAAGAAGAATCACCTCTATAATATATAATTATTGAGATAAAATTCAACATGAAAGAGTTTTACAGTATAATGTTATAAATATAGTTTTTATATAATGGAGGAAATATATCCCCTCATGTAATGATTATTCTTGAGAAAATGAAACTTAAGTAAACACCAACAGAACTGTATGCTAAATAATGAAAATAGAATTCAAACATTGTCTATTATATATTATGAATGATAAAAATACATTTTAAATTAAAATGTGGTGAATTAAAACAATCACGAAAATATAATGGTCTAAGGTAGAAAAATTCATAATTTTAAAAAAATGTGACTTTCAATATTATAACGAGAAGTGGATCCTAGATAGAAAATCAATCCAAAGTAAAAAAAATTAATGTTCTATCAAAAAAACTATTACTAGAAAATCAAATGAAGAGTTGTGATGAATCTCTTAAATAGAGGGGATATAAGGAATTATTGTAAATGGTTATGAGTAAAAACATATGAATGCTTCACAAATAGAGGATATTAGTATATCCCCTTAAGTATTCCCTTTTATAATTTAGGGTTGACAAATTTATTGGATTTCAATGAAACATACCTCATAGAAAAAATTGAGGAAAACAACGATGGAAAATAAAAGGAGATCATTCCTTTATTTGAGAACATAATTATTAATAAGTTACCATTTAAACTCATAAATTGGATAGAACTTGTTGAGGGCTTTGAAAATATTATACTATTGGGTATCTAGATTCATTTATAGTCCTTTAAAAATAAAATATTGATTTATTACAATCAAATAACATAATGTTAAATTCATTAATAATATTATTGTAATGTGAGTCTATTTGTAGCTGAGATCGATAGGGTGATAGGTGAGTTATATATATTGTACATTAATATTATAAATATTTTTTATCCATGTGAAGGATTAAGTATTTTCTTCATAATTAATGATAAATATTCTTTTACATCCCCAAGAAAATGATTATAGAATTTATTGAAATATTGGATACTAAATTATGGTAATTTAATAAAATATTTTCATACATAGGAAATGAAAATAATAGTTTAATATAAAAAGGAAAAAATATTATAATTTTTTTATGAATATTTATTTTTAACGAACATGGTCTAAAAAAAGAGAAATATTTTCTTTATATTTCCCATAATATAAGGTTTAATAAATAATTTATTATTTATTATTTTTCTATTCATAAATTTATTTATAATACTGTATTATATAATTATAAATTAAAACATTATTTATTATCAATTTTATTAAATTAATTATACGTCATATGATGGAGAAAAGTCTTATTTCTCATAAAATGGTTTTATGGTCAAAAACATTTTTGTTTATAGAGTGATAATGTTATTAAGAAATATTTATTGATGAATGTTTTATAATAAATATATAGATTTTGAATATATCTATATGAATTCAATAAAATATATTTATTACGTCTAGTCATATAGTTAATATAAGATCATATTATGTTGAATAATTTATTTTTAGATAAACATTTTTTCAACATTAAATATGGAATTATTTTTAAAGTATCCTTCGAATATTGTATAAATAATATTTTTTAAAATTAAATCCATATTTGGTATGAGAATAATAATTATTTTTATATAATTTAACATTATGTTTTCACAGAATTAATAGTAATAATATTTAATATTAATTACTCCTATTAAGGATAAAATGAGTTTTCCATGGAGTGGATGTTAAGCCAAAATATACAGACATTTTTTCAATACAATATACAAAAATAATATACACGAGAAATATTTAGACCTTATTATTTTACACTTTATAATATAATTTCATTAGGATTCATTTTTCCTGTGAATGACATTATCAATTAATATTTTATTATGAAATTTCCATGTAGATACCAAAAAGATCCCCTCCCCCTATTATAAAAGGGTACCTCTTCCCCATACACTTTTACAACTCTACGTAAATTTATATCTTACGATTTCTACAAAATATAACACCAATATCCTTTTCCAAATTTTTTTGGTGCTGTCCTTTTTAATAGAAAATCCTTAAGGTCCTTAATAAGAGATCTAAATGAGGTTCTCCTAATATAAGGTAATTTTCTTTACTATGACCATTCTATTAACAATTATTTATACCATTGTAAATTATTTCTTAAAAAATATTATATAATATTAACTCAACAACCCATATTCTAATATATAATTATGTTTATTTTCAAAAAATATTCCATAATTCTCCATCAAATAGTATAAAATCCATCAATCTTATATATGTGGTAATACATCATCATAAACTGAAATAATATTATTCTTTCACTGACTCACATAGATAGTCATAATAATGAAAATAGTGAATAAATATTATAAATATAAAAAATATATATTATTTATCTATAATTATAATGTCATTATATTCCATACTACAAAATCCATTAGGGGATTAATATTGTTGATCAAGAATTCGTACAGTCTATCATGTCCATGAATTAATACAATTCATTTTTCATGTACAAATTTATAGAATAATTAAAAATGGTAGAAAAAGAATAATTATAATATATATTCATTTATATCATTGATTATATTATTTTTCAAATACATATTCACAATAATAATTTCTTATATATAAAAAATAGATTAATGAATTAAGCAATTAATCCCAGAAACAATTGTAAAATTGATATATTATTTGTGAACAGGTGGTAAGATGTTATTATAGGAGAATTTATGAAATTTACAATTATAATTTGGTTTTGGTGAAATATAATAACATGTTTACAAATAGTATATAATATATTATAGTATACTCAACTATGGGGAATAATGATGTAATTGATTTGATCTATCCTAATAGTCAATTGATACATATTTGTTATTATGTGCCCCTTAAATTTTTACATGTTTTTTCACCCATTAATTTATTAAACATTTGTACATATTCATTCATTATAGATACTATATTAATTATATTTTATTCATTAATTAGTTAATAATTTAATATTTACCAAATAGGTATGAATTTATATTATAATTTCACATTATATTGGGATTTCATTATTTTTCATTTATTGAATTATACAATTTATTATTCACAATGTCAAATTATTATCTTCTCCAGTATATATAAATTGTTATTCCAAATATTCATCCACGATTTTCCATAATTGTTATTATATTCCTAAAAATATTTTTTAAATAAATAAAATTTTTATTTTTCTTTTAATCATATATATTTTTTATTCACTTTAAGTGTTTTTTAAATATGTTAAATGTATGTCCTTTTATTTCATATAACAATTAATTAAGTAATTTTTTTTAATATTTACACATAAAATTGTTATGAAAGGAATCTTGTTACTATATTGTGAATGATATGGTTTATAATTTCATAAAAAATATCATGTAAAATAATTATTAACATATATAGTTATATTGAACATCGCCATAAAAAACTATATATGGTATTTAGAATCAACTACACATTTTTATTGGTTTAAATAGAAAAATAATATATTAAATCTAAATTTAATATTCCCATTTTATTACCTTTATTCTTCTAAATGAAATGATTTCAATAAATAGACTATATTCTAGTTTAATAAACCACCATCCCTTATATATGTTTAATTATTTATTCATTATATTCCCCTAAAACATTAATTTTCATGAGATCCTTGAAAATTGAATTTCCCATAAATATCCATATTCTATTTACTGTATATTCTTATTACTTAAATTTTATTTGTTTTCAAAAATCATTGTTTTCCTTTGAAATTTATTTTTCTAGCTATGGAAAAATTTATATTTCATAATTTTAATTCAATACAAATTTTTTTGTTAGGTAATATTGTTTGTGAATAAAATTTACATTTAAATATATAGTTTATTATTTGGAAAAATATTAATGGGTATTTCATTGAATTATATAGCCCCTAGAATAATTTATATCCATCATTAGACAAATATATTAGGAAAATAATTTTTTTAAAAATATATTTTTATATTGACATGGCACAATTATTGATGGAGTAGATATCATGATGTCTAATCTTGTGAATTTATTTCACTATGAATTCAATTTTTATTATACATTATATTATTTCATTGATAAAATCTTTAGAATCATTTATTTATATATCTATGAATGAAATTGACATGAGGGTTTGTTTTTTACCTTTTTATATTGTTTTGGTGCAAACTTTATTTATTATATTGAAAGTGTTTGGAGTAATTTACATTACAGTATTGATTATTCTTTATTTTAAAATCATATAATACATTTTATGTAATTGTTATCAAATATTTGAAGTCACCCTTTTTTGTTTCCATTCCCTATAATATAATGAAAAATTAGTTGATGAGATTCATGGATTCTAAATTTCATAAATTAATATGTTTTATGTTTTACTCCCAATGTAAGTGATGTAAAATTAACATATCATTATTTTCATGACTATTTAATTTTTCTGTCCTTCTAGATTTGAAAAATTATATATATATATATATATATATTTAATAATATATACACCTACTCTAGGTTGCTGGAAATAGGGTTTTTATTGTTAGTATAACTTTAATATTACTATATACCATGTGAATTATTTTAGGAGAACACATATTAAAGGGAATAAACATGTTATAGACATTAAGGATTTGTAAAATTATTTAATTTCCGGATAAATATTATTATGGTAGAGATTAGGTGGTGTTTTGTTGAATTAAATTGATATATGGAGACTAAAAAAGAAAGATGTTATAGAATAGTTATACACATTATTAAAATCTCATAAAACTGTGTATTCGATGTTACTATAACATCACATGGTGAAAGATAATGTCTATTTTGCACCCAATAATTGACACACCTAGGGGATAACCATAAGATAATATAGATTTTAATCTAAAACCATTATAAAGTATATTAAATATTTATATTTATTACTATTATATCTAATGAATCAACATTTAGGATTTTAATATTAATAATTCAAAAAAATTGAATTAATGTTATGTTCTACACATGATTTTTAATTATATATCATGATTTCAAATTAATAATTTTATTATGAAATAAATTATATTCCATTTAATAAATAATGATACAATAATAGTGAAGGATATTAATATTATTGATTAATGTATAGATTTGAATGTTGAGTAAACTAATAAAGTTTGTCCTTGAACTGAGCTTACCAAGGGCATATTATGGTAGTTTAATAAGGTTTTTAAAAATAAACATATAATAATAATAATAAAATTTTCCACTACATTTTTCATAATTTGGATTAAAATATATGATACAATAACCTATCATTTAGTAATATTACTTATCTTCTGGTAATTGTGTGAGCGATTAAGTCCCTTGAAAACATCATTTTGGACATGGCATTCGATGAATTGGAAATGGTTCTACTGGTATTATGTTTTTTTAATAGGTGATTCAAATAAATATCGGTTATTAATATAGAATATTAAGAAGAAATTTGAAATACCACACATGGAGTTGAGATATTTTCCATAATAATTATTAAATAAATATTACACTAATTAGAAGAAGACTAAAATGAAGATAGATTTCCTCATCTTAAAAAATAAAGATTAAATAGTCATGGAGTATAATATTACATTTACATGAATATACCTGTATGATATAGATTACATATTAAATAATACATAAAATATTAGCCATTTATTTTTAGGTCTTATTCAAAATTTATGAATGGCACTAGTTTCACAATATTATTCATCATTTGATGAAATAATTTTCTGCACAATCCAAATATAGAAAAAATTTTATATATCCAACATATTTAAGGGGAATAAAAGGAATTATATATAATTTTAACACAACTTTAATTGTTATTTTTGAATAAAAAAGAATAAAATTAATTTATTTACCTCATGTGCATGTTGTTATAAGTATCATCCTGGAAAATGATTGAAGGGAAATTATGTTTCTTATATGATTTATGATTAGGGTAATATATATAATGAATGAAAGGGGATAGAAACATCCTTAATGTCAAATGATTTAAATACATATATATATATACTTATTTAGACCAATTGCACAATTTAAAAGAAAACATATCATTAGACAATACAATGGATAAGAACAATTTTTTGTGATCACTGTGGATGGGGTCAAGATTTTTAAATCTACAATAGAAGGTAATTCAATAATAGACATCAATTTATCTAATTAATTTTTTTATTTTTTCTTATTAGTAAAATTTATATAATCAATGATTTCTAATAAAATAATATTTTTAAAAAAAATTGTTTATGGAGTTTTCATTAAAATCACTAAGTTGATGTCTCGCTACAATCAGGATGTGTTAGGGAGTTCCCATTGCAACAAATTAATGCGGCATATTTTATTAATTTTTCTGTCAGACAAATAGATTACATTGATATAATTCATGTGTGTACTTGACTTAAATATATCATTCAAAAAATTTATTTCATGTATAATTAAATTATTATTCATGGTGGAGATGTGGAATTCCTTATTTATTTAGAGGTGATTTCATCATATGATTATAATCTAAATTCACACATAATAAATTATATGAATGTGATTACTGTGGATGAATGGAGTTCCAAATTTATATATGTAAATGGGAATATTAAAATTAATGAAGTACAAATTTTATTGAATAAAATTTTTTATTTTAGTAAGGAATTAATTCAATAAACACTAGAGCATGAAGAGGAGTTTTCTAATTATTTAGTATATTATAAAAAGAATCTATCAAAGAGTCTCTATATAGTGACCATTTTGGAATAGTTGTGTTTGAAGAAACAACTATTTGTGTTTTGTTATAAGGGACTGAAACCGCAAAGAGTTTCGCCTTGGGGAACCCCTATTCAGACTATTGAGACGAATGATTAATCGATGAGGATATGCATTGATTATAGGGATATCAAATTCACTATAATAAATGACAATTTCTATTTTCCTTTCATTGATGTCTTATTCAATCATCTTTTCAGAGGACAATATTTTTCAAGATATATATTTTTATAGGTATCATAAATTTTTTATAATAAGGAAGATAATAAAAAACAACATTTCTAATAATATATAGATACTACATGTTCATAGTAATTCCATTGGAATGTAATAATAAACCATCGGTTTTTATGGATAAAATGAAAATAATAATAATCTAATATCATGATTATTTCATTATGGTATTCATTGATATATCATATTTTTTTCTATGATCTATGTGTACTATGAGGAATGATTTCAGATAATTATCTAATCTATTTGAAAAAAATAGTTACATGGGAAATTTAGCTTGTTCATATTCTAGATTCAGGGTGTTTCTTTTCTAGGAAATATTGTATTTAAGGATGGATTCTTAGTTGATCCTATGAAAACATATTTTGTTAAATAATTACCTATAACAATGGACCTAACTGAGGTACATTTATTAATTAGTTTGGAATATTACTATATATAATTCATTCAATGTTTCCAATGATTCAATATTCTGTTAACCAAGATTACATGTAATTGGATAAATTTCATATATAAAAATGAATGTGAAATATATTTTGAATAATTAATGAGGGGATTTTTTAATGATACAATATTGACTACAACCTCAAAAAATGAAGGGTTTCAGATACATATTTAGGAACATATATAAAGATATTAGTTGTGTGTTTATGAAAAATTATAATTTCATTTCATATTCATGATGAAAGTTAAATACTCCTGAATAGAACTATCCAATCCATGATATAGAGTTTAAAAACATAATAATTAATTTTAATATATGGTTATATTAGCTCTATGGTTAATGATATGATATATAAAAATAACATAACAACATAAATTATATCATTTCATAAAAGGTGTTAAATATGAGTTAAATTCAATAGCTTGAACTAATCACAAATTTTGATATCTCATACACTACCACCAACAAATGGAAAATAAGGAACTGGATTTATTAAGTAGGAATGGTAAAGATGTTATATCCAAAATGATGATTGATATTGATTATATCATAATATATCATTTATTGAAGGATATTTTAATATTTTAATGGGTTAAATCAATCATTATTAAAATAATTTAAAAAACTGTTTTATTGGAAAAGTAAAAAATTACATAAAATAATGATGATAATTTTTTTGAATAAAATTAATTTCCTAAATGATGATAAAATGGAAGTCTTCGTATGGGAAGATTGAAATCTATTTTTTTATGAGACTAATTGTTCCATCTATACCAATTATAAATTTTGAAAATTTTCATGATTCGAATTGATCAAATTTCATGATACATCCTACTACCACTACGATGTAGAGATATTTGTGGAAACATTTTTAGAGGGACAAGCTTATGTGGATAATTTTTAATTATGTATCAAAAGGATTTTTTCTAATAGGTATTGGCTGAAATTAAATAACATATAGTATTCATGAATCCTTTTTAATATTTTTTTGTGGATATTTGATGAAAATAATATAGACATTATCACTAGATTATAAAATTCTTAAATAATTAATAATTTATTTTGGGTCATTATTCATCCCTTAAATAATATATACATTTCCATGAAATGAGAGAAAATTTTCACCTTCATCAAGTTAATGGTTCAATGATAATAAATATGTAATACTTCATGGTGATCCTCTTTATATTTTGTTGGTTAATGACCCATCATTTAAATCGATGTTCGAAAATACTATTTATAAATATCATAATACTGGGATTCGTTGGAGCACTCAATAAAATCCACAAACTGATTCATAGTCCAAAATAAATATTTAAAAAATGAAACATATGCTAATATTATACCCACATGACTATCATAGTATATGGGATATTAACTATCATTGGAAAATTTCTCCTATAACAATAGTTTCTATTATATATTTGAAATTCATCCTTGTGAAAAATATATGGAAAGAGATGTTGTACTCTAACTTGTGGGGATGTTCATAAAAGTAAACATCTAGGCCCTAAACATAATGAAAAAAACATAAAGAAAAATACTATTTAAACCCATATTATCAAATCTCAAATAATAAAGTTGATTTATGCCAATATCAAGGGGACTTACGTGGAATTTCAATTGGGAGATAACATATTCTAAAATGTATCACTATGAAAAGGTGTTAGAAAGTTCAGTAATTTAGGGAAACATGAGTCCCTAATACGTTGGACCCAGTGAAATTATAAGATTAATTATATTTATGCATTATAAATGGGAAATACCACTATTCCACTATAATGTATATGTTATCTCCAATGTATTATTGTTATGTAAGTACATTCTTGACCAAATGTATCTTATCACATATGATGAAATAGAATTGGATCATGAAATATCGTATTATGAAGATCCCATCTAAATTAATTATACTAGATATAATGCATTACAAAATCAAATCACTCAACCAGTGTAGGTAAATTGGAGAGTCCATAAAATGTAAAATGTAACATCTTAAATAGTGGATTCTATGAACAAGAACAACCATCATTTATATATAATATAATTTCTTTGAAATTTGAAGGATATATTTTTTTAAGGTGGAATGAAACAACCTAGAAAAAATTATAAAATTTGATAATGATTTCTTTATAAAGTTAAAATAAAATTAAAATTTTAATATTTTTCAAAAAAACCATATAATTTGATACAATAAATAACTATTTGGAACTTATTTTATCAATACATGTCTTAAATTCACTTTTGAAATTTCCCCGTACAAATAAGATTATTTGAATAATTGAAAACGTATAATATAACTATTCCAATTTATACTTATAAATAATTATTATAATATTTGATATTAATAATTTATTTATATTAAATTGGGTATAAAAAATGATACGATCATTTGTAGATAGAATTGAATTTTTTTGGAAACAATATTATTAGAAAACTATTTTTTTAAAGTTGAAAATTTTCAATCCATTTGAATTAAATATAATAATAATTAATGATGAGTAATTCACATAATATTTATAATATATGTATGTATGTATTTAAATCCATATAATTATTATTAATGTTCATATAATTAATATAATACTATATTATTCTAGAAAATTGTATTTCATAAAATCCAGTTCTTTGACACAATTTGCAGGTTATCATTAAATTATCATTTTCCAATTATATAAATTGAATTTGAATCAATGAAATAAATATATGAATTCATCAGAGTTAATAATATTCATTATTTTCATCTTAATTATTGGTTATGATTATTACTAGAAATAGGAAAAAACAATAACCTAGTTTAAGGTTTAAACTGGTTTACGTGGGTGTTTAAAAAAAATCTAATGGTATGTTTGCCAATTAATATTTTCAAAATACTATTATATATAAATATTTCAACCTTATTAATTTAAATCATCCATTAATTGGTTATTATGATGAATTTTTATTGATAATAGATATATTTTCATATTATATAGGGAAATTTTCTCGTGTATTCAATGAAGGTCCCTTCACCAAAAAATTAAACATAACATGATCGCCTCATTTATAAAAAATATTTAAGAAATTTATCTCAAATAGTCTCTAAAAAAATCATCAAAATAATCTATTTCAATAATCTTGGAATTTGGCCTTCCTAAAATTAAAACCGTAGATAACTTTGTAAGATATCCATATAAGGTTCCTATATGGGATGGTAATTTTATTCACTTCACCATTTATTTTTTTAATTTACCATTTACAACCATAAATTATGTATTAAAAAATATACCATAATATCACCATTATCTCTCATGTAGTTATATTATTATATGTTTATGGAATAAATATTTTCCATTTACATTCCTCAAAATATGATACTATGTCATCGCTCCTGAGTACAACGGACAACCGCCTCTCAAACCGGTGTATTTTTTTTCATTATATACAACCATAAATATAAATAGTGATGGAGATAATGAATTAATTTGATATATATGGAATGATAGTAATTATGATAAATTAATATATCATCCCCATTCCTAAATAATCACCAATTAATGGAAACATATCATTGAGTGTGCGTACGTTCAACTTATCGTCTCCACAAACTGATGTTATTCTTCCTCCATGAATAACATTAAATAATAGTTCTAAAAATGTACCTAATAGACATTTACGATATTTATGACATTAATATCAATTAATATATTATGGATATATATCCTATTAATATTACCTAAAACATCTATAATAAAATAGCTATGAGAAAACAAAGTACATGACTCCAGAATGAAAGGTAATATTGAAATATTATTAAATAATTTTCTATAAGATGTCATAAAATGTTCATATATGAAATTATAATAATAAATATGTTTTTTCTACAAATTAATATCTTCAAAAAAACCATTATAATTTAATTTAAAAAATGTTAATTTGAGGGCAAGCATGAGTTAAGAGATATTGTCTCCATTTCCATTCCATTGAGAAATATTTTTTTTACAAACCTACTCACGTTTATGTGGATTATATACTTCTCCATATACATATATAACTAGAATAAATATTTATTAATTATTATTAATCTTACAATTAATGTTTTTTCTTCAATGGTATTGCAATATAAATGTTACAATGGAGTTTAGAATATATTTTTATAAAACAATTTTCTTTTGTATTCCTATTATCTTACTTGAGGTAATATTTATATTTATCAATAATAATAACTAATATTATTCAAATTAACCGGATTTTGTGGATTTTTAATATTTTCTTCATACTTTTCTTCATTTGGACATGATTTAGTCATAGAAATTATTAAAATAATATTTGAATTATTTTTCCTTTAGTTTGATATATTTTTCTTCACTAACCATGTTTTTAAAAATTATTTTATTATTATATATTTAGTTAGTCAATATATTATAATGGTTATTTTTTGTTTCTATAAAATTAAATAATATATTTAAAGTAATATTTCTTCTATTGTCCTAATGTATTATTATCAAAATACTTCTAAAAAAGTCAAAATTAATATTTTTAATGAATATAGTGATAGATATTATCCCCACATAAATAAAAATATTATGATATTTATATTATTTTATATTTTATATATGGGTTTATACATAAACATATTTTATGAAATTATATTTTAATATTTCCCTCACAATCATTTTATATTCCCAATGCCTCTTTTTACAAGACATATATTTCTAGGGATTTTATCATCATTTATTATCTCTTATTAATTTTCTATTCTATTTCAACCCCGAATACATTAACATTATATAGATTATTTGAAATTAAATTTCCCATAAATATCCATATTAATTAAAATGTATAATCTTATTTCCTAATTCAAATGTTATGTATATATACAAATATTAAATTGGATATGATTTGATTGATTGGAAATATATTTATATTCTATATTCTATATTTTATATAGACATTTGTAGATAATTAATATTATCCCTGAATTTTATAGATCTTTTTATATATGATGAATTCATAGCAAATTTTTTGATGTATGTGGAATGGAATTATATCAGCCATTGATACATTAATGGGTTTCATGAGTCAAATCACATTGAATTCATAAATGTTTCATTACCATTATTCTTAAATTTTATTGTCAAAAAGTCTTGAAGATATATATGTATCATGGTGTTTGAAATAATAATATCCATTACTAATAATATCCATTAATTATTGTTCATATATTATTATATGAGATATCATTTTAATGATATTATTAATGGATAAAATAATTAAAAAATTTATTGATTAAATAGAATGAGGTTTTATATATGAAACATAATATGATGCTTTGGTGATTAAATTATTGATTACATTGAATTTGTATTTAGTTATTTAAACTTACATTTTGATTCATCTTTGTTTACTAAAGATATGATCCATTGTTTATAATCCTTACTCGTTGTTTTATATAACCACTATTTTTTATTAATTTAGCCATGATATGAAGAAGAAAATTTTTATTGAGTTCAAGGTTTTGAAATTAATTTTATTACAACATTATATAATTTATCCCAAATAAAAACTGTATTTCACATGTGTGTATATATATGAATATATATGTATATCCAAGACTAAAAAATTGATCTCACCTTTAAGATCCAAATATATGTATCTATGTCGATGTAATAATTTATTCACCGACTCAATGTTACTGGAGTAAAATTTGATACATTGGAATAACATTCATGTTAATTATGGACAATATCAACGTATTTTTGAAGAATATCATGTTTTAAACCAATTTTTCATATATTGATGTTAATTAGTTAAACTAATATTCCATAGATTAAGTAGAATCTGATTCCAATTTTCAATCTGCTGTGAATACGGTAATATTTTTGAACCAAATTTTAAAATGATTTTTATCGATGTAAATACTTTTATAAATATGACTGTAGAGAAAATAGTTTAGAAAAACCCATAAATTCAAAATTAACATATTAGGAATGTAGAGGAGAATTAAATTATTTGTGGAACGAATAATGAAATTGAATGATAATGATGGAATTGAAAATAAAATCCAATGAAGGATTTTATTGTTACCATGAATAAAATATATTTATTGTAAGAAACCTGAATATGATATAGAATGAAACCCGAATATGTTATATATTTTACACCTTCAAAGGCACATTAAATGAATTTGAGAGAATCCATAAAAATGGAAATGTCCTGATGTAAACCTATGTTTCTAAACACATGAATGACCAATTAAATGTTTTTTCAGAATTCATATATATTATAATATGAATTCATCAATATTCATGTTATATAATCAGTTTAAAATGACTTTACATTTGTTTATTATTTCATCATATTTCCATATATCCTCAAGATATAGAAAAAAATAAAGAAATTTATGATGGAATATATTAACAATAATGAATTTATATTTTAATTCAATAAATATATTCAATTAAAGTGATGTTTCACTCATGAAATTCATGATGTAAACATCATAATTTTCCAAGGAGGATAAAAATTCAATGTTTTTTTTATAGTTCCACTAATCGTTTTAGATGAAAAGACCCACATTAATGATGTGAATACCACAATGTAGGGTGATATAAAATGATGGTGATGAAGCCATGATATAATTTCTATGGATTTTTTAATCATATTTTTTGTGATATTCTTCTTAATTAGTTTTAAAATAGGATGTTAATGGGAACCATTCAATAACACAAGGTGTTTCATGAAAGATGCCTATGAATGAGAAATGTTGACTAGTTGGACCATTTTATGGTGTATGGTAAAATTCATTGTTAAATGGGAAGAATATATGATCTAGAAATTTATGTGAGTGTTTCATGTGTATGATATACTTGTGAAAAATTTTAATTCACCTCTATATCAAAGGAAATATTTTTTTCATGAATGATTCATGCAGATTTGTTTAACAAGGATTTAAATATAAATTAATTTCATGTAGAATGGTATTTGACAAAATAAAGACCACATTTTAATGAAATATACGTTACTCATATATATTTATATTGAAGAAATGACTGAAAATTATGTTTTTTAATATTTAACAACTCTGTATCTAGAATTAATGGGATTGGGGTTATATTAGAATATTTTTATAGTATACAAGAATAATATATTGACAAAATACAATAATTTTCATAGAAACGATATATTAATATATTATCCCTTTATTATATTTAACATAAACCATTACATAAACCTTTAAAGGATAATTTTTATACTCTATGTGATCCTTTAAAATTTCACAGTGATGCCTTCTAGGTTTCATTGAGAACATTGAAAAATAATATTATGATCATAATGTTATAACTGAAAATTTTAAAGTATTATTTATCAAAGGGTAATCACAAAATAAATATTCTGGAGAAAATAAATTATTAACTAAATTCGAAAATTAATTGAAACTAAGGGCATGCATTATATAAAAAAATAAATAAATACATATCCATGAAATAATTATCTTATACATGTTGAATTCATAATATTTAAAATCATAAAATATCTTAAATCCATTGTTCTATGAAATAATATGTAGATGGGTGAGGAATAACAAAATATAATTTTTTCACTATCGCATTATACATAAATATGCATCATGGGGGATATCAAAACATGACCACACCCATTGATAATTATGTTACATTTATTCATCATATTTATGAATTAATAAACATTAAAATATAAATATATCTAGCCATAGAAATAAATAGATTACTATTTTGAAATTATATGTAAATTAATTTACAATATTTCCCAAATAAATAAAAAAATCATTCTGTATAATAATGCATTAAAATTCATCCAAATAGTGTTCTTGTTTAAAATTAAGTAATTAACCCTGCATTCAAAAAATGGAATAATTTTATTATCTATACCAATGTACGACAATCAAAATAGAAACTATTAGGTGTTCTCTATATAGTATAAAATACCATTATCAAATAAATAATCATAATTTTGTGGGGATGGAACATTAAAAGTATTAAAATATAATTAGAATATAGAAATTTATTTTATTACTTTTAAATGGTATGTGACTAAAAAATAGTAGGAATATAGATCATAATTTTTTAATGATTGGGAAATATCTAAACAGTATCCATCATGATTGACTAGTTAGGTGTGCAGTATTAGGACCACTCCTCATGTGTAACTCCCCGACCCTATGTTACCTATGTTAGTTGCATTATTTCATAACATTGGAATTATCAAAATTTATCATGTCTCAAAACATTGATTACTTCAGTATCCTAGGAATTTCTAGATACATAAATCTTTTTTAAATTTCATTATCAAATTAAATTAAAAAACATTTTGTCTCCTTCGAACACATTCATATACATTATATTATCCCTACAAGTCAGTCCTAATATACTTCTTCAAAACTGGGGAAAAATAAAACATAAAAAAGTGGTGTGCTCAGATGCTCATTATGTATAATAATATAGAAGATACTATAATAAATATGCCTAAAAATTTATTTAAATTTATAAGACTAAAACAAAAGCATTTTATATATAAACATCATCATAATATGGAAATGATAAATCAAATAATTTGATTTACTTATTCAGATGGATATTCTTCTAGTCTAATAATCACACGCAGTATCAATATCCAATTTCATAATGATGGAATCTGTAATTCCATTCAATATAACCACATACACAAAGCATTGTGCCAATACAAAAAATAAGATTTTGTTAAGGTCTAGTTCATAGACACTAGTTTATCTCATGAGACATACCCATGAATCGTGTAGCTATAGCGGGCTTCACCCATCACTGACTAAGTCCAATGCATTTATCAAATGAAAAAGGTTGAAACATAACATTAACATTCATATTAAAACATGCTTGTGAAATATTAATACGTTAACTATAAATAATGAATGGTATAAAAATAACCCATCCACAATCAAACATATCACAAATCCTTCAATACAATATGGAAGATTATATAATAATAAATATTCTTCAAATAAGATTAAAATCCATTAAATGATGTGGACATAGATGAAATGAAAACTATTTGATATAATTATCTCTTTATGTTTTGAAATTATTTCAAAGTCACATATTTATAAATGAAATAATTTATTTTTAAAATATTTTCGTAGTCTTGAAATGGAATCTTCGAAGTTGTTAAAACAATAGAAAATAGCCACACCCATTGTATATGTTAAAAAAACATTCTTACCTTAATCTTTTAAAAAGATCATAAAGTAACATGTTTGGAAATTGACGAAATTATTCCTTTAAAAATATTTTATAAAATATAAAACAAGGGTATAAATGAATTTAACCCATATTCTAGAAAATATTACCATTGTTTTGAAATACAATTTTATGAAACACGGATGTGGGTGATAAAGAAGTCCTAGTAGAAACTCATGAATAATCTAACTCAGATAAATGAAGAGATTGTAAAATTTACCATTACCATGTACTTTTCCCAAGTAGAGGATATTTTAACCTCATGTATAATATTTAAATCATTTTTATTAAATTATACAAGAACCATATACAGAAAAAATATATTATATATAATCTTCTAATATTGGTTTTTTAATAAGTAGTACTCACCTGTGCATTCGCACGACAAAATTTTCAATGCTTATTTTCACGAAGACAAAAATATATTTCATAGTTAATAATGAACATGAATATTGAATATATTCATTACAAAAAATAGGGGTACTTAATATTGGAATACAATTGGACATAATATAGAGAATTGAAAACATATAAGGAAATTAAGGAGATGAAAATAACATTAAAGAATATGTAGGTGAATATTGAAAAAATATTGGAAAATATAGGAGAATATATAAGAAAGAGAAAACATAAGTATACCAACACTGTACAGAATAAGACATTCGAATTCATGATATAGAATATAAGGAAAACATATAAGAGAATATATACGGAAAATAAAAAACAAAAATATTGAATATATTGAAATAAAATATTAGTGATACTTAATATTAGAATACAATTGAAAAAAATATAGCCACATCATTATGATGGTAATTTTTTTTATAAATACATTTAAAAAAATCTATTAGAATATATAATTAATTAATAAATATTTTTAGAAGGGATAATTAAAATACATGAATGAAAAGAGAATTCAAATGGATATTGTAAATTCAAAATATACAACATAAGTACTAATGATTGAAATTTTTGAACTGTTTCAATCATTAAAAGGAAGTTGAAGTTAGAGGATGTCCCCCAGAAATTATTTCATATTGTACTGTAAGTAAGTTGAAGTTCTAGGATGTCACATATAAATTAGGTTAGATTGTACAAATATCCATCTTCAAAATCAGAGAACAGAATTTTCTACATAGAAAAAATGATTAAAATAAGAATACCTGAATTTGCATAATCCAAAAAATGAATTTTTACATAAAATAAATCACGAGAAACCACAATAAATATAATTCTAATATTAAATACACGATCATATTAATGGATTTTAAAAAAAACATATAAATGGATATCATAAATATTTTAAATTAATAAATATAAATTTTCAATAATTTATATATTATCATCTATATTTTTTTATAAATATTGAAACCTACTCAATTAGTTCCAAATGTTATATATAAACATAAATAAGAAAATTACAATTTTTATAATACACTTGAAAACTAAAATGTTATAAAAAGCATTAACATCACAATAAATGATTATATCCAACCTTTTTTTTCATAAATTGTCCATTTTAAATGGACAAGTGTACAAAATAATTCCATAGAAATATAGATAACTAATCCTATAGCATATAAATCATGGGGAAATAAACTTGTGGATATGATAAATGGCACCTAGAAGCCATTAGGCCACCGATGATGGGTTATAAGGGAATTTGATTAGAGAATCCCCTGCAACCTCTATCTGATACACATCTTAGAACTCCACAAAAACCACAGTATCATGCATTGCACTTTCACCACCACCAGTTGAAAAATGGATCACCCAAAACATAGCCCCCATAATATGAGCTAAATATTCAATTTCCACATAATCCACAATGTCTCACAATGTCCACCCCTAGTTATTTTTTACTTTGTTATAAACTACCTACACTAGAGAAAACCATCAATGATTCCTAACTCACAGTTTCGAGAAAAATAAAAATGCAAAGGGCCCCAGATTTTTTGGGTTTATGGTAGGGGACAAGGTTTCTTGGGTTCATGGTAGTATATCATGATCACCTGCATAGCGGAATATGTTATCATGGTTTGAATAAAATTGTTAAAAACCAACATCTCTTTTATCATTTATTGTATGTGATGAGTTTTTTAATCAATTTATAGTAACTGAGCTTAATTCCATCAGAAGGTGCATAAATATGCATAAACTCATTGTTTCTACAAGATGGTAGTGAGTAATTATGCACAAATTACATTAGTTTTAAGAATTTATATTAAACAGTACGGGTATACCAAAATCTAGACAATATATATACTTATATGAATTAATGCATATATTTTTAGTCAATTAATCAAACAATGTATCATGTAAAACTTCTCAATAAAATACCTTGA
Source organism: Viscum album (assembly GCA_963277665.1). Lineage (NCBI taxonomy): Eukaryota > Viridiplantae > Streptophyta > Magnoliopsida > Santalales > Viscaceae > Viscum > Viscum album. Next base: position 1,120,940,222 of record OY728127.1, read on the forward strand.
AATGTAAACCATCAACCATTTCATTAACTTTTTTTTAATGATGATACTATACCTGAATGGTACGTTAGAGCATGGAAAAAAATACCTACATTGATACATGTTAAAATGAAATAGGTATAGTGAGCACATCAACAAAAAATAAAAGTACGTAAATATTATTAAATGAATCAGATTGACTGAATCAGTATATGCATGGTTATGCGCTAACCGCTAAACTATTGTAAAGAAAACATGAATATGTTTCTATTTTTAGAAATCTGTAAAACCAATGCATATGGGTGGCTGATTTGCATGAATTGACATGGTTAATACAATATCTAAAATATGATTCATGTATCGAAACTTATACCCAGCAGTCTATTTGTATATTTCATATACATAATAAAAATTGAAATAAAATTTAGGTAAACTGGAATGTGTGTAGTATATATGAAAGACATATATCAAACTAAAAAAATTAAAAAAAACCATTGGAATTATAGTTGTGTAAAATCGAATGTTTTAAACTGTGTGTTACCAAAAATAATCGATATTGCTTCTAATACAACAGAATTATTTATTAGTTTTAAAAAATGTATTTCTCTTAGTTGAGAAATACCATAAAATAAAATAAACAGATAACACAATGATTTGTGAGTGATATAAATCATGCAGTCATACAATGGCGCACCATCATAGCTCCCCTGCGCAGCCCTTTAGTCCCAAGATTATCCCTATTCATATTATCATTCATCACCTGAAATATAAAAAACCAAGTGGTATTTTAAATTTAATTGAATTGTGATCAGAAATAAGAATGTAAAAAATCAGTTTGGGTTACCTAAACAACAGTATGTTTTAGTGTTAATTTCTAACCCATAATTGACGCATGCATTTACTTCCAACCCATATTTAGTATATACATATCCATGATGAGAATAATTAACATTTGAAGGAAAATATATTTTCTGTGGAAAAAAATACACATGGAGAGTGTTCTAGTTGTTGGGTGACTGTTGGTGTAGAGTAGGGAAAACACTAGGGTTTTGAAAAACCATCTAAGCAGGTATACTAATAATTCACAGATAAGTTAATAAAAATCCAAAAAAGTTTCGTAAATGACCTACACAAATCAATATATAGAATGATTATAAAATTTTGATAAAAATAATTCACAAATAAAACAAATTATAGAAAATTTTCTTGAATGGACCATTATATTTTGTGAAAATAACCATGACCGTACCGGTATCAGTTCATAAACTGATCCTGCAACATATTTCAGCCAAACTGGGAAACCCCTTTACTTTGTAATGAAATATAAAAAAAATCATAGTTTTAGAATTCAAAACACATTAATATGTTTTACATAATATAAACCATCATAATTACACAAAATTCTATTAAGGACATATATTAGTCTCAATTCTGAGATGATTGTCTAGGCCTGATTGCTTCTCGATCCTGACGAATCTGAAAAAAATATCTCCCTTCGAAATAGCACTGCATGCAATGAATATATAAACAAATTAAAAAAATATACATATCAAAGAGATTATGAAACCCGGATTTCCTTGAAGATGTAACATAATAATGTATCAACCAAATATAGATGTCAATAAATAAAATAAATAATGAAACATAATTCAAATGAAAATAGAAATAATAGTGAGATTCAATTACCTTGAATCACTGATACCATTACCTGGTAAAGCACGAGATGGTGGTAAAGATACCTCAATAAAATTATACATGTGAAGTCATTCAACACCATGGAGTAGACATGTGAAGTCAATCAACACCATTTTAATAAACATGCAATGTAGAATAAAATTAGAGATCGAGAATAATATTTAATTTGGTAGGACGTGCATCAAATAATCAATTAGTGACTAAATTCCAGTTAATATAATGAAATATAAGGCCTAGTATAGAAATGAATACAAGATATCATAAATATGGTTACAAAAATTGAAACAGATTATAAACATATTAGAGGACTGGTGAAAGGGGTTGATGAAAATACAGCTGAATTAGACAATTAAAATGGATGAAAATTAAGTGTTATCAAACAATGAAAAAAAAATATACAAGATAATGTAAATGATAACTTATACAGTTAAAAATTAAGCATTCTGTTAACATGTCAATGAACTCGCATCTTATTTCAGACTATAACCATTCCAGATCTATTATCACATACGATTGAATGAATGTCCTTGGAATCAGCCATCTTACAGTAATCTGAAAAATGGAACGTTTTTAATGAGAACAATGAACAAATGTTTCACAATAGAATTAAGGTAAAACAAAAATCCACTCCCACATAAGGATGTTCATAAATTACATAGATGAAGCTGTTATAATATAGAGAAAAATAAACATAGGCATATTTAGTGTCGCAAAACAAATAAAAATGAATAGGTATAATTCCCAACATAAAAAAGGTAGATTATTACACAAATTTATTACACAATCCACAATCTAAAACATATCCATGAGTGGAAGTTGAATAAAAATGTGATAACAATAAGTCTCACATAACAGTCAAACAACCAACAATATATAAGTAATCAGCTCCAAGCATGAAAAAAGTAGATTATTACATAGATTGAAAACACATCATGGGTAAATATAAATTATTTTTAGAAGAACTGAAGAGAAAATGAAGAACGATTGTTGGTTTTCAGTATATAATACAAATTCGGATGAATTGATGGGTTAACAGAGGAAAAATAAAGGATAGTGGTTGTTGAATGCATCGACGGACTAAGGTACATCTCCAATTAAGCTATCGCAAAACGATCTCGGAATAAAACCAATTAGAGGGGTGAAAATTTATATGGGATTGAGATAACATACCCGTAGAATTTATGATTATGTAGTTGGTGATGTTAAATAGGTTCAAGAAGTGGTACTCGCCATTCATCTTCGGCGGTTGAATGTTGATAAGATATTTAAGAAGATTATGTATTTAGTCGTAAATCAAAGGTGTTGGTAGACGGAGATGTGAATATGAATGAAGATATGGAGCTGAGTTAATGATAAGGACTTCTGGATTTGAGATTATGGATTGCTGTGAATGGAGATCCAGACGACAAGATGCTGAGTTTCAGATACGCAGGTCGAGAGGGAGACATAGACGACGAGATGAGGAGTGTCAGAGATGCAGGTAGACATGGAGATGATGATCAAGAAGTTCCAGATACGGGGAGCTGAAGGGCATTGAATAAAGTTCGAGTTCCATAGGTGGTGGCGGAAATGATGACTGCAGGTAGTTGGATGAGAGGAAGTGGAAAACCCTGAGGCCGCAGGAATGTGAATCGATGGAGTGAGGGTTTGTGAATTGAGAAAAAAATTGTAGAGAAATCAGTAAGAGTGTCGTGGATTCATCTAGAAGTGACATGTCAGTGGAAAAATGCCAACATTAGAATATATATATATAGATATTTCATTAGTGTCATTGTTTGGGAGATAACTGATTCATTTTATTTTAATTATTCTGTTTTGTAAGTTATCTTCATAATGGATAAAATTTATTCTATTCATATAAATAATGATATTTTGACCATAAACATTATTTTTACTCATAAAATGAAAATTAATCTTGAATGGTTACGATGGGGAATGAATCTCAACGCATTTATGGAGATTGTAATCCGTGCGTAGGCTCAAGAGACAATATCATTATATTGATGGTGAAATAATATTTAATTGGTTGTTATATTATATATACTAAATCATCGACATGATATATTTATTATTAAGATAAATTATACTTTTTATTATGACCATAAAAATAATTATGTGTTTCAATAACAAACTACACCACGACGAAGAGACAGTAAACCGTACGTACACTTGTATGGGGATTTTTTTATTCATTGGATAGATATAATAATTAATATAGTTGTACCATATTTATAATAAAATAATAGTATTTAGAAGTAACTAGAGTTATTATTTTGGTATGGAAACAGCAAATAATGAGAAAGTGTGAAAATAATGGAACGTTGAATGATGTTATGAAATTATTACTTCTTCTTCCAGTTATTTCTTTGATTTGAAAAAGGGCTCCATAGGACTTATTTATTATAAAAAAATGCATCTAGGATAATATGAGGGTAGTTTGGAGGATATTTTATCAGGGGTTGGCTGATCCAAATGACTTTGGATGTGGGATTTTGAGAGAATGGGATGTACCCTTTTATAAGAGAGGTGGGGGTCACATTAAGAAAAGCATGAAATATAATTTTATCATAAAATCATTTTCGGTTTATAATAACTCCAAGTTGATTTATTTCTAGAATAAGGTGGGGATGGGTCTAAAACATCTCATCAAATAAGTTTTTGATATTTTTAGTTCACCATATTAACAAAATCTTTTATATTTAACACTTAGTTAAATATTTTGACATTAACCATGTCTCCTTGTATTTTTAAATTATACGGTATGTAAAATAACTATAAAATTTCTACAGAAACCCATGTGGTTCATTAATGTCATATATAACCCTTATATATGTTCTTTTTCCTATCATTATTTATTTAGGAATATTATATTATTTAATAAAATATTATTTCTTTTAAAAACACAATTATGTAAATTTTGAATCAATTTAGTATTTGATTTTTGTGAAAGTCATAACCACTTAATCACTTCAAAAAAAATATTTATTCTACCATAAAATGTCATATTGGCCAATAAAATCCCTGTAATTCATCAAAAGTCTAAATATATATTTATTTCAATATTAATAATATAAATTATTTTAATATTTCATTAATAAGGTAATTACAAAGTCTTCATTGTGTCATAAATAAAAGTAAGTATATAATCTCTACAAATTATAAATAAAATATGATGATGTAGGAAATATATTTATATTTTTAATGAATATTTTGATTCAAATTTATCGTATTTATAACCATATATTAAAAATATGTTATTTACAAAATGTTTATGTTAACATTATTAACTTTTCTTCAAATAGAATAATAATAATTGTCCTAATCTAATCTTTCAATGTCAAAGAGGATAATATTTTATTAATAAGGTTAATTTTGGTCCAAAAACACATATAAAATAGAATTAAGACATTTGTTAGGATAATTATTATATAATTTTACCATTAATTTCCATATTTAATTCTAACTGTGGTAAATAAAAATCAAAATTACTATTCAACAATAATTAATTTCATCCTATTTAACAATATTGTAAATACTTATTTCAACCATGACTCTCATGCTTTGGAAATTAAATTCAGGAATGCGATAAAATTACTTTTATTCATATTTGCAAATGTTCCTAGAAGGTGGTTAAAAGAAGTTAAAATTTTCAATAAAAATTTTTAGATCTAATTTTAATAAAAAAATGAATCTAATGGATTATATTGAACTTATATATGAATTATGTACCTATTTTGACATAATATAAATTTAAATAAATGAAATAATTATCTAAAAATGTCTGTTTTAAAAAATAAACCAGTGTTTTTCTCTATTCATCAAAAAATTATAATTTTTAGAAAAATACCACGATTTCATGCTATGATAATTTTGATATTTGGAATCCAAAAATTATGTCCATTTTTTAATCTAACATTTAAAAATATTCAAAAATCAGGTATTATTGTTCATAATAGCTAGTTCTATTGGTCATGGTGTGGTATAACTTGATGTTGCGTACAACACAAGCTATTACATTATTCAAAGAGAATAGTACCATGGATGTTTAGTGTGTTACATTCTCTCATCATTTCCAAACATTTTTCGTCGATATTTCTAGAATATTATTGCAAAGAATGATTTGGGTGGTTCTTCATCAAAATTTATTTGGCTTTACACGTTGCATGTACTATTTTATTGTGTCGCAAAGAACTTTTACCAGACGAGTCATCCAGTTTCTCAACACTTTTTCACTAGTATCAAGAATATTGACATTCTATCTAAAACAATAAAGATCGAGATCCAGTTCTATTTCGTCATAGTTGTGTACGTGTGTTGGGTCTGACAAGTATTTTCTTAACAATGATATGTATAACACATCATGAACATTGGAGTGACTTATTGGAATTTCAAAATAGTAAATTACAACTCCCATTCGACCTATAATTACAAATGGTATGATGTACATTGGACATAATTATCCCTCCTTAACGAATTGTATAACACCAATCCAATGAGATACTTTCACGAAAACATGATCACCTACACAAAATTATAAATACTTCCTTCAGTTATCGACATAGAACTTTTTCTTGGATTGAGCTGCTTTGATTTGGGTTTGGGTAATCTTCACATTTTTTAGTGTTTCCTCAATATGTTCGGGGCCTACGAGTTTTATTTCACCAACATCATCCCAAAAATATGGTGCGTGACATCTATTTCTATATAATGCTACATATGGTACCATCAGAATACTCAAATGGAAGCTATTATTATTAGTAAATGTTAGCATAGGTAAATACAAATACTACAAACCTTGAAAATCAGGTGAGCATGATCTGTACATGTCTTATAAGGATTGAATAGTCCGTTCTGATTGTCCATTGGTTTGAGGGTAGTAGGCAGTGCTAAAAGGAAGATCAGTATATAAGGATTTCTAAAGACAGTTCTAGAATCATGTTGTAAAATGCGGATCATGATCATAATAAATCAATAAGGGCACCCCATGAAGTCTTACAACTTCATTAATGTATAGACGTGCTAAATGCTGAAGTGATAAATCTTCTCTTATTGAATAAAAATGTGTTGAATTTCTAAGATGATCAACAATGACCCATATTGAAACATTCTATCTAGGAGACATTGGTATCCCCATGACAATTTCCATATTATTATCATCCCATTTCCACTCAGGTATGGGAAGAAGTTACATGAATCATTTAGGATGTTTCCTTCAAGCCATCACCTATTGATACACTATACATCTTGACACATAATCCTCAATATCTATCTTCATGTTGTCCCTCCAAAAATATTCCTTCTAATATCTATACATCTTAGTGCTACAGGGGTGTATAGGGAAATTATTGATATGATCATCATCCAACATTTCCCTTTTTAGATTAGGTATATTGTAAAAAAATTCTTTTCCCAAAATTTAATATTCCTTCTTTATATACGAAGATAATAAATATCTATTCATTTACAGTGTTATTATTCTTTTGAAACTCCTCATCATAATTATGGGAACTTTTTATCCTTTCATGTGAAGATAGTTTGGCAACCATTTGAAAAATTATTAATGATTCACCTTAAATGATTATTTCCATATCCATCTTTATTAGATACATTGACATATGAACCCTTTAATCTATCATCTTGTTGATACATCCATGATCCTTTCTACTAAACTCATATTCTACCTTATTTTCCTTCTCCGGGTGGTATTGTATAGTGCAGTCATAATCCATGAGTAGTTAAATCATTTTATTTTTGCTAATGATGAGTTCTTTTTGTGGAAAAATATAATTTAATCTCTCGTGATGATTATAAATCTCACATTTTCACCGAAGAGATAGTGTCTCCATATCATCATAGAAAATATTATAGCTTATTACTCAATATCATGAGTGGTATAGTTTTGTTCATGATTTTTTAGTTTTCATGATGAATAATGAATACATATATAATTAGGTATAAGGCCACAACCAAGTCCTTCCTTTGAAGCATCACTATAAATAACAAACACATCATTCCCTGATGGTATATTTAGGATAAGAGAATTTACTAATCTTCACATCAGTTATTCAAACATTCTTCACAATAGTTTTTCCAAAAAAAAAATAACCCCATTACATGTGAGTTTGGTTGATGGGTTAGCTAATCGGGAAAAATTATGGAAGAAACGTAGTTAATAACCATCTAAACCAAAACAACTCTATACCACAGTTATACTCGTCATTGTTGGAAATTATTTTATTACTCTTATATTATAAGGTTTAATAAATAGTCCATCCTTGGAGACAATATTTCCATGAAATGAAATCTCTCGTATCCAAAATTCACACTTTCTAAACATCCTATATAAATCATTTATTCTACGAGTTTTCTGAAGAGTGTGCATGTTATTTTCCTAATCTACATAGATTTTGGAGTAAAAATTGATATCATTCGTAAATACCACTAAATATTCATCATGATAATCCATGAAAAATCTATTAATAAGATCCATGAAGACATATGGTACATTAGTCAGTCGAAAATGCATTAAAGTAAACTCATAATGACCATACCTGTTATGAAATGTAGTCATTGGAATATCTTCCTTCTTAACACACAAATGATGATATCCATATCAGAGGATAGTATTTCAAAAATACTAAGCACCATGATTTTGATCGAATATATCATCAATGCGAGGTGGGGGATACTTGTTCTTTATTGTTATATAATTGATTTCTCTATTGTCACATAACAACCTCATAGATACATCATTCTTATTAACAAAATGAACAGGGACTCCCCATGTAGAAACACTAGGGAGGATAAATCCTTTATTACTAAACTCTTCTTGTTTTTATATATCTCCACTCTTTCCACAGTGTCCATTCTATAAGGTGTTTTCGATATGGGTATACAAAAAAGGAATTATGTCAATTGAAAACTCAATTTCTTATTCTATAGTATATCTAGGTAAATTTTATGAAAACATGTCAAGATATTCTTCCACAATAGGTACATCATCTATTTTAACATTATTTTCCTCACCCATAGTTATTTTAATCCCTTTCTACAAATAATTAAATTTAGTTGAGATACGGGGAGAGGATATTGATAAGAATCAGATGATGATGTTTCTTCTCTAAAGATAATTTATTCATTATCCATATCATCAAAAATTTTGAGCTCTTTCTTCTTATATTAATTTTTTGTATCATGGTATGATAGCAAATCCATACAAAGGATTATTTTAAATTCAATCATGGGAATCACAATAAGATCAAAAGATAAAGCTCATTTATATAACCTAATATGAACTGATTGAAAAAACATTAATGAAATGATACATCCCTTTGAAGTGTTGACTGAAATATACCTTGTTAATTAAAATTTAAATAATATAATTTTATTAGAAAACAAGGAAGATATGAAAAAAGTGATGATCCATAATCAAATGAATCATTGGCAAAATTTTATGAAACTATTAAATTACCTGCAATCATGTAATTTGGAGCTTTAAATGTTGTAGTAGTAATCTCATAAGCTTTTCCATTCGCCATTGGCCTATTAAGAGGTATGTTAACTAGGCTCTTTGGAAATTAATTTTCATAATTCCCCATTTCTATAAAATTTTTGCATTCAACATAGACATCACATTTTTTTCCATTACAATCACAAGCTTGGTGGAATTTTTCAATACACTGGATACAAACACCCATTCCCTTATGAAAAGTACTAGGGTGTTTCTCCACATGATTATTGTTGGATGGAAATTAATTTTTTCCCTTTAACTACTTATTTCTTTTTATAGTGTATTGGGAAGATATCTTATACTCCTACTTTTCATTAAATTAATAAGACTTAGAGAATTCCTTTTCTTTCATGATAGCACATAAGGAAATATCTTCATACGATTAGAAGGATTGTGAGAATAATTCTTGATAGAGAAATGGTTTTAACCCATCAAATAATAAATCAATCTTACTCATGGGGTTACATTTATAATATGTTGTATGACTTGATATCCTTGTAAGGTTAGCCTAATTCTTTGTGACATTCTTATCGTTTTTTTCTCATACTCAGAAATTGACTTTCCATATCTGCTCGTTGGTCACAAGGAATGTATTTTTCTAATAAAATCACATTACATTCTCTCCATTACCTATTGGATACTTATTAATCCCACTTTTTGATTTGAATCAATGTCTATTGTTGATCTGCATCTCTAGTGAGGCGATAAACTACCATGAATACCATTTCCATTTTTCTACTCCCCAATGCACATGTTATTTTCACTAAGAAACATATTAATTTCTTATATACAAATAGATTTATAGACCCATTGGATGAAGGTGGCTGTTTCACCATGATTCAGTCTGACATTGATCCTCCCCGTTGTGGATCAGGGTTCTCCATATGGGTAAGGTCAGTATTCATAACCTGAGTGAGTTGTCACAGTGTGGTTATAAGCTGATCCTCACTTGTTGCATCAACATCTCCACTATAATTATCCTGAGATTGAGAGAAATACTAACATGGTTTAGGTTCATTGATACAGTTCCAATCCTTCCACTATAAACCATTTCTAAATAATGGAATACACTAGATTATTTTATGAACCGTAATATGTAACATCAAACTAGTAATGTACCTAACATAAATTGAACAATTTATGAATATAATCCCAAATCATTAAAAATATTTCATTGAGTAATTATTTACTCATAAATAATTAATAATGGTTTGTAATGAATTTGTGAACTATGCTAAGCATATCTCTCGGGTGTTTTATAACCCATAGTGCAACAAGACATGTTGTCGTGTACCAGGATACCTCGAGTAAAGCCCAAAACTCATTTTCTATATATTTTTTCTTAGGTACATCTCTTCCAGAGATTTCTCTACATGCTCGTATCCATATAGGGATGTATTTCATGATAAAATAACAAAAATATCATCATTACCAAAATCATAGGATGCTTTTCATTACTAATCCTCAAAAGAAATCTTATGTTAAAGATCTCTAACAGGAAATTTTATAAATATATCTTTTTATATTTATAATAAACATCATCTGATATCAACTGTAATATCCTGACCCAAATTACCCAGAGTCGGTGCATTATTACAAAACATTGGCATGATCACAATTGATGAAGTCTCAAAAGACCGATTAGTTTAGTAGCTTTGGAAGTATTAGATACATACATAAGTTTAAAATTACATTATAAAATGAAATACAACAAAATTTTGTCACCGTTGAACACATTCATATCTCATATAATATCCCTACAGGTCAGTCATAATATACTGTACACATCCAGGGAAAAATTTCACATATGAAACGGGTGAGCTCAGATGCTCATAAATGATAACAATATATCATAAACTATAATAATTGAGAATAATCCACTAAATAAATCTATAAGACTAAAACAAAATCATTTTAAAAATATACTTCTTCATAATATGACAAAGATAAATAAAATTATTCCATTTACTTATTTACATATATATTTTACTAGTTGAATAATAACATGTAAGGTCAATATCCAGTTTCATTGTGATGGAATGCAAAATATCAGACATCATAACCACATAGTCAAGGCCTCATGCCAAGACTACAAATAAGATTTGACAAGGACTTGTTCCAAGACACTAGTTTTTAATGAGTGTTACTGATGCATCAAGGATCTATAGCGGTCTCCACCCACCACTAACTAAGTCCAATGCATTCCTCATATGAAATTATTGAAACATAACATAAAAATTCATCTTAAAACTAGCACAAAAAATGTTAATACATTAACCATAAACCAAAAATTTTATAATAATAACACATCCTCAGTCAAACATATAACCAAACCCTCAATAAAATTTGGAATATTGTATCATAACAAATCATCATCAAACATGTTTCAAATCCATTAAATGATGTTGTCATACCTGAAATAAAAAATATTTGAGAGAAATATCTCTTTCTATTTTAAAATAATTTAAAAATCACTTAATTATTTTTGAATAAATTTATTTTGAAAATATTGTTACATTAATGAACAGGAGTCTATAAAGATATTATAATGGAAAAAAATTATAAGGCCCCAGCCTTAAGCCTTACATAATCTTGATTTAAATTGAATATTTCACATTGAGGATCTTTTCAGGTTTAGAGTTTTACAGAGTTATGACATAACTATTACATCTCAAAAGATTAGAATGTAGATACGTATACTCAGTTTCCATTTTTCTCAAAAGATAAAAACTCATGATCAAAAGAGTCATGTCTGGTTCCATGTTTAGACGACATGAAGTTTTCTTGATCCCATCCATTACCATTATACCTCATTAAGTCCTATGGAAAACATTTCAAAAACTATGGATGAGCACAAAAATCTCAGCAAGGGTTGTAGGAATACGGACAGGAAACATTAGTCCATGTATACATAAACATCAATGAAATCATACTTTACACATAAAACATAAGCACTTCGACATACCTCATGAAATAATAATTCATAATGGAAACATGAGGAATTCATATTATTATTACGTAGGGAGTAACCCTCATGGTTACGTTTGGAATACCCATCATAGTATATTCCCTAAATCTCTTCAGAGATACGTTAACATTTAACTCTATCGCATTACCCAATGCATTGGAGAGCTATATCGAGGTTCACCCGCCCTTAGTTTATCATAGAACCACCCGTCTTCATAAATAATGCCCAAGAACCATAACACAATCATACCACTTAAAACATACATAAATAAAACATTTCATTTCAACATTTCAATCACTATACATCAATACAACAAATGGATATAATAAAAAAATTATCAAAACCACTTTCAAAACCATTTAAAACATTTAATAAAGAGATTTTTGAATCAATGTGTCCCATAACCCTTTAAAGCATTTAAAATTTTAAACCATTAATATCCTTATAAATAAATCATTAAAAACATTTTGAAAACATGGATATTAATGATAAATATTTATAAGAATTAATCATTAAAACATTTAAAACTAAATTTTAGATAAATGGTTTTTTAAAAAATGAGTGTCACTTGAATACAAATAACTGAGGAATAAAATTTAATCATAACATTATTATATCATGAGAATAAAGGGATTCATGATATAATATGCCAAAGGATAGTATATAAACCATATAAGAGTGAATTTGTATATAAAACCAATAAAGTCTCAATATTAATGTAAAATGAGACTAAATCCCTTATAAAAAGGTATCCTTAAATTATTGATAAATAAATCTCATAATTATGTGTGAAAAATATAAATACACCCAATATATGTGGGTATTAAGTGTAAAACAAACAAAGGAATTCACACATATTCAATTAATGACATATTCAATATCTACTTGTTGACCCCAATGATATCTAAATTGGGTTAAAAAGTTCCCTTGGTAAAATTTGACAGCCTAACGACATCACATTAAAATTCATAAAATTAGTTGATTAGATAGAAAATGGTATCTCATCACTTGGAAATAAATTTTACATCAATAAGGATATTGAAGAACATATCCCATCAAAAATTATTTAAATTAAAAGACATAACAAAAAGAATTCTTTAAAAAAAGGAGGGTGAAAGAATCTGTTACCGACTTGGGAAACATTCGATACATACACCCCATTAAATAAGGGTAATAAAATAAAGAAGTAAATACCCATAAATAAAATTATATTACTCAAATAGTAAAATAATGGGTTGTACATACACCACCAAAAATCAAATAGTGGCTAATGTAGCATGATTCTCACGGGAATACAAGTGAGATGAAAAATCCGCTTATGAAAATTTTGCAGCCTAACAGTGCCACTTAAAACATCCAAAAATGGATTGATGAGATCAAATAGGGTATCTAATCATATTAAGATAAAAGGACAGTATTATGGATATATATATATAATACCCCAACATAAGAACAGGGAACATAAAAGACTTGACATGAAAATAGAAGTTTGAAAATCAGAAGAGTGAAAGAATCCTTTACAAATGTTCGGCAGCCTAACGACGCCGCATAAACATTGTTAAAGTGAATTGATGTGAGAAAGAGAGGGTATCTCATAATATTAACATAAAAAGGTCATTAGGATGAATATAAAAGAACATCCTCCAACATAAAAACATGGACCATAAAGGAATGACATAAAAGAGAGTACATGAAAAGAAACAGAGTGGTAGGATCCCTTACCTTATGTCCGACTTGACTCGATCTTTCTTTAATATCCTGAATAATAAACTTGAGTTAATTTATACATTCTTAAAAAAAATTCAAGTTAATTATTCATTTTATATCACTTATTACTATGTTATGAATAATATGTAATTATTTATGTTAATAATGTTAGTTTTGTCGATATTTGGTTCTTAAGTCCAAAATGGACTTCTTTCACTTACATGTTGATCGTATAGTAAAATATCCATCATCTCAAAAATAATATTAATGATTTATATATCATATATATCCATTATATACACACATATATAATATTACATAATCATATAGTGGTAATAAATGAAAGGCACCATTCATTGATACGGTAAGTCGTACGTACGCATGTACGCTAGTTCCATTTCTTTGTCATATTAATTGAATGAAAAATAATTGAGATAATTATACATATATTATAATTCCAAAATGATATTCATAATTTAAATTTAATATATATCATATATATCCATTATACATATGTACAAATAATAGTACATAACATTTAGACATGAGAAATGAAAGGCACCATTCATGGAGACGGTAATCTGTACATACGCATGAACGCTACTTTAATTTCTATTTCATACTTTAATGGAATTAAATCATAATTATAAATAGGTATATTAGAATTAATGTATAATATCATATATAAAATCATTAACTTTATCATTTATACGTCTCACATATAGCATTAATGAATCAAATCACATGAGGGGGCGGTAGTCGGCACTTCCTAAAATGAAAATATCGCGTTTACCCATAATGGAATCAATAAAGATATGTCATAAATGAAAAAAATACAGAAGCATAAGGAAAACCTTAACACAATATATATCATATAAAAATACAGTGACATCATAATGGCCACCATTAAAGGTGTTAGAAGAATATTAAACAATCATTGTTTCGTGAGGTAGAAATTCACCATCCACATAAACAGTATGTTCATTAACCATTAGATGTATGTGTGTGTATGTGTAGCTCTAATACAACTCACAAACACATCCTAGGATATATAAGATACTGTTTTTGTTACAAAATAATGGAATAAAAAGTGTTTAGTGTGTTGGAGATGAAAAATAAAACAACTGAACATAAGAGAAAGCATTACATTTAAATGAGTAACACTTTTTGATTTGAGCCCAAAGACTTAATTGGAAAGGATTCTGCCCAATTTGAGTCTTCTAGGATGATGATAGGGATGTGGAGAGAGTATTTGAGCAGAGGTTGGCCGATCCAATGGCTATAGAGGTGTGAGAAAAGTGGTAGAGC
Organism: Viscum album; assembly: GCA_963277665.1. Taxonomy (NCBI): domain Eukaryota; kingdom Viridiplantae; phylum Streptophyta; class Magnoliopsida; order Santalales; family Viscaceae; genus Viscum; species Viscum album. The sequence continues at coordinate 1,120,955,386 of OY728127.1, forward strand.
TGGGGGCCTTTTATAAGAGGAGAGGAGGGGCTCTTTTGGAAGTCATGAAAATATTACATTATTTCCAAAAGATTTTATGATTTTATAGGTCCCACATTGATATATTTTTAACATAGGATTATAAGTGTTCGAAATATACTCATCCAATAGTTTTTGGACAAATTTATGTCTTATAGATTACATTATCCTTTCATTTTATTTAAACCGTTCATTTATGAGGTAATTATTGCATCATCATGATGCCATAAATAAATTAATCTATTTAATCTCTAAAAATTATAAAAAAACAACCATGATGTAGGAAATATTTTTTTCTTTCTAATGAATATTTTTATTAAAAAATCTGACTTGTATAAACCCATGTAAAAATTGTTTTAGTAAAACAATACATGTTGGTTCATTTTTACTTTTACTTTAAATAAAAGGAATTAATGTCATTATCCCACCCAAGTTGCTCCATGGGGTACCCCAAATTGACCCATGGGTTGTAATGGTCTCCCATGACTCATCCAATAGGAGTAGGGCAAGTGTCATAGTGATTTCATATTATTATAACATTATTTTTACCTTAAATTACATTAATTACCTCTAATCACTATTAATAATAAAATGTTACTATTCATCAAAAATTATTTTCATCCCATTGCACCAAATTTTACATACTAATGACAACCATGTATGTTTTATTTTCAAAATTTAAAACACATATGTGGTAAACGTTCATTTAATTGAAAAATCAGTTTGCATGACTACCACATAGTGGTTTCACTATTCATCAAAAATTGATGTTTTTCTGGAAAAAATATCAAAAATTCACCATAACCTATATTCTATATTCCAAATAAAAAAATTATTTCTATTTTAACTAATTCAATGAATATATTTAGAATTAATTAATTTAATAATTAACTCCCGTAGTTAAAATAAATAGCGTGTTTTTAAGAAACTATTTATATCAAAAGATTGACATTTGATTATGTCCAATTTCAAGGTTAAATTAATTGCAAAGTCCACCATTGGATTAAATGGTTAAAATATATCATAATTTTACTTTAAAAAAATTCAAAAGATAATCTATTCATATAAATAAATTAGATTAAAAAGTGGTTTTGAATTGAAATACAACTTTTCACTATTCATTGAAAAATGAACTTTATTGAAAAATAAAAAAAACATATACAAGGTAAATTTTGATGTCCTTATTCTAAAAAAATATTTTCATTGGTCCAAAATAATGTATAATATTCACCAAAACCATTTATAATGAGGTTTCTCCATCAAAAGGTGATAAAATAATCTTTTAAAAATATTATTGTTTTTATGCTTAAGAATGGATTTATTCTCATTTTTAAGCATCTAAAACACTATATTATTCATAAATATACATATATAAGAAAATATATTATCCTTTACTTACCTGGGATGTCACATACTTCCCCCATTTAGGGAATTTCTTCCTCATAATTTTAAAATTGGGCTTGGAAACATCATTGAATGTCCCACATCGGTAAAAGAGTCAATAAAACTATCACTTTAAAAGAAAGAAAGAAAAGTTAAAAGGACACCCGAGTTAACCCATAATAGGATTACATGCAGTAAAATATGAATATGGAAGAAAAAAACAAATGGTCATGTTCTGATGGAGAGTGATAGAAAACATGTCTAGGAGAAAGTTAACAATAAGAAAAACACAAACTTGTGATGGGTTAAACGGTATTTGATTCCCCAGTAGGAAAAACTAACAGACAAAATTTTTGTTTTAAGTTACTTTTCAATGAGGAATTTAATTATGAGTTAACTAAAACATAAGTAAACATACTTACATGTCATTTTGACGTTCAACTCTTACTAGATTTCTTACATAAACTGATATTTTTTCCAAAAGATGGGCATTTAGGATGTCTTGTTCACATTAAGAGTAATACAATCAACTTCATGAGAATCACCTAATCTACAAAAGATAACTATATATTTCCCATATATTTAGTCCAAAACCGAAACAAAAAAAAAGTTAGTTCAAGATTAGATAATCCCCAAAACAGATAATCTTTTATAAAAAGAATAACTATTCTTAATCTCCAAAATTTTCCAACAAAATCCACAGTTCAACAAAAACCATTCAATAAACAACTGTCCATAAAATACTTAAATGTAAAGAAAACTAACATTGAAACCCAAATCACTTAAGGATATAATCACATAGGCTTCTAGAATAAATAATAACATTTTTCTCCAAATATCATCAGCTTCTCTTAAAATATCGTATTGAAAAGTAATTAGCCTAGTCAAATATCCCCCGTGATAGGTTAATCAATTCCATAGATAACCCAAAATAGAATTACTCTTGATTTATAAAATCATCTAACTTAAAATAATTAGATAAACTAACCAGGGACAACACGTATCCCAGTGTTAGGCGATAAATACAAGTTGCACTTTGGTTGTGGATTCGATTACCACAGTTTTGTCCGATGAGACGGGTTGTCACATAGTCTGTGTGTTATCCTTTTTGCAAAACAATATAATCCATTAAACATTCCCCAAAAAGAGATAAATCATCAAAAATATCCATAAAATATTTTAAACTCAATTTTACCTCATTCCTTTAATTTTCCAGCATAACATATTGTAACCCATAATTACATCAAAAGTAAGGATCATATAAACCCAAATTGTTACCTTTATAATTATTACCTGAACTTCCACATCGAGTTGGTTATCTCACACATGATGCATTAGAGAACTCACCAAGGTTCATGTGGTGAGTCATGACTCCTTGATAGTTGGTTTAAAATAAACATGATATTCCACATTGGATCACCCATTTCATCCAGTTTCTTAATCAGAGAACCTCCACAGTTTCCTTCAAACCCATTGTCACTTTGGTTCTTGCTAGGACCATCGATTTAATAAAACCAAAATGTCAGTAAGAGTATTTCAACAAAATCATCATGTACTAAAGAATAATATAAACACTATGTTATATATATCCAACTTATATCAAACTCATACTAACAACAAAGACTCTATCAAATATACTACCATTGTTGTAATACACAACTTGTCACATATGCTTAAACAACACCCAAACATCTAAAGTTATCTAAACTGAACTTTGATGCCAACTATAAGGCCCCATCTATAAACCTTAATTAATATTGAATTAAATAGAATAATTCACATTGAGGATTTTTCAGGTTTAGTGTTTTAGAGAATTAGGACATAACTATTACATATCATAATATTACAAAGTAGATACATCTACTAAGTTTCCATTATTTTCACAAGATAAAAACTCATGATCAAAAGAGTCATTTATGGATCCATTTTTAGATAGCATGACATTTCCTTGAACCCATCCTCGACCCTTATTCATCATTATGTCCTATAGAGAACATTTCAAAAACTAGGGATGAGCATAAAAAGCTCAGTAAAGGTTGTAAGAATACGGAAAGGAAATATTAGTCCATGTGTACATAAACATCAATAAAATCATACTTTACACATAAAACATAAGCACATCAACATACCTCATGAAATCATGATACATAATGGTAACTTGAGGCATTCATAACATTCTTATGTAGGGAGTAACCCTCATGGTTACGTTTCGAATACCCATCACAGTATATTCCCTAAATTTCATTAGAAAACCATAACGTTTAACTCCTTCGTGTTACCCAATGCATTGGAGAGCTATATAGGGATCACCCGCCCATAGTTTATCACAGAACCACCTGTCTTCATAAAAAATTCCCATGAACCATAAGACAATCGTACAACTTAAAAAATACACAAAGAAAACATTGCCATTCCACATTTCAATCACTATATATCAATACAACAAATTGATATAATAAAAACATTATCAAAACCATTTTCAAAAATATTTAAAACATTTAATAAAGATATTTTTGAATCAAAGTGTCCCATACCACATTGATGCTTTTAAAATTTTAAACCATTAATAACCATATAAATAAATCCTTAAAACCATTTTGAAAACATGGATATTAATGAGAAATATTTATAATAATAAATCATTAAAACATTTAAAACGAAATATTAGCTAAAGGGTTTTTAAAAAAATGAGAGACACATGAATACAAATAATTGAGGAATAAAATTTAATCCGGACATTATAATATCATGAGAATAAAGGTATTCATGATATAATATGGAAAAGGATAGTATATACACCATATAAGAGTGAATTGGTGCATAAAAACAATGAAGTCTCAATAGAATTGTAAAATGAGACGAAATCCCTTATAAAGAAGGTATCCTTAAATTAAGGATAAATCAATCTCATAGTTATGTGTGACAAATATAAATACACCCAATATAATTGGATATTGTGTTTAAATCAATAAAAGGTAATTCACACATATTCAAAGGATGACATATTCAATATCTACATGTTGAACCCAAAGAAATCGAAATTGGGTTAAGAAGTTCCCATAATAAAATTCGACAGCCTAACAGCGTCACATTAAAATTCATAAAATTAGATGATGAGAGAGAAAATGGTATCTCATCACTCGGACATAAAATTTACATCAATAAGGATATAGAAGAACATATCACAATATAAAATATGTAAATTAAAAGTCATAAGAAAAAGTAGTCTTTTAAAAAAAGGAGAGTGAAAGAATCCCTTACCGACATGGGAAACTTTCGATACGTACACCCCATGAAAGAAGGGTCATAAAATAATGAAGTAAATACCCATAAATGAGAGTATATTACTCAAATAGTAAAATAATGGGCAGTAAATACACAAAAAAAAGAAATAGTGGCTAATGTAGCATGAATCTCACAGGAATAAAAGTGATATGAAAAATCTCCTTATGAAAATTCGGCAGCCTAACAGTGCAACTTAAAACATCAAAAAATGGATTGATGAGATAAAATAGGGTATCTCATCATATAAAAATAAAATGAATGTATTCTTGATATAGATATCATACCCCATCATAAGAACACGGAACTTAAAAGACTTGACATTAAAATAGAACATTGACAATGAGACGAGTGAAAGAATCCTTTACAAAAGTTCAACAGCCTAACGGTGCCGCTTAAACATTCATAAAATGAATTGATGTGAGAAAGAGAGGGTATCTCATAATATTAACATAAAAAGGTAAGTGGGATGAATATAAAAGAACATCCTCCAACCTAAGAACATGGAGCATAACAGAATGATATAAAAGATAGTACTTGAAAAGAATGAGAGTGGTAAGATCCCTTACCTTGTGTCCGACTTTACTCAATCTTTCATTACTCTCATGAATAATAAACTTGAGTTAATTTATACTTTCTTAAGAACCTTTTCCAAGTTCATTATTTATTTTATATCACTTATTACTATGTTATGAACAGTATGTAATTATTTATGTTAACAACGTTCGTTTTGTCGATATTTGGTTCTTAAGTCCAAAATGGACTTCTTACACGTACATGTTGATCGTATATTCAAATATCCATTATCTCAAGAGTGATATACATGATTTAGATATCATCTATATTCATTATATACACAAATTATAATATTTCATAATCATTTAGAGGTACGAAATGAAATGCACCATTCATGGAGATGGTAAGCCGTACCTATGCATGAACGCTTCTTCCATTTCTTTGTCATATTAATGTAATTAAAAATAATTGTGATATATATATATTATTATTAAAGAATGATATTAATCATTTATATGTAATAAATATCATATATATCCATTATACATATGTACATATAATAGTACATAACATTTGGACATCAGAAATGAAAGGCACCGTTCATGGAGACGGTAATCCGTACGTACGAATGAACACTACAATCATTTCTATTTCATACTTTAATGGAATAAAACATAATGATAAATAGTTATATTATAATTACAATATATTATCATATATAAAATCATTAACTCCATCCTTTATACATCCCACATATGTCATTAACGAATCAAATCACTTTGAGGGGGAGATAGTCCGCACTTCCTAAAATGATGATATTGCGTTTACCCAAAATGGAATCCATAAAGATATGGAAAAAATGAAAAAAAATAATGAAGAATAAGGAAAATATAACCACAATATATATCATCTATAAAAAAAGTGACATATTAAAGGCCACCATGAATGGTGTTAGAAGAATATTGAACAATCAACGTTTCTTGAGGCGGAAATTCACCATCCATAGTAACAGTATGTTCTTTAACCATTAGATGTAGGTGTGTGTAAGTGTAGATCTAATACATATAATAACAACATCCTAGTATATAGAACATACTGTTTCTATTACAAAATAATAGAATAAAAAGAGTTTCGGGGGTTGGAGAATCAAAATAAATCAAATGAACATAAGAGAAAGCATTACCTTTAAAATAGTAAATCTTTTTTATTTGAGCCCAAAGGCTTCCTTGGAAAGGATTATTCCCAAAGTGAGGCTTGTAGGATGGGGAGAGGGATGTGGAGAGAGTATTTGGGTAGATTTTGGCAGAGACAAAGTCTTGAGAGGTGTGGTAAAGTGGTAGAGGTGGGGTCCTTTTATAAGAGGAGAGGAGGGGCTCTTTTGGAAATTATGAAACTATTACATTATTTTCAAAAGAGTTTCAGATTTTAAAGGTCCCACATTGATATATTTCTAGGATAGGATAATAAGGGTCCCCCAAATTGACCCATTAGTTTTAATTGTCGTCCATGACTCATCCAATAGGAGTAGGACAATTGTCATAGTGATTTCATATTATTATAACATTATTTTGACCTTAAATTACAATAATTATCTCTAATGACGATTAATAAAAAAAGTAAATATTCACCAAAAAATTATTTTCATCCCATTTAACCACATTTTACATACAAATGACAACCATGTATGTTGTATTTTTAAAACTCCAAACACATAAGTTGTAAAAATTCATTTAAATGATAAATCAGTTTGCTTGACTACCACTTAGTGGTTTCACTGTTCATCAAAAATTGATATTTTTCAGAAAAATACCAAAAATTCACCATAATCTATATTCGATATTCCAAATTCAAAAATGTGGTCTATTTTACCTAATTCAATGATTATAAGTAGAATTAATTAATTTAATTATTAACTCACGTTGTAAAAAAAATAGCATGTTTTCAAGAAACATTTTATATCAAAAGATTAACATTTGTTTATGTCCAATTTCAAGGTAAAATTAATTCCAAAGTCCACCATTGGATTAAATTATAAAAATATATTATAATTTTACTTTATAACCAATTCAAAAGATAGTCTAATCATATCAATAAATTAGGATAAAAAGAGGTTTTGAATTGAAATACAAAATTTTCACTATTCATTGAGAAATGAACTTTATCTGAAAAATAACAAAAACATACACAAGGTAAATTTTATTTGGTCCCAAAGAATTTATAAGAATGGCCAAAAACATTTTAAACGAGGGTTCTCCTTCAAAAGTCGATATGACAAACTTTTAAAAATATTTTTTTTTCATGCTTATGAATGTATTTATTCTCATTTTTAAGCTTCTAAAACACTATCTAATTCATAAATATACATAGATATGAAAATATATTATCCTTTACTTACATGGGATGTTACAAAATTTCCGCACAATCTGTATATGATAAAAAACATCCATACATTAATTATTCGAAAAGGTCATTAAGTACCTTGTAAGGAAAATGACGGAATGATTCATTTCCAAAAATAAAAAAAAATTTAAAAGAAAGGTATAAATTGATTTTACCCATATTAGGGAAAATAGTGTAAATGTTTTGAAATATATTTTTAAGAAAACTATATGTGGATGATAAAAAAGTCCATGTAGATTCTTATGTATAAACAACATTAGATAAATAAAGATATTGTAAAATTATCCTTTAATTTGTACATTTCCTTGGTTGAGGGTACATCAACCTACTGTATAATATTTAAATCATTGTTATTAAATTAAACTGGAACTGCATAACTAAATATGATATCATGTTTGATCTTAAAATATTTCATTGTTAACAATTTTTTAATAGTATCGTTGTTTCGGGTGTTAACTAAATTTTTTTCCTTTATATGTTCTATTACATGATACATGTTTGTAATGGATAGGATGAAATTGATTAATTTACATAATGAAATTATGTTATTAAAAACTATTTTAAATCATCAAATGAAAATTATTTTTTAATGGATATGATTGGAAATTAATGTCATCTCATTCACGGTGTCGTTAATCCGTACATACGCACGAGTGGCAATTTCATTCTTTTAATGGTGAAATCATATGTAATTAGATTGTATATCATATATAAATAATCATTGAAATTTTATATTTATTATATAAAATAATTATACTCCTTATTATATATAACACCCCGGGATTTTATGTGATATATTCTTTTTAGTTTCATTGATTTCCATTATTGTACACCAAGAGTAGTTTGTACTATACGCAATATCGTATTAGATTGCAGTATATGCAACACTATTCTTGGAAAGTGTTACACACAATATCATGTTTGTTTTGTAGAAATTATTCTATGCAACATTAAGAGTAGATATTGTTTAATGCAATATTGAAATAAGTTTTGATTATGTTATACGCAACACCAATGGGAGCTTGCACTAGACATAGCCCTAACTTGGCTTGCATTACACGCAATCATGACATTCATCGATAGCGAGTGTTGTACGCCATACCAAGTTTCACTAAACAACGTTATGATATCTAAAATAGCCGATATGAATAGTAATATACACTTTTTGAAATTTCATAAATTTTATCTTAAAAAATGAACTTCATTTTTGGATTCGGAATACCGAAATTAGCATAGGGTGAAATTTTGGTATTTTTCTGAAAACATTCAATTTTTGATGAATAGTGAAACCACTAAGTGCTAGTTAAAAAAACAAAATTTTTCATGAAACATAATTTTACCACATCTGTGAAGGGAATTTCAAAAATCTGAGAGACACGGTTGATATCAGTAAATAAAATGTGGTTCAATGAGATGAATTTTTTTTGGTGAATAGTAACTTTTTACTTTTTTTTACAGCATTTACTAGTAAATAGGCTAAATAAAGGTAAAAGTTATATTACTATTACCCTAACACATGTCCTAATTATATTTGATAAGTGTATTTCGACCAAAAACAACCTTATGAATATAATATGACCATTTAGGTCGACTTTGATTAGATTAGGACATTTAATATTATTTTATTTAAAGAAGAGTTAAAATAGTTAAAATCAATGTTTAATAACTAAAACATTTTTAATATATGGTCATAAATAAGATAAATTCGGTTATAAATATTCTTTAGAAAGATAAAAATATTTCCTACATAATGGTATTTTATTTATAATTTTTAGACTTTGAATATTTTTATTTATTTATAACTCAATGATGATGCATTAATTACCTTATTAAGAAAATATTTACATAATTGATGTTATAAATGCCCAAATAAATGTAATTTGAGACTTTTTATGAATTAAAATAATTTTATAGGTTAATATGATATATTATTGTTGATTTAATTATCTTGGATCGAACTTATAATTCAGTTTTTATTTTTCACAAAAAAATCATGTACCAAATAGTGTCAAAATTGACATAAAATAGTTTTTAAAACAAATATTATATTATTAACTGTTATTTTATACCTAAAAATCTAATGTTTGTAAATATAACTTAGATAAAATATATATATTAATAATGAACCAATTAAGTTCTTTTGTCTTTTTATAGTATGTTTAGTAACTATATAGTGTAAGAAAACAAAACATCACGGTAAAAGTTAAATTATTTATCTTAGAGTTAAATCTAAATGATAAGGTTAAAATTATAACCTAAACATGACTAAATTCTATTGGTTGAGAGTATTTATAACCATCCCCACTTTATCTTCTAAATAAATCAATTTTGATCTATTAAAAACCGAATGTGACTTTATTATAAAATAATAGTTTGAGTTTTTTTAAGGATCCCCTCACCCCTCTTATAAAAGGGCACCTCCTCCCTCTCCTCCTGACACCATTTTGAGCATTAAATCTCGGCCAAACCCTGAAAAAATATCTTCCCCACTTCCCTAGAATAATCCTAGATGTCCTGGTCATCTTCAAAGACCATCTCTACTTCCATAAGAGTGGTTAAAAAAGGCGTTTCAAAGAAGTGGTAATATCCATTCCCGATCATTTCCAATTTATTTTTTCTTCAACTTCTTCTTATTTAGTTGTATCTTTATAATGTAATAACATCAGTATCACCAATATAATGATATGTTATTATAAATATGAAACAACCCTATTTCACCTTCTATCCATCCTACGGAAAACGAAATCACCGCGCATGCGTACGTACGGAATACCGTCTCCACGCCGTGGTGTAATCTGTTTTTCCCAATCCACCTTACTTGGATGGGTATAATGGTGTAAAGAATAACTATATATAGTTATTATGACATCATAATTATTCTTATATATTATATTATCCACTCCAATTCAAATCAATATTTATTGGAATGATATCATCACTCGTGCGTACATACGGACTACCGTCTCTACGACACGATGTGATTCATTATCAATGATAAGCATTCAAGAATGATTATAATGTATGTATACTGAATAATAATGGTATATATGACATAATAATGATAATTTATTTATGTATATATATATATGTCATATAATTACTTCTATTCGAGCCAATAAGGAATGGAAAACAACGTTCATGCGTACGTACGGCCTACCGTCTCCATGAACGGTGTGTTTCATTTTATTTATCTATATATATATATATATATTTAATATATATGATATATAAATCATGTTTTACACAATTTAAGTAATTAAATCATGATATATGTAATAATAATATCAATAACAACAAGTCTAAATGCATAAGATAAATGAAACGATTTTACCCAAACTGCTACTTTCAACATGGAATTTACAAAAGAAAGGGTAATATAAAGTCATAAGTGAACCATATATGATATCATAACAACGAATATGACTCTGTAATAAGTCAATGACATTATTTAAATCATTATACAGGAGGTTCAGATACATATGGATCATATCAGACATAAGGTACGGGATAACTATTCCAATATCGTTCTTATCCGAGATTGTTTATTCCTAAGTATTTACTGGGGTTATTGTTGTCATCCATGTCCCTATTCTCTAATTTTTTTTCATGTTTGCGTAAATTCTTCTTTATCCATTTTGACTTTTACTACATGGTATGTAAGGAATATTTCTTTTTGGAGGTACTTTTTAAATTTTCTGGAAAAAGTACGAAAAGAATGTTTTCATAACTTATATGACATGAATGAATATTTACTGTTTTATAAAGCCTTATTTTCATGAAGCTTGCTCCAAAATATTTCTTGACTATTTAAAAAAAATACTTTTCTTTTAAAATTTCATGACATTTTGAGAAAATAAAATGATTTTTAATATGAAAGGAAATTTTCCTCAAGAATTCATTTCAAGTATTTTATAAAAACCAATTTTCCATCTAAAATGTAATTATTTGATATGTGTATGATTCAAGTATAACGACTCTATGATTTACATGGTTTCACATTTTTTTATTATGAAATGATATTCATTTCTTTTATATGGATTATGTGATGATGGGATGATTTTTATGAAACCCATTTTATTCGTTGGGTTATTATGAATGATGTATGATTATTTTCAAGCACAAGTAAGATTGATTTCATTATGTGATGGGTGAGACCTATATCTCCATCCAATGCATTGGGTAAAGATTTATATCTCATCAGATAGACATAGCGAGAGCGGTATGTTAATCCATTTCAATATAGGACTAGAACGAGGAGTGAACTCGATTCAGAATGGGACTTTGTCCACTAAGATGGCCTTGGCAGTAATGCCTTGGATACTATGGAAATCATAACATGTGCTTAATGAATGCCACAATTACATGTTTTATTCCGATGCTATTTTATCATGATTAATGTACCTTTATGATATATGACTTACATACTTCCATGATTGATTTCTTTGCTCCTGATTTTGATGTTTAGATTTTATGTTCAAGTTTTTTCATTCAAATGAATATGGATTGTTTTATGTTCCCTATGCATACCCTTACTGAGAATTTGAGCTCACCCTTTATATGTTTTCTTTTCCCAAGGATTTAAAGAAATGTTTTAGGTTTGAAAACAACAGGGAATATCTTTATGGGAGATGTTGAAGATCTTTCACCACGATTAGAATATTATGTTATGAGTTTCCAATGACACTAAAATATTATGGTCCTTGTTTGTCTGTTTTTTTATGAATTAATTATTCCACAAAAGTAATGTAATGTCTATGTACATCAGGATTCGGGTCATTACAGTTGGTATCAGAGGAAAGGTTTAGTCAACCTTTGGAAACTAGGATGCGATAACTTTAGTGAGATCCCTAGAGATATTTCTAAGGTATGTATAGGGATGTCCCTATGGATTAGTAATGTCCCTAAGTTTAAGTATAAGTATAGGTTATAGTCCTAGAATTACTGTAACGATAATAGATTTAAACCTAAGATGTTAAATATTAAAGGTACTCCTCCATTATTATGTTGTTTTACTTATCATGATTTTTGCCTCTCACACTATTATTTTTGGGTTTTAGAAAATGGCTAGAAAGAAGAAGATTCACGATAGTGGAGAATATTATGGAAAATAGAATGATATTATTCATGATCAAGAAAATGAAATGAGATTTGGAAGGAAAAACATCGTTATTATGCCTAATAAACAATCCCATTATATGATCAATAATCTCAAAATTGGTAAGTTTCTCGACTCAACTAATAATATAAAGGTGGAGTTTCATGATGATCATAGAGGAATGAAAATTCAATTTCCTCCATGTAAATCATGTGGGAAGAGGCATCAAGGAGAATTTTTCAAAGGAACTTGAAAATGCTTTGGGTGAGGAAAAGAAAGACACAATGCTAGTAATTTTAAAGGAAAGGATTCAGTTAACACCGTGGAGAAGGATAATGGTATTGCTAAGACATCAAAAACAGTTATGTGTTTTAAATATGGGATGTATGGGCATTATGGAAACCAATTCCCTAAGGGAAAAGCTCATAAAGAGAATTAGCATGGTCATATGGGTAGTATTTCTGTGAATGATGATGAAGAGACTACAAATGATATATGAGATGGAAGAAATGATGAAGCTCAGTCAGTGGTTTAAGAAGTTAGTGTAATGATTGTCTGTTTATCAAGAATATTGTATGGTACTATAAAATAAAGACATATCTAAGGATTATTACACATTTTTTTTCCTGTTGTATTTGAAAGTATATGTTCAATCGTACCAGTAACCATGAAAGGTTATTCAAATATTTTTTGGTAGATAGATGATATGTGAATAATGAAAGGAAAAGGAGATAGTGAGATTTTGGATAGTATTCTTGAGGTCATGATTGATATAAAGGTTTGAGTATATAGAAATTTTGGGATGTGGAAAGAGCTAACTTTTGAAAATATTCATGTTTTCATTATGGTTCAATGGGTATTAATTTTTCAAGAAAATACATGATTAAGGTATTCAAATGTTTGGATTGTGACCCACAAGATATATCACATGATATATGAGGAATAAAATATGGTATTACCATGCTTGGTTGATGAAATTTATTGTATTCGTTTTCTTTATACTATAATATTGGACCGAAGTATTTTCGATAAGCCTAAAGGTGGGAACAGATTAAATGGAACATCAAATAGAATTGTTTAAGGCTAGAACATTTTTTTCGATACTATTGCAGGAATTTTACAATAGTGTATTTTTAGAAAAGGGGACAATCCATAGGACATGTGACAACCAATCACATTGGACAAGGCTATGGGAATCGATCCCGCAACCAAAGTGCGACCGGCTTTTATCGCCTACCACTGGCCTACAGGAAGTCCCTAGTTAGTAGAAACTAGTTTTATCTTATTATGTGGTATGATAGAGGAAATATAAGTCCATTTTAGTAACCATATACGATTAATCTCACCATAGATGAACTTATGTATATAACTATTGCTAACCATATGTTTGAGAAAAATGGAATGACCTATCATTCTATCGCATGATCTGCTAACACTTCACAGAAGACAAATTCAACATCATTTTTTTAAGGGATGAAGTGGAAATTGTTCAAGGAACAAACAACATTGCGAATGTACAAAAATCAAGTAAGTATTTATTCTAATTCAAAATTTTGAACATTAGAAAAATGATGTTGAAAACTAAAAATGTTGTCATAGTTCTCTTATATGTGATGAATCATATGGTACCATAGATCATCACAAATCTATGGCTTTGTGATTGTCGGCTTTTTCATATCCATGTCATCTACCACTCTTTATTAGAAGTTGATGGTTAGATTTCTCTTCAATATCCATAATTTCACCTATGTGGAAACCCAATGATTAGTTAATTTGGGTAACCATTACATTTCATATTTTTGTTTTTAACGTTATATTTTGGTAATCCTTTTTACGATGTGGGTTTCTATGAATGAAGCGTTCAAGTAATAAACCATTTATAACTCCAACGAATTTCGAGGGCGAAATTCATTTTAAGGGGGGTAGAATGTAACACCCTGAGATTTTATGAGATATATTATTTTTATTTTCTTTTAATTCTTTTATTGTACACAAATATTAGATTGTACTATACGAAACACCGTATTAGCTTGCAGTATATGCAATACTATTCAGGGAAAGTGGTACACACAATTTCATGTTTGTTTTGTAGAAATTATTATACGCAACATTATGTATAGATTTTTTTAGTTCATTAATGAAATATGTTTGGATTATTTTATATGCAACACCAAAGGGAGCTTGCACTACACGCAGCCCTGATTGGGATTTCTTTACATGCAATCACGACCTTCTTCGATTGTGTGTGTTGTACGCAATACCATGTTTCACTAAACAACGATATGATATATAAAATAGTTTTTATGAATAGTAATAACCACTTTTTTAAATTTTATAAATTTTATAATTCAAAATGGACTTCATTTTTGGATTCGGAATAAAGAAATTATCATAGAGTGAAATTTTGGTATTTTTCTGAGAACTATAAATTTTTGATGATTAGTGAAACCACTAAGTGGTAGTTAAAATAACTTATTTTTTCATAAAACATAATTTTACCGCTTCTGTGAAAGAAATATGAATATCCAAGAGACACAGTTGATATCAGTAAGTAAAATTTGGTTCAATGAGATGAAAATAATGTTTAGTGAATAGTAACTTTTTACTTTCTTTTAATGTGGTTCATAGTAAATAGGGTAATTAAAGGTAAAAATGATATTGCTATTACCCTAACACATTTCATAATTCTATTGGATATGTGTATTTCGACCAAAAACAACCTTATCAATATAATATGAGCATTTAGGTCGACATGGATTAGATTATAACATTTGATATTATTTTATTTAAAAAAGAGTTAAAATAGATAAAATCAAAGTTTAATAAATAAAAAATTTTTAATATAGGTTTATACATAAGATAAAATCGATTATAAAAATTCATTATAAATATAAAATGTTTTCCTACATGATGGTATTTTATTTATAATTTTTAGACTTTATATAATTTAATTTATTTATGACTCAACGATGATGCAGTAATTACCTTTTTAATAAAATATTAACATAATTTATGTTATAAATGCCCAAATAAATTAAATTTGAGACTTTTTATGAATTACACTAATTTCATATGTTAATATGATATTTTAGTGTTTATTTAATTAACTTGGTTCGAACTTATCATTTTGTTTTGATTTTCACAAAAAATCATGTACCAAATAGTGTCAAAATTGAAACAAAATAGTTTTTCATACAAATATTATATTAATAAATTTTTTTATTCCTAAAAATATATGGTTTGGAAAAATGAATAGAAAAGGATATATATATTAATAATGAACCACTTGGGGTTCGTTTGGATTGTTATAGTAAGTTTAGTAACCATATTGGGTAAGAAAACAAAAAGTCACGGTAAAAGATAAATTATTTATCATAGAGTAAAATCTAAATGATAATGTTAAAAAAGTTACCTAAACTTGTCTAAATTATATTGGTTGAGATGATTTAGAAACATCCCCACATTATCTTAGAAATAAACAAATTTGGAGCTATTAAAAACCGAATGTGACATTATTATTAAATAATAGTTTGAGTTTTTTCAAAGGTGCCCCTCACCCCTCTTATAAAAGGGCACCTCCTCCCTCTCCTCCTCAAACAATTTTGAGCATTAAAGCTCAGAAAAAGCCTAAAAAAATCTCTTCACCGCTTCCCTAGAATCATCCTAGAGGTCATGGTCTTCTTCAAAGACCATCTCTTGTTCCCTAAGAGGATGTTAAGAAGTGGCATTTCAAAGAATATGTAATATCCATTACCAATCCTTTCCAATTTCATTCTTCTTCAACTTCTTCTTCTTTAGTTGTTTCTTTATAAAGTAATAACATATGTATCACCCATATACTTATATGTTATTATAAATATGAAACAATCCAATTTCACCTTCTATCAATCCTACAGAAAACGAATTCACCATGCGTGCGTACGTACGGAATACCATCTCTACGCCGTGGTGTAATCTGTTTTCCAACACCACCTTACATGGATGGGTATAATGGTGTAAAGAATAACTATATATAGTAATTATTACATCATACTGATTCTGAGATACTATATTATCCACTCCAATTCAATTCAATAATTATGGGAATGATATCATCGCTCGTGCGTACGTACGAACTACCGTCTCCATAACACGATGTGATTCATTCTCCATGATAAGCATTCAAGAATGATTATAATGTATGTATAATGAATAATAATTGTACATATGACTTAATAATTCTACTGGATTTATGTATATATATTTATATGTCATCTACCTACATCCATTCAAGACAATAAGGAATGGAAAACAACGTTCATGCGTACGTACGAACTACCATCTCCACGAACAGTGTGTTTCATTTCCTTTATCTATCTATTATATATATATATATATTGAATATATATGATATATAAATCATTTTTTACATTCTTTATGTAAGTATATCATGATATAAGTAATAATATTATCATGAACAACAAGTATAAATGCATAAGATAAATGAAACGATTTTACCCAAAACTCTAATTTAACATGGAATTTACAAAAGAATGGGTAATATAAAGTCATAAGTGAACCATATATGATATCATAACAATGAATATGATTCTGTAATAAGTCAATGAAATTATTTAAATCTTTATACATGAGTTTTGGATACATACGAAGCATATCAGACATAAGGTAAGGGATAATTATTCAAATCTCGTTCTTATCTGAGATTGTTTATTCGTAAGTATATACTGGGGTTATTGTTATCATCCATGTCTCTATTTTCTAATTTTTTTTCATGTTTGTTTAAAGTCCTCATTACAAATTTTTGACTTTTACTACATGGTATGTATGGAATCATTCTTTTACGATTTACTTTTTTTCTTTTCTGGAAAAAGTATGAAAAGAATGTTTTCTTAACTTATACGGCATGAAAGGATTTTTACTGTTTTATAAATCCTTATTTTCATGATTCTTCCTCCAAAATATATCATGAATAATTTAATAAAAACCTTTTATTTTAAAATTGCATGAAATTTTGTGAAAAGAAAATGATTTTTAAGAAGAAATGATATTTTCCTCAAGAATTCATTTAAAGTATTTTATAAAAACCGTTTTCCATGTAAAATGTCATTATTTCATATGTGTATGTTTCAAGTATAATGTCTCTATGATTTACTTGGTTTCACATTTTCATATGATGAAATAATATACATTTATTTTATATGGATTATGTGATGATGGGATGATGTTTATGAAATCCATTTTATTTGTTGGGTTATTATGAATGATGTATGATTATTTTGTGGCCCAAATAAGACCGATTTCATTATGAGATGGGTGGGACCTATATATCCCTCCAATGCATTGGGTAAAGATTTATATCTCATGAGATAGACATGGCTGGAGCGGTAAGTTAATCCGTTTCAGTATAGGACTGGATCGAGGAGTGAACTCGATTCAGAATGGGACTTTGTCCACTAAGATGGTATTGGCAGTAATTCTTTGGCTACTATGGAAATCATAACATGGGCTTAATGGATGCCACAATTAAATGTTTTATTCTCATGCTATTTTATCATGAATAATGTATCTTTATGATATATGCCTTACGTACTTCCATGATTTATGTCATTGCTCATGATTTTGAAGTTAAGATTTTATGTTCAAGTTTTTGCATTCAAATGTTTATGGATTGTTTTATGTTCTCTATGCTTACCCTTACTAAGAATTTGAGCTCACCCATTATATGTTTTATTTTCCCCAGGATTTAATTAAAGGTTTTAGGTAAGAAAACAAAATGGGAAGATCTTTATGGGAGATGTTGAAGTTCTATCACCACGATTAGAAGATTATGTTCCGAGTCTCCAAAGACACTAAACTATTACGGTCCTTGTGTGTCTGTTTTTGTTAGGTATTTAGTATTCTGCAAAATTACTGTAATATCTATGTAGGTCAAGATTCGGTTCCCTACATTATACCCATTCATATAAATAAGTGTTTGAATAAATACCTACACCACGACATGGAGACGGTAAGGTGTACGTACTCATGTATGGTGACATTGTTATTCATAAGATGGAATGAAAAATGAATATGTTTGTACCATATTTATAATAACATCACAGTATGTAGAATGTACTGTAGTTATTATTTTGTTATGGAAACAACAATTTAAGAGAATGTGGAATAAGTCAATAAAATTTAAATGAGGGTATTAAATTATTACCTCTTCTACATGTTCTTCAATTTGATTTGATATAAAGGGATCATTAGAATGGATTTTTTTTATCAAAGATAGGCCTATTGGTTTACGTGAGGGTAGTTGGGAGGATATTTTAGCATGGGATGGCAGAGCTAAATCGATTTTGATGTGTGATTTTCATATAAGGGGAAATTCTATTTTATTTGAGAGGCAATGGTCACATTAGGAAATACTTGAAATAATATATTATAAAATAATTAAATTCAGTTTCTAATGGATATAAATGTATTTATATAGAGTTTAAAATGGGTATGGGTATAAAAATTATCATCCAATAGGTTTTAGGTAGGTTTTGGTCACAATATTAACCTTATATTTAAAATTTAACTCTTAGTTAAATAGTTTGACATTTACCATGTCTCCATGTATTTTTATATTATATGGTTAATAAACATATTATAACTTATGAAGAGAACCCAAATTAGTTTATCATTGACATATATGACCTAATATATGTTCTTTGGTCGATCCTTAGATTTATATAAATGTTATATCATTTATTAAAATATTATTTGTTTTAAAAACTCATTTATGAAAATTTTTACACCATTTGCTATTTAATTTTTCAGAAAGTCGTAACAACAATATCACTTTGAAAAAAAATTATTTAATGAACCCTAAAAAATAATATTAACCTATAAAATTAATGGAATTCATCAAAAGTCACAATTTATATTTATTTTAATATTTAAAATATCTGTTATTTTAATCATTCATTAAAAATGAAATAAGTCCTTCATCAATGTGTCATAAATAAATTTAATTATTTAATGTCTAAATATTATTATTAATGTACCATGATGTATGAAATATATTTATCTTTATAAATAATATTTATAGAAGAAATTATCTTATGTAAAACACTATATTAAAAATATTTTAGTTAGTAAAAGTTTAGTTTAACACTTTTAACTCTTCTTTATATAAAATAATAATAAATGTCC
The DNA here is from genome assembly GCA_963277665.1 of Viscum album. Classification (NCBI taxonomy): domain Eukaryota; kingdom Viridiplantae; phylum Streptophyta; class Magnoliopsida; order Santalales; family Viscaceae; genus Viscum; species Viscum album. The sequence continues at coordinate 1,120,975,262 of OY728127.1, forward strand.
TAATCCAATCCAAGTGGATCAAATAAGATCATATGTTATTAATATAGATTATTTTTGTGGAAATGAACTTATCCGATTGAATTATGACATGTGTTAGTGTAATTATAATATCATTTTTACCTTTAATTAGCCTTTTTACATTTAACTGTGATAAATAATATTCAAAAGTTATTAATCACCAAAAAAAATTTCATCTTATTGTACCAAATATTTCATACTTATTTCAACCATGTCTCTCGGATTTTTAAAATTCAATTTAAAGAAGAGGTAAAATTACGACTTATGCAAATATGCAAATGTGGGTAGAATGTCGGTAAAAGTTGGTAAAAACTTTAATAAAATTTTATATATCTAATATTAATAAAAAATGAATACATTGAATTACATTGAAATTATATAGCTGTTATTTATCTATTAGGGCGTAAAATAAATTTAAATAAAATAAATAATTATTTCAATAATATGATGATTTTAAACAATAACGTTGTGTTTTTCACTATTCATCTAAAATTTAATGTTTTCAGAAAAATACCAAAAAATCACCCTAAGCTAATTTTGATACTAAAAATAAAAATATAAAAGTTCATTTCAAGATATAAAATGAATAAAATTTCAAAAATTGGGTATTACTATTCAAAACAGCTACATTGATTGGTCGTGGTATGGTATAACCCGAAGTTGCGTTAAATGCAAGCTAATTCATTATTCCAAGAGAACAGTATCCTATCATCGTTGGGTGTGAAATTATGCAACAAGGTAATATTGTTTTTATATAAATCCATCATATTTTATGTTGAATACGCCTATATTTATTTATATCACTATCACATAATCTTTCCATGATCAATATAAATAATTAATTTATATGAAATAATCACATTCCTTTTTCCTTAAAATATATATTAATTTTCTATATTTATAAAAAAATTAGGAAAATTTATTATAGAAATCCATTAAATGACAGAATAATAAATTTTAATCATATATAATGAATAATAAGATAATCATGATATTAAATAATGACTACGCATTATGTAAACCATTCACTGAAGACATGGTGTATAACAAAATCATTTCTCTTGGAATTGAATGGTTATATAAACAAAACAATCCATTAATTTCACATACGTTAATGTGTAATAAAATCTTTTATACGATTAATACCTATCAAAATTAGTTATTTATAATCCTTATTAATATAGTTTGCTATTATTTACATTGAAATTTTGTTACCATATACCTGGATTCATGTTATTTGTTATATATTTTCAATATCAGGTGTGAGTGAACATGACTGTTTTGAATGATTTTCATAATAGAGGTGTTGTTATGGATTTGATTCCCTATGATCATTATTACTACATCATAAAATGTACTATAAATAATTCTATAGAATAATTTTTTTATTAAGTTCAGGGTGGTTTTTTTTATGATCAATAAAAAGGAAATTAGTGATGAGCAGTTTTCTGTGATTTTTATTATATGTATATTAGTATAATGAAACATAATTTAAAATGAATATTTTCATTATGGAATAGAAATAAAATCCTCATTTACATATTTATATATTACAAAACTATAATTTTTACTACCATAGTTTCCCAGGATATAAATTTATATCATTGTTCCAGTAGGTGTTTAATCCTTATGAGACCTAAACGCGACATAATTAATGAATAATTATAAAGTGATTTAATATTAATATCATTAAAATATAATAATTATTATTTCATTTATTATTTAGGAATGTTATGTATTTTAATTATATGTATTTTTATGAATAATATAACCTCTATTACATTATCACATATTATGATAAATGTAATTTGTATTTTGGAATGCTCTTTTATGGTTGAATTTAACACATTTGTTTACCGCATATAATTTTAATATTTTGTCCTTTTATTCTTTCCATAACAACAATTATATTGTAAAATAAATTGATCCATTGAAGTCATTTTCATGAACATCCATGAATGATTATTATTAAAATATGAATAACCAAAAACATTCATTCTATCGAAGTTTTAGTCCTCACAAACATATGGTTGATTATTTCATTTTCAATAGAAATTGAAAAATGTGTAATTTTTTTTTTGAAAATAAATTATGTAATAGATATCATAATTATATATTTAATTAAATATTTTAACTAGTTGTGTATGGTGGTTATTGAAAATAAGACATGCCTCTTCATGAAGGTAAGTGTTCTTACACAATCATGAATGTTGTTTTTCCATGATCTAAATTGAGAATGGTTTATTATATTAATTCTATTAGAATAATAATTATTAGTATTGGAAAAATATAATTTCATTAAATTATAATTAATAACATATCTATTGAAATGTAATATAAAATTGAAATAAAATTATACAAAATCATAAATCTCATTAATGTATTGGGATATGAATTTCAGGACTCCATAAAAGGGGGAATAAGATAATATATTGTAATGAAAAGATTAATATTGAAAAATATGATTCTTATGAAAGAATAATTAAATATATGATAATGTGAAATTATTTTTTATATTCTATTTGTGTTGTATTTTGATGCCCCTTTTATATAGGATGATATAAGTAGGTTTTTGAAACAATTTCATAATAATATAACAAGGGAACTTGTTTTAAATGTCACGTGGCTACAAAAAATGACACTAATTTAGTATACGATGATATAATGTTGTGACATAATAAACCAAATATTCTTTAAACTACATTGAACATGTTGTTTTGACTATTACTCTTAAATTACAGATTTTGAAATTTTTCATACTACATTGGTAGTCAATTTTTTCATGGAAAACATACTTGTACTCTATAGAAAATATTCCTTTTTTATATTTTTAAACCCATAATAAAAAATATGAAATCTATTATATTTTATAAAAAAACAATGCATAAATAATATAATTTTTACGACTACAACATGGAATGTATAAAAACAATTTTTTTAGAAAAAATGGGTTTTATGTTAAAATTCTATATATAGGATAAAATTATCATTTTCCATGAATTTAAAGGGAATAGTGTTTTTTATTACAAAAAAATTTAATTTATGCCCCATTAAATGGAATACAAAAATATTTTCCACTAAAATAATAGTAATTAAAAAAATGAAAATAGTATCATTTTTAAAAATTACTTATTCCCATGAAATAATAAACAATTGAATTAAAAATCAAGAATATTGCTTTAAAACAAATTTTTAAGCTCTACAAAGACATATTTGTTCAATTAACAATATTTTTATGTTTATATTTATTTCTCATATAATAATAATTTCATAAAAACTATTATATTAATTGATACAATATTTTTAAAAATTCCCCTAAAAATCAAATATTTTAAAAAATTATAAAACTTCATATAATTCTAATACAAATATTACAAATTAAAAAATGATGTTAAAATAGTTAAAAAAAAATTATGTTAAGGATTAATAAAATACATGATTAAAATCTTTTTAGGTTGAGTCTTATATAATGGTTTTGGGATTTAGATTTTACTAAATATAGTACGGAACCAATATTAAATTTCACTTATATATTTTCATCATTGAATGTGTATACAGTTTTTTCACAAAAAATTTAGAGGCATCCCTTCCTCATAACATATTTAGGATACCTTTTTCCGTCATATCAATAATAGGTCTTCATACCCTATTAACCAGACTATCGAGCACACATAGACATAGCCTAATGGTTGTTCCCAATCTTCATGAGTTAGTGACTAGAACCTGAAATCATAAATGATAAATGTGGTATAGTTTCCACATAAATAGAGGAAGGAGTATCTACATTTCAGTATCTCTGAAATAAAACTCTATAAGAAGAACTATTCAAGAAGTCCAAACATTTATGAAATCCAAAATAGTACATCATTAATGTTCTATAAAGAAAAGATAAATATCACAAGTCCCAATGGAGAGGGAATTATAAGACCAAATGATGATAAATGAACATCTCTTCATAGTAATCCCCTTTCTTGAACATCAAATATAGGAATAAACCAAAACTGAAAGTTAAAGGTTTGGTGTGAGTTTATATCCCAGTATGGTGTCACCATGTGTTCCATATAGAGATTCTAATATAAATAAATCAGTTCATTATTTGAATTTCAAATAAAATACACCTGAAAATAAAAATGCATTAAAAATTATGTTATTAAGTAAAATTTATGAAAACTGTTAAGCAATGTATTCATAATCTTTTTAATATAAAATATTTTCTATATTTCACAAGGAATCCATAATTTAGTTTGACAACGATTTCATATATTTATTTATCAAATAAATTACATATGATAAAAATGGTCATATTCTAAGAGAAATGATAGATCCATGGTGTGAGTTCCCTATAAACACATATCCATGATCACCGTAATATTTGTACAATAATCACATATATGCTGGTCAATGTTGACTTTTCAATATCCTATAATGGAGAAGACACAAAAAAATTGTTTTTTTCGAGTTGAAAAATATATATATTTTTCATTGGATTTATTTTCCTTTTTTTTATTCAAAATATCCCACTAACATCCTATGATATATCTATCTTTATATAATAATCCATACTAAGATAATTATTTCAAACATTCTAAAATTAATATTTCTCCACATTCTAGTTTCAATAGGCTAATATACATTTAAAATACAGAAACCATTTCATTAAACCATTCATTAATTTTTTAGATATGGCTAAAAAAATGTTAAAATAAACAAAATATATTAAATTTTTATCAAAATTAATTTTACATATAAAATTCAATAATTTAAATCCATTCCATTTACACCCCAAATTCCCAATTCCAAGGAAATTGGAGGGGGGTCCCAAAATTCCTTCCAAATAAAATTCAATTTCCAAAATCATAATTTATTGAGTTTTAATAGTTGAATTGAAATAAATTTATTCAAAAACTGAATGTAATGTTAAAATTATATTTCCAAAAAATATATATAAACACTTATCATAACATGTCAGTCACAAAAAACATCACGAACAACTACAAAATCCAATAAAGAATGTTAGAAATGGATGTCCATGAATTAAAACCAGATTCATGATATAAAAATAGAGTTTCTATATCTATCCAATAATAAGATCTAGCATACCCTAAATAGAATTGAAAGAGAGGGAATGATAGAATGACTGCCATAATATCTTTCACGAGAGAGGAAATATAAAATTATCTCTAAGTATTTATCCAAATTTTAAATGGTTTAGAGGAACCATAATGGGTATTTAAGATCACCATGGACCTGAGAGTTTTTTTACTTCAAGTTAGGGTCATGTGAGGGATCATATGGGGGTAATGGAATTTCTAAATTATTTTTATGAATTATATTTTCCACATGCAAGGTTAGCTAGCTAGGTACCAATGTTATGTGAAACCCCACTTCACACCAATAATACCATTATATGGGGTGTAATGTTTCTACTAGTTGTTCTCAAAAAGTTTTAAATAGTGTTCCAATCCTACATTGGCCAAAAATTTATCAAATATCATAATTGTTTCTCAAATAACCCCTAAATAAGAAAAAACAAAAGAATGATTAAAAAATAGGTTCTAGGGGAACCTAATATTAGTAACAAGATGAAAAAACCTACCCCCTTATAAAAATTATTGTACTATATATCATATATATATATGTTTTAATGTCAAAAATATAATGCCACCACTCTCTTATTATTTCCTCTCTTTTTCCCCCTCTTCTCTCATTAGTATTATAACTATGATAGAATTTCACCCGAACTAGAGGAATCATCCTCCCATGGGATATATTTATTTCTAAATAAACAATATATAATTTATGCTCATTAATGGATAAATCATTCTCAATAACAAGATCACTCTAGCTCAAAACATGTGACATATTAGAAATATTTTTTCATAGCCACGATGAATGAGTGATGTTATGTATCAACATCAACAATAGAGGATGTGATACAAAATATTCCATAATATCCACCATCTAAACAACCTAAAAATCCCAAAAATAATATTATTTGTAGTACTCCATTTCCTCCCAGTACATTATTGACCCAAACACAGTGAAAATTTGAAGAAAACCTAGTCACTAAAAGAATGTTCCAAGGTTCTATAACAATTATCAGTTAAAAAGTTAACACCATCAATGTTCCATCAATATTCTCTGATGAATCAACATAATATTTTCTATCATCTGATCCATTCTTGGCCCAAACCATGGAAATATCACAGATCTCCAACCATCATAATGAATATTTACAAGGCCTTTAATACATGTCCTCAAATGTGAAAATTCTAATCATGGACTGATAACTATTCTCTTAGAAAAACTAAAACAACCCAAGATGGAATCACATTATCCATGAAAATCATGGACACATGCATGAAGAATATACACATGATTTCATAAAACACACTATATCATTCCATCCATATACAGATGGTATGTTGTACTAATACAAACATGTGATCCCAATGCCTCCTGAAGTCCTATAGAAATGATATTAGTAAAACAAGTATCTCTATCAGAGACTATAGAATATGTGGCTCCATAAAAATGAAAAATATATCTCACATAGAGACTTCTAAACTATTAAACATTGGTTATATATTTAATGTGTATATTTCCAGTTGACATGTACTTCCTATCATTCATAACTCATATCATTTTATTTTTTCTCTCTGTGTGTGGAAGAACAACTGAAAATTACATAGAGATCTAATCCCACATCAAACTCAGAACTAGATTTTTCTAGATAAATACTAATGTTCATTGGTTCTTGAACATGACTTTTTGGAATTTATTACAATATGATAACAAATTAGCTATCCCTTATCTCATATATAACCAATAGAATTGACATTACATGTTCTAAAAAATATATGCGGCTCTAGAGACCATAGTACACAAGGAATTATAGAAATCCTTCATTTAAACATTTCTCATAGGAATAGACACTATATATCTATTCTAGAAACATGCAATACCCTCCCTGGAGAACAGCCACACATCAATGGTTCCCCAATAGAAATCAGTTTACGAATTCCATTGAAACCATCATAAAGATGGTTCTCAAGAAGAATTATCATGATATGAGTGTAGATCTACTATGAACTAGACAAAACAACCTTGGAACCTATTTTTCAAAATCCACTATGATACTATGAAACAATATCCATATTGTTCCACTATTTATATGATTCTTTCATTCCCTTGGATGGATTCTTCATGCTTACAACATCTATGAACAAAATCCTTTTATATAGGGTATTTGAATTGTTGAAATAAAAATATTTATAGTATTAAACACAATGCCTATGGTGGATATTAAAATATTTTTTATAAAATATAAAACTCAACCACTAGTGATCAAAATACATGTTAACCATTTTTTATAACATTTAATAATTCCAACTATTATATACGTTTATCATGTTTTCAAGTTCAAGGTCATGGGTTGGGTAATTAGTATACTATTACCCTAGATATAGATATCCATTGTTAACAACGTGATCACTCTTCATAAGGAAATCTCCCATACCCAACCCAGATGCCTCACAAAAGTCCACATAGCTCTATGAAGAATATAGATATTTTTTCACCAACAAAAATTACATAATTCATATTATCAATTAAAATTTAATCTAATATATCTCATCCTCGGAAAACATAACTCCATCCTGAGTTTGATTATCCCTCAGAGTTGATAGAATTAATAAATTCATTATATATTTATTATAATATACAACAAAACCGAAATTATTGTGAATCTCGAAAACATTTCGTGGTTTCTCCCTTGTCATAAATGAAATCACCTTTTTATAAAAATATAAAATACAATGTTTGGATTCCTTGTTTCAGAAAAAAAATATCATTAAAAATCTAGAAATCACATATCTATATCTCATGATAATGTTATTTATTTCATAAAAATAAATAATTATTCTCAGATAACACACAAGATCAACCTTGAATATAGCATAAAAACGGATTATGTCCACAAAGACAACAATGAATGTGCCATATTTATCGTGGAATATATTTTTATTTAAATACATAATTATAATATGATTGTTTGATAGAAAAAATGTAATTACATTGTATTCATATTTTCTATAACTTCTTGAAATAAAAATTTATTGAATGCCATGTCTATTTATTATAAATTGGGGATAACCATATCAAACAACAATTATAAAAAACAACACCACTTATATAAGTGGTCAAAAAATCATTTATTTATAGAAAAATATACATTATTTCATGTATCAAAAATGAGTATATGCTGGAAAACATAAAAGTATTAGTCACCCAAATATATTCATAGAATAGATAAAATGTTCCACCCAAGGGGACACAGTCGGTCATATAATGAAATTCTCTGAGAGATCATCCAACTGAGTCCTGAACTCTATAATTTCATATTGTTCTTTTTTATGAGTTATTAGATAATATATGGGTGTTTCTAACTAAATAAGTAGAATAATCCTCCTCCCTTACTAGTGTAAAACAATATATTTCAGAAGAAAAAACATTAGAAAAATCCATGAGGGCTGGAGGAAGATTATCACTCAAATTATATTTCTCCATGTCATAGGAAGTAATAATATTTCATTCCAGACCAATAGATTATATGATAAACTATAATCTTCCTTAGATACCATTATTATTTTATACAAGGAACACCCTATCAGGTGCAGTAATGGCGACCCATCAAATATAATAATCAATTATGGATTTATTAGAATTGAGACAATTCATATTGAATATGAAATCAGGAGATTTAGGTCTTGAAAAAAAAATCTAAAGTAACATAAATATTTGATAAAGAGAATACACATTGTAGAAAAATAATACCCTGGTTTCTCTTCATTTCTACGGTTGTAGTAATATATATCACATAAGAAAAAATATCCATTGGAAGATTAAGTAGATTCACAATAAGATATTAAATGAAAAAATTAGATGCACTAGTATAAGATAAATAAGTTACTAAGGATGAATATATAGTGAAGATTCCACTTAAAATCACATGACCCATATCTATATCCTCTATAGACTCTTCCACAATGTAATTAATATTTTATCAGGATTCCTGTTTCATGAACACCTTAGTTTACGAGGTATCTAATTCCACCACGGTACATTTAGTTGATGATGATCTCATAAAACAATGTGGAAAATAATAGTCATTATAGAGAATTTGAAAGATCACTAAAATTGTGATGTAACCACATATCATGGTTTCCTTATTAAATCATATTTAGAGTGCCTAGGTGTTTCACACTGATTGCTAATCAATTCACCTCCTCCTAATACAACCAGAAGTCTTGAAGAACCGTATATTTCAGAACAACCATGAGACTCATAATTGTTTATATTTTCATTATGGGGACTCACCATACTTCCACTTAATGAAAATGGATGTCACATCACCCCAACATTGAAGGACAAATTTATCTCAAAAATCATTAATTTATCCATCAATCCAGAACAAGAAGATAGATTTAACTAGAAAAAAGAGAATTAATATCATCATGATGTCAAATCTAGAATACTTATGTCTTCACCTTATCATTTTATATAGTTTCTATTGAAAACCAATCATTATCATTACATAATTTTGGAAATTATATAATGATCTTGTCGTCATTATTGAGTTTTAAAACACTATATCCATAAAGATCACCATAAATTATGGATATATGTTATTATAGAAATGAATATTATTGTCATTCAACCCTATGTCTTGATGATTCTTATCCATCACCATTATATCACACCATAACATTATAGGTCATTCCATCATAATGGTTGTACATTTCTATAGGATTTCATTAGGAGTTCAGATGTTATAAAATAATTTCATCCCATCACAATAAATCATCACCCTATTGAGGATTATTTGATCCTTGGTATGTCAGTGGTTTCTAGAGAAGAAACATTAAAGGATGATTCAGAAACACATAGCTATGATGTTCCAATGTAGGATACGAAATGGAAAATGGGGTAGGTTTTTGTCCCATACCATGTAATACAGACACAAAAATCACTATGAGAGTTTGTTTTGGAGATGAATCACACATTTATGTTCATTATAATATACTTCCTAGATCCTAATGGAATAACATATTTGAAGCATTATGCAACACCACATCATATGATAAAAAATAATACATCCTACGATAACACAAACCAACACTCAAAATGAAAAATGGGGATAATTAATCACATTAGTTAAATAAATTATCATTGTATTTAAACCTATCTCTATATAAATCAGTGAAAACATGAGAACTAATATGGATGATGAAATTCCAAAACACCCATGGTCACAGAAGAAAAATTTTTAAGAGACTATTCTTGAAAAGAATCACAACTATATTACCCGTCTTAAAAATATCACTCAAACTAAATACAGACATAATGGAACAATGATTATCCTTCTTTGATACCACCTTTTCACAATCTGGAGAGGATACCTTTATACCCAGAAGAACAAAACAATATCTTCATAGCTTGAAGGGTGTTCTGAATCTCGATGTGGTGGATAATAGAACCTAGAGATATACAAGATAAAGAGGGAACAATTTTTTCATATAAACAACTGATAAAATTATATATACCAATATGCTCAGAAGAAAACTCCACAGGGATAACAATACCATAAGTCAAATAGGTAAACAAAACCCAAATAGTACATAATAAAAATAGTTTAATAACTTGATAAATATCTCAATTCCCTATGAACATAGAACTCTAAGACCAAAATATCAACAACCAACACCAACATGTGGTTCATTCCATTTTATTGAACCTTGAATAATGAAATATTTAATGTCATAATGGGAAAGGTAGGGTGTCATAAAAATACCTATAGGGTCTCACCATGGGATGCATAATAAGATTCAAATATAAATATATATGTTCATGTTTTATATTTCAAATAATTTTTTCAAGTAATTATATTTTCATATTAGAAAAATTATTAATCATTTTTAATGATAAAAAATCATACCCAACATCTTAAAAAATTATATATATATATATATATATATTACTAGAGTCATTGATAAATACATTATTCAAAATAATGATATAAATAAATAAAAACAATTCTAATGTAAGAAACAATGTCATCATGGAATATGTATAGTATTCCAATTTTATTATGTCATCAGACTCATATTTTTTTCAATTCAATGTGATTACATTTGTCATTCATACACTAGTCAAGGGGTAAACATCAGCATCGCATCAGAGATGAGATAAAGCACATTTTATTTTTTTTATAGTTAAAAAGACCCCATTCATTGAAAAAGTATTACCAAACTAGTGTTATTTCAAGATAAAATACTGACTACCTAGTCATTCAAGTTCTCAATAAAAAAACAACTAGTGGGAAAATTATTTCAAAACTATTAAATTTATAATTACCAAATTTTTATGTTTCAATATTCCAATTTCCATTAAAAAATTTAAACATATTTTTTAATAAATTCATTAAATTTTTTAGATAAAACCAATAATATGTTGAAATAGATTCAATGTAACTAATGTTTCTCAATATTAATTTCCGAGATGAAATTACATATTTTTTTTCAAATTTAAATTACACCATAAATTTCCAATTCCCTGGAAATTGGGGTTTTCCAAAAACTCATCCCAAATCCATATTCAAATTCCAATATTATTTTAATTGGGTTTCAAAAAATTAGATAGCATTAAGGAATTATAATCAATTATTTCTAGGTTAAATTTTAATCCAAACATATACATTTCTACATACCATAAAAATTAGATCAAAAAACCCAAGACCCACAAACGTAACAACCAATCCATAACATCTTGAGTGGATATAAAATAATTATTCCTCGATTCAATAATCAAAAATTGAGGTTAAATATCTCTTCTATGATTATATATTAACAAATAATAAGTAGGCTATGTATTGATATTGAGTGTAAATTTTTGGAGAAGATTTTTTTCAGGTGATGAATTGGGTGAATTTTTCAATGATTTAATCATCATTAAAGTTGATTGGAGGAACCAGAAAGGATCCATGAGAGCTCATAAAAACTATTAATCAGTTATTGGAATTCTTATGGTCGACTTGTGATCATATGATATTTAGAAAATATTAAAACATTTTTCAGAATTAAAAATTACTACATGAAATGTTTGATGGGTAGGGTAACATGCTTGTGTTGTCAAACTGTGCACCCTAACATGGCACCCCACTAATGGGTTGAATTTTTTTTATAAAATATTCCAAATTTATTTAATACCTTGTTCCAAATATTAAATAGCTTATGTTTTGTTTAGGATTTTCATTTTTTGGGAGCATGGTTTGTGAAAACAGTGCACCAACAATGCAGAAGACATAATGTTTAAAAAGTTATATTATTTCTCCAAAAACCATTCAAAAAATGTACTAATAAATTCATATTAATAAATTAATATATCGGTAGATAAAAATATTATTTGTATTTTAAAACTCATATAGATTTTGGATTGTCAGTAATGATTTCCAAAGTCGAGTTTTCAAATTCTTTATCACATAACCTATAGAGTTAATAATATAAAACTTCTATTTATTATAAATCAATTTATGTTAAAATAAAAATATAACATATATTATTAAATAAATTTAATATATATATATTTCCTCAATAACTAAAGAATGATGATTTGATTTACTTTTTTATGTTTGGGTGGAATAAAAAATTACAATTCTACAACTCAAATTCTCTCCAGAAAATCCAAAGGAAAAATGATTAGAGGGTTATCCTATAATTTTTATAAAATATTATAACATGATTCTGTGGTGAAAAATTTAGGAATACATGTTACCTCCATGTAATTCTGTTTAATACATTATATTTTCAAAAAATATATTTTATCTAATTTGAGTTACATTGATATAATCCATGATTGTACAAACATTCATTTTTTTTATCCCTCATATTGTATAAGTACACTATTATCATTTATCCATCCTACTCATAAAATATTGAGAAATAAATCCCTTCTTATAAGTAACATGATCCTTGAAGCCATTTCTACAAAGATATATTTTGAATTGGGATTGCATAGAGGAGGATCGACTTTGTTTGGAGGATGTTGGAGGATTTTGTGGGGATATTAAAAAAATGGAATGGTTGTTGTGTGGAGGAAGGAAAATTACAAAATTGTATTATTATATGGAATATTGTACAATGGGTTTGACATAGGGTAGATTTGGATGCTTTTTATTACAAATTCAAAATTTGGGTGTAGCAGAACTGTGGGAAATAAATTTTCAAATGGACACTTTCTTTACTGATTAGGTCATGAGGCATGGTAATAATAGATATTTCATAATCACCAAATAAAATATTATAGGATATAACATTTATTATCAAAATATCTTTTTTTAGGGATTCTATGGAATATACCCTCAGGATGCACCTTAGAATTCTATGTGTTAGATATTGTGGTGGGGTGTATCAAGGTCATCGCCATGGTATTCAGTTATTCAGTACGTCAACAAATACAAGAAGACCACCAAACCCAAATACAATATATATATATATATTACCTGAAAACTACGAAACCTATATTTTTTTATATAATTTTATTGCGCCCATATAAATATTGACAAAGCCGTATATTCTCAATATCGATCTGTCGTGATTTATGGGAAAATAACCATTACTCTTTCTCCTAGTTTATCAGCCTTTGATTTTTCTTCCTTATATTTCTTTTAACCAAAATTTAATTCCTAATATATTTGATGGAATTTTCTATCATTATTAACGAATGAAATCTCTAGAAGATGCAGTATCTTATGATATATGAGATCAGAGAATTAGAAATTCAATATAATCTCATTCGAAGAACACTAACACCATTCAAACAGTGGACTGATAAAATAAAAATTTAATTTATTGAATCATAATATTAAATTGATTATCCCTTTTTATAGGATTGTAATTAACATAATAATTATTGAAATTGTGTAAATAATGGAATTTCATAATGATAAAATTTTGTCAATATATAATATTTTATCAATTTTCCTATTTTTTCAAAGATAGTGTTCAATATATCTAATATTTTTAGCCTGTTATGTTAATATAATCTATAATTTTGTATATTTAACTGATAAACATCTCAATTAACTAATTAATTTATTAATTGAATTAATGATTAAGGTAGTGAATGGTTCTAAATCTACTGTTTTAAATTGATAACCAAATAATTGACATGAGTAAGAATATATATTTTTAATTTTTATTTAGTGAGATAATAGAAGTTTATAAATAATATTAAGGAAGGATAATCCTTTTTAAAGAATTTTTTTAAAATGAAGGTTAACAAATCGTTGACATATATGTTTGTGGAATCATGAATTCATTTGGAAGAATGTTAAATAAGTGATATGAGTGATAAATAAAGCCTTAGGTTTCCCATAGTTGGAACTGATCAATAATGAATAGGTTCATTAAATATTGAATAAAACGTATTTTTTCTGATTCATATAAATTAATGGTGAAGGAATTTAATAGTGTTTATAATGTTTCAATACCTTTTATTGGGAGTCCTCACTACCTGTTTGGGTGAAAAGGGTTTATGTCTTATTTTGAGGATCATTTTCCATGTTTACTATTTTTTTATTTCAATTTTATTTTCTATAGATGTGATATTTTTCATGGGATGTGTTTTAATAATATAATGGGTAACCCTTTTATTAATGATGTAAATGGGAAGTTTGGTTAGTAATATAAAAGAGATGGTGAAACATGTGATAATAAGATGCATTAGGATGTGTATGATTATTTAGGGAAGTAACTATAGAATAATTTAATTGGTTTATGATGGGCATAACATTGGATGAGAATAATTATTGATGGTTTCTTCAGAAGAATATATTTATTTTTTGATAGACTCATTTCTCATTTACGTACATTAATTTCATTACTATATGATATATCTAGATGTTATTGTATGTATCACATTATGGTTGACTAGTTTTTTTCTAATAGAAACAATATTTTTGGTATTATGTTAATAATGTTTACTAAATGAAATAAACCATGTTTTTCTTATTTATTCAAAGAAAATTTTTGTATCTATAGAAATGTAGACTTAATTTGGATTACCCATGGGGGAATTTGTCATCACAATTATTTTTAACTCATTGTAATCAGTTAATTTATTTTAGAAAATAACAATTTAATTTCTGTAAATTTAATTGGTTAATGAAAAAAATTAATATAATGTGACCTTATAAATGATTGTGTGATTATACGATTTCTTATTCTTATTAGTTTTAGTTATGAGTCTGTGTGATGAAGGAAATAGTTGATCCTATGACTTGATTATTACAAAAGTATAAATGTGATCTGTAATATATAATATGTATTTTTTGATTTCAAATGATACCCAACCTACGTTGTTTAGGGAGGCAAACTCCAATTGTACTATAGGGGAGGGTTTTTTTCACAACACACCAATGTTAGGATTGATGGATGACAACCACTTATGGACTTTCTATCTTATCATTGTAGTATTATTCTTTTTTATGAGAATCGATTAGTTTTCCAAAAACAATGTGTAATGGGTTGTGATATACATTACATTTTTCAGTAATTTATCACGAAATTGATTATTACAAAGGATTATACAGGTATTATGTTGGTGGTTTATGTTGAAAAAAGGTACATTACTCAACATATGGGTTGTGATGCCCAAAGGTGTAACACCAAATGTATGATACATATCATATGATATATTATGGATCCCAAAAAATATTTAGATACTATATGGATATTTGATTTTGACTGATGGTATGAGCTGATGCAAATTGTGCATGACGTGATATATAGCCTCTGTGTTTTCAGGGTTTCTTAAATTTGGAGAGAGATGTATTAGGATGTGAAACATTGGGATAGAGTAGTAAACTTATGTGAGAATAATTATCATGGTAACATTGATGTTTTATTATTTCAATATGATATCCAATATATGATACATGTTGAGATACATATTTTAAATGATTTTTAATTTACTATAAATGTTTTAGTGAGTAAATTTACAACAGTTCAATTTTCATTAGAATGATTTATTTATAATTTTCATGAGAAATTCTCAGGATAATACTACTGAGTATACAATTTTCCTCACCCTACATAAATAAAAAATATTCTAATTGTGAGAATTTTATAGTTGTAGGTTGGGTACAATCTATATTGTTATTTGTGTCATTGGACTTATTTGGAATTGTTAGTCACTAACAAATTTACCATTTTGGTAATTATAGTATTCCTTTTAGTATTATAGTACTATATATTGTTATATGTATGAACATTGGATTTATTCAATATATATAAATTTATATGTTGATAGGTGTTTCAATTTTATCTGTCTATTTTGTAGTTTTCTAGAGGGTAGTGGTACCCATTTTATATTTATTATACCCATTGTACAAGTAAGAAACATGAGTACTACTGGAGGGGGGACTCTGATATTCACAATATGAACATTCTCATTACAGGCCATGGGGGAACTATATTATGGATTCAATCATTATAATTTTTTTCAATGGATTATTTTGGGGGATATGATGTATGATTCATTTTGGAATTGATGTGGTTGCATGGGTTTGAAAGGAAACATAGATAGAGATATATAATATCGAATGTGAACATTGTAGAATGAAAGAGACAAAAATATTTTGCGGCCAATTTGATTGAATTTAAAATCCTATAATTCCACTAAGCCTAATAAATAATGTGACGATGGTTGATGGGTATTTAAATGTTATAGGATCAATCAACATTCTTCTTTTCAACTTCCTATGAATTTAATTTATCCAGATAGGTCAAAAACAATGAAACATAATGAAATAATTTATTTCTTATGTTAAATATTCTATATTCCCCCATTTGGATCCCATATATTTAATTTTCATAATGGATTGCATCTAGGTTGACATGAGTCTCTATGATCCCCTTGAAAGTTTTTTATTCATGTAATAGTAGATAAACACTTGGTATAGTTCAATTAATACAATAAATAGAGAAATATTTTTCATTATCTTTGAATAAGATGTATTATGAAGTAATGCAATGGTGGATCTAGTGTAACACCCCAAGATTTCATAGTGTGTTATTTCTTTAAAATAATTCAATAACTTTCACTACACGCAACACCGAGTTCAATCACACCATGACTTAAAAAAAATCCATTCAAAAGAGGTTATGAATAGTATTATCTAAATTTTAAACTTTATATAATCCTTATAATTTTAGAATCCATATTATGAGTTTATTAGTCATAATGCAAGAACAGATTCATTTTCAGTATTGCAATTTTATCAACTTTAATAGTGAACCCTTTTTAAATACTATATTTTAAACTTTTTGACTAAATGGGGACATCAAAAATTTAAAATGAAACATCCCAAGCTTCTACGGTACGCTTCTCTTTGAATAATGTGATAGCGTGTGTTGTACGCAACACCGAGTTCTAACAACCAATTAAACTAGCCGTTATGAATAGTAATGACTACTTTTTGAAATTATATATATTTTATATTTCAAAATGGACTTCATTTTTGGATTCAGAATATCAAAATTAGCCTAAGGTGAAATTTTGGTACTTTTCGGATAACTTTTATATTTTGATGAATAGTGAAAATTACTAAATTTTAATTAAAAACAACTTTTTTAATCAAAATAATTAATATAGATAAATTATGAATTTGAGTGGTTTTAAAGTATATTTAGAATATATTTTTACCATGTAATATAATGTTGGTCAATGGACATAATTTTACAATTAAACCGAACATAAACAAGTGTCAATCTTTTGATTGTTATTATCTCTTAAAAACACGCTTTTTGTTTTGACACCGGTAATTAATTTTAAATTAATTTCTTCCACTTCTGTGTTTTGAATTTAGGAAAATGGATTCCATATTTGGAATCAGGATGTTCAAATTGTGTAAATAGGTAACTTTTATTTTTAGACATTTTGAATAATTACTGCGGTAAATATTTTATTTACCATGGTTAAGGGTAAATCCGGTAAATAAGGGTTAAACAAATAATATTATAATAATAATAAATTACCTTAAAACGTGTCTTAACCCTATTGGTTGATACATGGTCGACCATGGTAATCTTTGGGTCTATTTCGGGACCCAATGGATCCACTTGTAAGTGATAATGACACATTATTTTAATTAAGATAAAATGAATACAAAAATGACATAAGCATATATCTTTTAGAAAACCAATTGTTACATAGGGTTATATATGTTGGATTTTAGATTATAAATATTCATTAGAAAGATAAAAATATTTTACTACATAATGATATTTTATTTATAATTTTTAGACAATAAATAATTTATTTTATTTATGACACAATGATGATGCAGTAATTACTATAATAGTGAAAAATTAAAATAATTGATATTATAAATACCCAAATAAATATAATATGAAACTTTTAATGAATTAAACTAATTTTCTAGGATAATATGATATATTAGGATTGATTTAATTGACTTTTTTCGAAGTAATCAATCTGTTATGAGTTTCACAAAAATCAACTATTGAATAGTGTCAAAATTGACATAAAAGAGTTCTTAAAACAAATATTATATTATTAATTGATATTAAATACCTAAAAATCTAAGGTTCGGCCAAGAGACTTATATCATGATAGGTTCATCATTAATGGACCACTTGGGGGTCTCTTGGATGTATATACTATGTTTATTGACCATATTATATAAAAATACAAAGAGACATTGTAAAAGTGAAACTAATTAACTTAGAGTTAATACTTAAAGATAAGGTTCATATAAGTACCCAAACCTGTCTAAATTATATTGGATGAGTTGTTTTCGACCCATCCCCACCTTAACCTTTGAATAGTCAACTTTGGAGCCATTAAAAACCGAATATTAATTTATTATAAATTAATATTTCTAGCTTTTCCAAAGGTGCCCCTCACCCCTCTTATAAAAGGGCACTCCTCCTTCTCATTTCTTCACACCTTCAAAGCCTTTTGGGTCGGCCAAAATCTGCCCAAATACTCTCCAAACTTCCCTCACTACAACCTAGGGGCCTTAGTTTGATCAGAAAGCCAACCTAAGGATCCCTTTTGATCAAATCAAAAGGAAGAACACGAAGAAGAGTTAATGATTTCACCACCCTTTTCTAAGTTCATTTCTTCTTCCACTTCTTCTTCCTTTGTTGTTACCATTCTAAAATAATAAATCCAGTATCATATATATACTGTGATTTTATTATAAATATGGTACAACTATATTCATTATTCTATCCACTCTTTGAATAACATGTCACCATACGTGCGTACGTACGGCTTACCGTCTCCACGTCGTGGTGTAATTGTTATTCAATATAATATTATTTGGATGGGTATAATAATGATGTGTAACTCATTTAAATAATAAATAAAACATGTTAATGATTCTGTATATATTATATACAATCCATTTATATATTATTTTAATATCAAAAGAATGATATTGTCGCTCGTGTGTACGTACGGACTACCGTCTCCACGAACGCGATGAGATTCATTCTCCATCGCATCCATTCAAGTATAATTATCATTTGATGATTTAAAAATGATGTTTAAGGACTTGATATCATTCTGGATATGAATAAGATACAACAGACATGGCTTATGTAACAAAACATATAAAAGAAAATGAGTAAGTTAACACCCAAAACGACGATAATTCTAAGATATTATTAACAAATCAATGTTAAAAGATCATATATGATATCATATTAATATATATGATTCTTGTATAATTTAATAACAATTATTTCACCAATATACAGGAGTTTAACCTACCCCAACCAAAGAAAAGTACAAGGTAAGGGTTATTTCACAATCTCTTCATTATCCGAGGTTGTTTATATGTAATAATCTACTGGGATCTCTTTATCATCCACATCCATGTTTCTTAAAAATGTATTTCAAAACATTTTTACTATTTACTATAGTATGAGTTAATGTCATTTATACCCTTTTTGACTTTTATAAGTGGTTTATAATGGAATCTTTCCGTCGTTTTCAAAACAAGGTCCTTTTTAACCTTTTCAACAGAATTAAGGTAAGAATGTTTTTTTAACTTATACGGCGGGTGCGGTTATCTTCTGCCGTTATAAAATCTTCAAATATTTCCTTACAAGCTTATAATATTATTTTCAATGAAAATGTTTTATTTCATATGGCTCTCAAATGATTTCAAAAATAGAAAGAGATATTTCTCTAAAAAGTGTTTTGATTTCATCTATGTCAACATCCTTTAATGGATTTTACGCTTATTTGAAGTTGATTTATTATGATACAAAACTTCTATATTGTATTGAAGGTTTTGTGATATGTTTGACTGTGGATGTTCTATTTTTATACCATTCATAGTTTATGGTGAAATTATTGACATTTCGTATGCTAGTTTTAATACGAATGTTTATGTTATGTTTAAACCTTTTCATATGGGAATGCATTGTACTTAATAAGTGACGGGTGGAGCCCGCTATAGCTCCTCGATGCATCAGTAGGTCACATGAGACAAACTAGTGTCTTGGCACAAGGCCTTGGAAAAACCTTATTTGTAGTCTTGGCACGAGGCCTTGACTATGTGGTTATGATAGTCTGGCATTATGCATTCCAACATTATGAAAGTGGTTTTTGATTTTTGCATGTGATTATTCGATTAGTAGAATATCCATGTGAATAAGTAAATGGAATTATTTCATTTTACTTTTTCCATACTATGTTGAAGTTCAAGTTTAAAAGGCTTTTGTTTTAGTAATGAATTGCCTTAAATGTTTATGCTTATTTTGAATGTTCCGCTATATTGTCATCCTTACTGGGCATTTGAGCTCACCCCTTTTCTATGTTTTATTTTTCCTAGGATGTGAAGATGTAAGTTATGAATGACCTTCAGGGATATTATGAGAGGATAATAGTGTGGATTGTGGAAACATTATGTTGTTGTATTAGTTTTTCATTTTATGATGTAATGTAAAACTTATGAATATATCTAGTGTTTCCAAGGCTACTAAACCATTTGGTCTTTCGAGATTTGATCTTTCTTGTGATCATGCCAATGTTATGTAATAATGCACCGACTCTGGGTAACTGGGGTCGGGGCGTTACAGTTGGTATCAGAGGAAGTTTAGTACAAACCTTGGAATCTAGATTTAGATAAACTCTGATTAGAGCACATAGATTTAAGATGGACTTTGAGGATTTGTATAGAAGAACTTCCTAGAATTTTGGTATTGTAAATATTTTGTGAGTTTTCCGAGAAATAAATCCATGTCTGGATACGAGCAGGTAGAGGCGGCTCTGGCACAGATGTACCTAGGGGTAAAACCCGAAAACACCGCTTTGAGCTAGACTCGAACGGGAACTGGTGCACGACAATGGGCCTTGCTGCACTCTTGGTTACGACACTCCCGGGGGATATGCTTAGGATAATTATCATTTTCTTTACAAGCCATTATGAAGGGTTTATGAGTATATACATCCTCAAATGAGACATTTTTATGATTATGGATTATATCCATAAATAGTTCAATTTATGTTAAGTGTTTTATAAGTATGGGATTATGTATTTTGATTCATAAACTGATCTAGTGTATTCCATTGTTTAGAAATGGCACCCAGTAGAAGGAATGAGAACTCCAGAAATGCACATGATCCAAAGAGAAGGAAGGATAATATCTTTCATGGTCTTAATCTAGAATTTATAAGAGAAATAGTCTCCCATGTATTATCATCATATGAAGAAATAATATCATGTGTTGATAAGATAAGTAAAGAGTTTACTGAGTCCTATGGATTTGAAGGGAAGCAAGAGAAGAAAAGGATAGAAGAGAGAAAGATGGATAAAGGGAAGAGGGAAAAGAATAATTTTCCCATATGTGGTAACTGTGGAAAGAAACACCCTGGAACTTGCCTGAAAGGAATGAGAGTTTGTTATAAGTGTGGAGGAAAAGGGCACAATGTACGTGACTGCAAGGGTAAGAAAATGGTTTCAAATGTACAATGCTTCATTTGCAAGGAGTTTGGACACTACGCGAACCTATGTCCCAGTCATCAGACTATGCCGCAAATGATGCTATTGGATAATAATCAAGTTATGATACTACCAGAGATGAAGAGGAATGATTAGAGTTCTTATGTTGATTATGTTAATTGAGTGTTGTATCAACAATGTACTTGTTATAATAATTATGGAGTATATAAGGATTGTACTGCAGTACTATTTCATTAAGGACATGAGATTGTGTAGAACAAAGAAAAGTGACTCAATAGAAGGATAAATTTTTGGAAAATATATGGTTGAGAGAATGATAAACCATAATATAGTTCTGATACCGAGGTAGTGATTTTGGAATAATACGTGATTGCTTTGGATAAATTATATTGGATATTCATGACTACCTTGGAACTAATTAATGATTTGTATATTCCATCATTGTTGGGGTTTAAAACATTTTTTGGATTAATGAAGTATATCCAGCATTCTATATGGAATAAGGGAACATGAATGTAATCAATAAGGAATATGGTAATACATGATGAAGGTATTCATATGCTATTACGGGGTAAAAAGGATCTATATTATGTTTACCTTCCTTATAAATGTTGGACTGTGAGTTTGGATAGAATTATTTTGGATAGTTCTTGTTTGGATTATTTTGGATTGCCATAAAAGGACAACCCGGAGGTCGAGCGGCAACCCGTCGCATCCGGCAAGGCTGCGAGACTTGAACCCGCAACCGAAGGGAGACAAGGGTGTATCACCTACCACTGGCCCACGAGATGTCCTGGATTAAATAATGTAGTTTTTATTAAAATATCATGTAGATGAATTATAAATTCGTTTATTTTGGAACCCCTGTACGAATAGTGTAAATAGAATTTTTTTTTACATTCTATTATCTTTTAGAGTGAAAGATGAGTTTGTGGTAGAAATTTATTAATTGATAAAACTCTAATTATAAAGTAAGTATATCTCCTTATGATCTTAGCCAATGTCATAAATAAATTCCCCAACATTAATAAAAGAAACATAGAACAAAAATGTTGTCCTAGATGGTACCTTAAATCATCACAAATTTATGGCTTTGGGATTTTTGGCCTTTTCATAGCCGTGTTCTCTACCACTCTCCATCAGATAATTGATGGTTAGATTTCTCTTCCATATCCATATTTTCCTACATGGAACCCTAGTATGTGTTATTTTCGGTAATCTTCATACTTTCCACTCTTTCATTTAAATAGAGACCTCATTAATTCATTTTTCGATGTGGGATTTCAACTAAGACATTTTGAAACGTCAAAAATGTGTTATCCTAATACCATATGTTTTGTTGAACCGATGGTATTTCAAATCATCATAGATTGATGAATTTAAGGACCTCAATTTTATACTTGTTTGTGATTGATGACCTCAATCACTACCTATAAATATTTACGTTTTTCCTCCAATTATATGTCTCTAATTGCCACCAATGTTCTCCTAATTGAGATCATAATTTGGTGGTGACCCTTTCATTTCTCTTTTCCTCATATTAAGACTAATTTTTAGTAACCCAATTTCGGATGTGGGTTTTCCCCCAAATATATTTTCTATTTTCATCCTTTTATTTTCGAAGAACAATTTCAAATTGCGAGGACGCAATTTATTGAAGGAGGGGAGAATGTAACACGCCAAGATTTCATAGTGTGTTATTTCTTTAAAATAATTCAATAACTTGCACTACACGCAACACCGAGTTTAATCACACCATGACTTACAAAAAAAATCCATTCAAAAGAGGTTATGAATAGTATTATCTAAATTTTAAACTTTATATAATCCTTATAATTTTAGATTCCATATTATGAGTTTCTTAGTCATAATGCAAGAACATATTCATTTTCAGTATTGCACTTTTATCAACTTTAATAGTGAACCCTTTTTAAATAATATATTTTAAACTTTTTGACTTAATGGGGACATCAGAAATTTAAAATGAAACATCCCAAGCTTCTACGGTACGCTTCTCTTTGAATAATGTGATAGCGTGTGTTGTACGCAACACCGAGTTCTAACAACCAATTAAACTAGCCATTATGAATAGTAATAACTACTTTTTGAAATTATATATATTTTATATTTCAAAATGGACTTCATTTTTGGATTCAGAATATCAAAATTATCCTAGGGTGAAATTTTGGTACTTTTCGGATAACTTTTATATTTTGATGAATAGTGAAAATTACTAAATTTTAATTAAAAACAACTTTTTTAATCAAAATAATTAATATTGATAAATTATGAATTTGAGTGGTTTTAAAGTATATTTAGAATAAATTTTTACCATTTAATATAATGTTGGTAATTGGACATAATTTTCCAATTAAACCAAACATAAACAAGTGTCAATCTTTTTATTGTTATTATCTCTTAAAAACACGCTTTTTGTTTTGACAGCGGGAATTAATTTTAAATTAATTTCTGCCACTTATGTGTTTTGAATATAGGAAAATGGATTCCATATTTGGAATCAGGATGTTCAAATTGTGTAAATAGGTAACTTTTATTTTTAGACATTTTGAATAATTACTGCGGTAAATATTTTATTTACCATGGTTAAGGGTAAATCCGGTAAATAAGGGTTAAACAAATAATATTATAATAATACTAAATTACCTTAAAACGCGTCTTAACCCTATTGGCTGATAAATGGTCGACCATGGGAATCTTTGGGTCTATTTTGGGACCCCATGGATCCACTTGTAAGTGATAATGACACTTTATTTTAATTAAGTTAAAATGAATACAAAAATGACATAAGCATATATCTTTTAGCAAACCAATTGTTACATAGGGTTATATATGTTGGATTTTAGATTATAAATATTAATTAGAAATATAAAACGATTTCCTACATAACGATATTTTATTTATAATTTTTAGACATTAAATAATTTATTTTATTTATGACACAATGATGATGCAGTAATTACTATAATAGTGAAAAATAAAAATAATTGATATTATAAATACCCAAATAAATATAATATGAAACTTTTAATGAATTAAACTAATTTTCTAGGATAATATGATATATTAGGATTGATTTAATTGACTTTTTTCGAAGTAATCAATCTGTTATGAGTTTCACAAAAATCAACTATTGAATAGTGTCAAAATTGACTTAAAATAGTTCTTAAAACAAATATTATATTATTAATTGATATTAAATTCCTAAAAATCTAAGGTTCGGCCAAGAGACTTATATCATGATATTTTCATCATTAATGGACCACTTGGGGGTCTCTTGGATGTATATAGTACGTTTATTAACCATATTATATAAAAATACAAAGAGACATTGTAAAAGTGAAACTAATTAACTTAGAGTTAATACTTAAAGATAAGGTTAATATAAGTACCCAAACCTATCTAAATTATATTGGTTGAGTTGTTTTCGACCCATCCCCACCTTAACCTTTGAATAGTCAACTTTGGAGCCATTAGAAACCGAATATGAATTTATTATAAATTAATATTTCTAGCTTTTCCAAAGGTGCCCCTCAGCCCTCTTATAAAAGGGCACGCCTCCTTCTCATTTCTTCACACCTTCAAAGCTTTTTGGTTCGGCCAAAATCTGCCCAAATACTCTCCCAACTTCCCCCACTACAACCTAGGGGCCTTAGTTTGATCAGAAAGCCAACCTAAGGAGCCCTTTTGATCAAATCAAAAGGAAGAACCCGAAGAAGAGGTAATGATTTCACCACCCTTTTCTAAGTTCATTTCTTCTTCCACTTCTTCTTCCTTTGTTGTTACCATTCTAAAATAATAAATCCAGTATCATATATATACTGTGATGTTATTATAAATATGGTACAACTATATTCATTAATCTATCCACCCTTTGAATAACATGTCACCATACGTGCGTACGTACGGCTTACCGTCTCCACGTCGTGGTGTAATTGTTATTCAATATAATATTATTTGGATGGGTATAATAATGATGTGTAACTCATTTAAATAATAAATAAAACATGTTAATGATTCTGTATATATTATATACAATCCATTTATATATTATTTTAATATCAAAAGAATGATATTGTCGCTCGTGTGTACGTATGGACTACTGTCTCCATGAACGCGATGAGATTCATTCTCCATCGCATCCATTCAAGTATAATTATCATTTGATGATTTAAAAATGATGTTTAAGTACTTTATATCATTCTGGATATGAATAAGATACAACAAACATGGCTTATGTAACAAAACATATAAAAGAAAATGAGTAAGTTAACACCCGAAACGACGATAATTCTACGATATTATTAACAAATCAATGTTAAAAGATCATATATGATATCATATTAATATATATGATTCTTGTATAATTTAATAACAATTATTTCACCATTATACAGGAGGTTAACCTACCCCAACCAAAGAAAAGTACAAGTTAAGGGTTATTTCAAAATCTCTTCATTATCCGAGGTTGTTTATATGTAATAATCTACTGGGATCTCTTTATCATCCACATCCATGTTTCTTAAAAATGTATTTCAAAACATTTTTACTATTTACTAGAGTATGAGTTAAAGTCATTTATACCCTTTTTGACTTTTATAAGTGGTTTATAAAGGAATCTTTCTGTCGTTTTCAAAACAAGTTCCTTTTTAACCTTTTCGACAGAATTAAGGTAAGAATGTTTTTTTAACTTATACGGCGGGTGCGGTTATCTTCCGCCGTTATAAAATCTTCAAATCTTTCCTTACAAGCTTATAATATTATTTTCAATGAAAATGTTTTATTTCATATGTCTCTCAAATGATTTCAAAAATAGAAAGATATATTTCTCTAAAAAGTGTTTTGATTTCATCTATGTCAACATCCTTTAATGGATTTTACGCTTATTTGAAGTTGATTTATTATGATACAAAACTTCTATATTGTATTGAAGGTTTTGTGATATGTTTGACTATTGATGTGCTATTTTTATACCATTCATAGTTTATGGTGAAATTATTGACATTTCGTATGCTAGTTTTAATATGAATGTTTATGTTATGTTTAAACCTTTTCATATGGGAATGCATTGGACTTAATAAGTGACGGGTGGAGCCCGCTATAGCTCCTCGATGCATCGGTAGGTCTCATGAGACAAACTAGTGTCTTGGCACAAGGCCTTGGCAAAATATTATTTGTAGTCTTGGCACGAGGCCTTGACTATGTGGTTATGATAGTCTGGCATTATGAATTCCAACATTATGAAAGTGGTTTTTGATTTTTGCATGTGATTATTCGATTAGTAGAATATCCATGTGAATAAGTAAATGGCATTATTTCATTTTACTTTTTCCATACTATGTTGAAGATCAAGTTTAAAAGGATTTTGTTTTAGTAATGCATTGCCTTAAATGTTTATGATTATTTTGAATGTTCCGCTATATTGTCATCCTTACTGGGCATTTGAGCTCACCCCTTTTCTATGTTTTATTTTTCCCAGGATGTGAAGATGTAAGTTATGAATGACCTTCAGGGATATTATAAGGGGATAATAGTGTGGATTGTGGAAACATTATGTTGTTGTATTAGTTTTTCATTTTATGATGTAATGTAAAACTTATGAATATATCTAGTGTTTCCAAGGCTACTAAACCAATCGGTCTTTCGAGATTTGATCTTTCTTGTGATCATGCCAATGTTATGTAATAATGCACCGACTCTGGGTAACTGGGGTCGGGGCGTTACATCTAGTCCCACGTGGATCATGTGGACACTTTATTCTCATTATAATTTTTTGAGACATGTTTTGAGTATTGGTCCAATTCTAAACATGGATAGAGGTGATTCATTGGGATTGGCTTCCCCAATGACAAGTGAGTTCCAATGTCTGATAGTTCAGGATCTATTTAATGACACTTATGTGATATAATACAAATATATTAATTTTGGTGAGGAAACATTAGTGGATTTTTAGAAGGATTTCCATCTATATATCCATCCCTTGGTCACCCCATTTATGTTGTCGACTTATCTTATTATTATTGGGACATAAGAGGCTATTGGGAGGCTATTGGAACAAACTAGATTTTCATGAGAGTAGAGTTGATTGGATTCTTCTCTATAAGGAGTAATGATATGAGAATCCTAGTTTCTATGATAGAAGACATTTCTGCTGTATAGGTACTTACAATACCACATCATATAATTTCTATAGGGTTGGGGGATATCTTATATATTTTAAGGGTCTATATATATTTTTCTAATGTATAATATCCTAAGTTGATAAAATTTCCATTTGTGATCCTTGTGTTCCACTTTAGTATTACCTAATGAGAGTATTATTCAAGGTACTATCAACATGGTATGAGATTTTGGGATCAATAAGGACGAGATGGGGACAGAAGAGGATATAATTATGAGTTTCATCATCTTTACAGATCATTGTGTGGTTATTGATGTGGTTCTAATAAGGTTCATAGAGGCCATGGAATTAGTCTTGTCTAGCTTAGTGGTGTAGATTACCCTATTCTAGTTGAGGATAATTATTTTCTACGTACAATTTTAATATTTTATAACAGATTCATTTTTTTAATTTAATGTGATATTTCATCCTTCATATAAACTATCATTTTCTATTCTTTGGTACTTTATGTGGAGAGGCTTCAAGTTCCCTTGACAAAGACTAAGATATTTTGAGATCAAGAAAACATGTATGAATTATATAGATATTGAGAGAAATTTTATGGAATTCCTACACTTTGGGAGACATAATATGATTATAGATAATGACATCTCACATCATACATTATATAGATTATTGTATTTAGTGTTGGATATCATTAATTTTTCAAGAGGTATATTTTGATCAATGACACTAATATGGAGTGGGTACTGTTAATTATTGTGTTGGACCATAAAATGGGTATGAAGAATGTTTTTTACATGACGTCATTGATGTGAGATTCGAATATGAACATGTAATAAGATAAATAGTATATGTTTCCTAATGATAAGGATGATTTCCCAGTTTTCTATCTAGAGGAGGTATTAGTTTTACTCCTTCAATGAGAGTTCATATTTGGGATAATGATATGAAAAGGTTTGTATTAATTATCAATTTCCATGTATAAGAAAAAAACTAATGATTTATGAGATATGAGAGTATAGATTGATAATCTATTCATAAGAAGTTTTATATTATTGAGTGTGGTAGTTTTTTTTGAGATGATGGGTGGGGGAATTTTTTATTTTATTTATTTATTATCATCACAAGAATTGAGGAAGAATATTTTCTATCCTATTTAAAGGATTGATTTATAAATTGATTATCTAAATGGACATAGATGGAGAACAATGACTTCTATGTGTTTAGGATATCATTATATGATTTTTGTGACACAGATATCCTAAAAAAAATCTATGACCACATTCATGGAATTATGAGTATATTGAAATGTTTTTCGTGTGAAAAAAAAATTCATGCAATCATATTGGGTGTGATGATTATAGTTTCGGGTGGGTTCCTTGATGTTTTCATGTATGTTATCATTGATAACCTCTTTGGCTACTCCATGTCTGAGGAGGAGCATAAAAAGAATATGCGTTCCATTTATGGAGATCATTTTTAGATATAAATATTTGGAATGTGGTATAAATGAGTGTTCTAGGAATGTGATGTTATTTTATTAGGTCACTTTGTAACCAAAAATTGAGTAGTTTTTGATCAATAAATAATCCAGTATGTTTTATAATGAATATACTGAATGGAAGTGGAAGAGGTGACATGATTACTTGTTTTTGCAGGATTTTACGTGATGTTAATAAGAAATTCCTTATAGGATATGACTCATACGAAAACAGTTTCTGTAATAGATCAGCCAATTGTGTGGAATAATCAATGAATGAAATCATTTGAGTACCTAATTGAGTGTTTTTTCATAACGCAATTCCTTTGTTTTCGAGTATTGTGAGGTCAATTTGATATTTTTTGAGACAATTCATCCGTTGTGTTTTGATTTAGTAGTGATCAGTTGTATAAAATGTGTAATGGTAATTATTTATACATAAGAAAGTCTATTCGAACCATGATATCTAGTTGAAATTAGATAGGATTTGCAAGAATTTTTTTCATCCTTTACACAATTACATGATTTTTTTATCACCAGTCATAAGATCCCAAGGCAATTATTCTCGAAATATTACATCAACATTTTTTAGCAATAGGGGGTGTAAGTATTATTGGAATATGATCTAAGGATTTCATTGAAGTTGGGAAATTAATTTTTAGTATATGATGGACATATGGGGAATTCATAGAGTTATTCCATGTGAGAATAAGGAAATTCCATGATAGTGTTGGATGAGATCTCAGTGATGCTTCGGGATATTAGAGTAGTTAGTGGGATAGATTTATCTTTTCTAATGATAGTGTAGTCATGTTTGGTTAAAATGTTCAAGGAGTCCCAAAAAGCAGATTATAAGGTGGCGGTAAAGAGATATCAAGTTTCTTTTATGGAATACCATGATGGTTATATTGAGAATGAACAACACTTTTTGTTTTTCAATTGTAGAAAACTCATCATCTTTTTTATTGGTGTGGTCTCTATTCATGATCTCAATTAATCAACCTTTGTAGTACATCATGGAAATACAAATATGTACACATAATTAAGATGTTAACTTTTGTTCCCTAGGATAATTTTTATCGTTTCTATTAATGTGGCACGATGTTTGGATTGATAGAAGGGGAAAATGTGCAACATGTTACATGGGGTTTTCTCCAGCTTATATATTATCCTTATTGATATGGGAGACATAACAATTGGAATCATTACCGGTTTACCAAGAGAACATGGAATATTTGACTCTATATGGATGAAAATGTATCTTTTTATGAATACATACAACATCAGAGTTAACACAGATAGTTTTTATTAAGGAAATATCCAAAGAGTTGGTGAGATTCAACATAGTCTCAAGGATTATAATTTGTGATTGATATCAAAATATTACCTCCATATTAAGGAGATGTCTCAAACATGATTTCAACTCTGATTTTAGCCTTATCACTATTTTCCATCCATAATAGATTTTTTCATAGATAGTTCCATCATGATTTTTGAGTACATGGAAAATTAATATTTCCAATATTTTATATATTTGTATATAAGGTAGTATCCCATGGTAGAGTTTTCGTAATATAATATTATTCATCTCTCTATTTTTATATCATCATTTGAGGATTTTCATATCTGACCATGATGTTCTCCATTATACTAGATTCTAGTCATATAGATAAAAATTATTAGGTTAGAAATATTACAAAATACAATAGAGATATTTTATGTTATTCATGAATGGATGAAGGTAGTCTTTGGTAGTCATAAATCTTTTGTTAATCATAAGAGGATACTACTAGAGTTTGACAATGGAGATCACCTAATCTAAATGAAAATCATCGTCATGGGTAGTGTGACATCTCAGATAAATAAAGAATATGATATTTTCATATTTATTAATAATTGAAAATTAAATATTAATTTAACTTTAATGGCAATGTTATGTTATATGTTGTACCCAAAACACAACAATGAGTTTCTATTATATCTTATGTTTCACACAATGTTGAGTTATATTGAATAATAATAATTTAATATAATTCCAAATGGTAGTTAAGGCCCAGTTGTTGTATTGGCGGAAATGAATATAACTATCTAAAATATGACTATTCATGTTTTTTAAATTTTTTGACACTAATGAAAAAACAATTTAGAGGCTTAAAATAAGAAAGATTATGATTTTAGTCCTAAATAATCTAATATTCATTAAAAGGTCGATTTACTTCCTTTTGATAGAGAAACCCATTTAAATATTTTTTTCCCATTTTATATCTCTATTTTGAAAAATAAAATTCATTTTTAGAATTGGAACATTAAAATTTACTTTGGGTAAATTTTTGGTTTTTTTATAAAGTAAATTTGTTAACGAATTGTTGAAAATGCCACATTTAAATTCAAACATGCCTTTTAATTTAATTTATTTATATGAGTAGATTATCATTATAATTGGTTTTAAATTGTAATTATATTATATGTTTAATATTTAATTCAATTTAAGTCGTTGGAAGTAATTTCACATTGAAATTGGACAAAAATATGTTTCAATATTTCGATAGTTATTATTTCTTCAAAACACGCTTTTTGTTTTGACAAGAGTAATTAATATTAAATTAATTAATGAAACATCTATGTTTTGAACTTGGTAAAATATACATCATTTTATAATTCATAATATTATATATATCTTAGTCATAATTTTTTGTATTTTTCGGAAAACCTTCAATTTATTATGAATAGTTAAAACATATAGTTTTACATAAAAACCAGACTTTTTAATTTAAATGAAATTTTACCATATTTGTGAATTCAATTTCAAAAATCATACATATATGTTTGTTATCAATAAGTAATATATCGTTCAATAAATTGAAAATAATTTTTAGTCAATAGTAACTTTTACTTTAATTTACCGCGGCTATATGTATAATCGGGTAAATATAGGTTAAAATAATATTATAATAATATTAAATTACTCTAAAATTTGTCTTAATTCTATTTGTTGAAACATTTCTGATTGTGGGAATACATGGGTCTATTATGGTACCCCATGGAGCCACATAAATGTGATAATGATACATTATATTAATTAATTTAAAGTAATGACAAAAATGACATTAACATATATCATTTATTAAATAAAATTTCAAATGGGGTAATATAAGTTATCTATTCGACTATAAATATTAATATTAAATATAAAATTATTTCCTACACCATGGTATTTTTTTAGAATTTTTAGACAACAAATAAATAAAATAATTAATGACACAATAATGATGCAGTGTTTACCTCATTAATGAATGATTTAAATAAATATGATTATAAAAAATAAAATAATATAAAAAACCTATCAAATTATTATTGGATGATTTTATTTCTAACAAGATCCATATTATCTTCATCTTTACTATGTTTTTGACCTTTATAATCCAAAATTCAAAATATAATAAACTAATATTATCAAACGTTCTTAAATGTATCCCCTTCCCCCTTATAAAAATCCTAATCTTCTAACCCATTCCTCACATATCTCAAGGCCCTTTTATCATCCAACCACAATACAATTAATCCTTCTACATTCCTATCTTCCACCAAGAATCCTTACCTTAGTCACAAGGCACTTCAAGTAAACCTTTTGGTTCAAACCAAAGGGTGGTACCCGGTTCAAAGGTATCATCTTCTACTAAGTTATATTATTTTATTTTACTTCTCCAACCCCCTAAAAAAATTTTATTCCTTTATATTATAACAAAAAAAGTATCCTTAATATACTAGGTTGAATTTATGAGAATTATTATAACTACACTTACCCACACCTCCATATAAGGGGTAAAGAACATATTGTTTCTGTGGACGGTGAACTACTGCCTCACGATACAATGATTGTTCAATATTCTATTAACACCTCTTATAGTATCCATTGTGTTGGAATTGTATTTACATGTGATATATGTTATATTTATATTATCTCTATACTTCTGTATTTTTCATTTTTATAATTCCTTTATGTTTTCCATAATGTTTAAACGCGTTAATTTCATTTGAGGAACTACGAACTACATCCCTCTCAAAGTGATATGAATCGTTCATGCCATATGTGGAACATATAAAAAGGGATTTAATGAAATTATATATTATATAATTCAAGATTTATAATATACCTATTTATCGTTATTTTTTCACTCCATTAAATATGAAATTGAAATGAAAGTATCGTTTATCCATACGTGCGGGTTATTGTTTCCATGAACGGTGCATTTCATTTCATACATTCAAATGTTCTATAATATTATAAATACATAAATATAATGGATATATATTCTATGTAGTTGTGATAATTACAATGTAAGTCTCATATGGATGCCACAAGTTAACATTATGACTTTTGATTTCCCTATGTTATTGATAAATCTGATGATTTCATGAGGTATGAACTTATGCATGGTATATATTGAGTAAATAATGTTTTATTTCATTATTTTATTACTTTTACTAAGATTTATGTGATCATACCTTGATTTGAAATGTTTTTCATGGGAATTAATGATTAATAGGGTCAAGGATGTGATCAAAGTAAAGTCATTCTGTCTAAAACATGGAACTATACATGACACATTTTTTCAAGAGATTGTCTTTTATAATAAAATGGAAACTAAGTAGAAGTTTCTACTTTGTAATTTTTGAGATATAATGTAATAGTTATGGAAAAATTCTCTAAAACTCTGAACATTAATTAATGTGAATTATTCATTTAATTCAAGATTATGTTCTATTTTATGGCTAGATCCATGTAGTTTGTATCAAAGATACGTTTAGAAAACATTAGGAGTTTGGGTATTGTTAAATTAAAATACATAATTTTTTTTCTATTAATGATATAGCATTTACAGATTACAATGTTGCTTCACGTAAGATATTTTTTTTAGGAATGATTTTTTATATAGCAATGGGTTATCTATGCTATAAATAAATTCTTATGGAAATGACCAACCAAATCAGTATCTTTATATGGTCATAATCAGAATTGAACTTTTTACTATAGTGAAGGCTATGTTAACTAAGGTGATAAAATGGTGGTTGTATTTATTGATGATATTCTGCATTTTTCTAAAAGTAAATAGGATCAAAATAGTTATTTAAGGTTTTTATTGAAAACTTTAAAAAAATTGGAACTCTATGGGTTATTCAGCATGTCTGTGTTTTGGTTACATCAAATTTCATTCCTTGGTCACATTGTTTCCAAAAATGGAATTTTTGTTTATCCTAATGAAAGAAAATTTGTTGTTGAATGGACAAAACCCACAAATAAAACTGAGATCTATAGTTTTCTTGGTTTATAGGGTTATTATTATAGTTTTTTGAGAATTTTTCACGGTTATCTAGTCTAATGACTATGTTAACTCAAATTGGGGTTATGTTAATCTGGAAAAATGAATGTGATTACTGTTTTCAGAATTGAAAACAAGATTAGTGAATTCTCCAGTTTTGGCACTACCTTCCAGAAATGGTGAGTTTGTTATCAACTTTAATGCTTAGTTTAAATGAAAAGGTTATGTCCTTATGCAGAATGATCGGTTAATTTCTTATGCTTAACTTCAGTTGAAAGCTAATGAGTTAAATTACCCTACACATGATTTGGAATTCAGTGCTATTTTTTTCTTTATAAATTTGGAGGCATCCTTTTTATGTTGTAACCTGTGAAATATATTCTAACCCCAAAAGATTTAATTATCTATTCACTCATAAAAAATTTAACATGAGATAGTGGATATGTCTAGAAATAATCAAGTATTATGATGGAAAAATTCATTACCATCCATGAAAGGTAAATAAATTAGGTGATGATTTGAGTCGAAAAAGTAACTCTACATTAACCGTGTTACATTTGGAACAACATCCATTGATTAGCGACTTGATGAACATTGGCATAGAAGTTGTTGGTTCATGAAGTTTCTCTATTTTTTTTCTGGTGTTAGTTAAATTATCTCTATCAGAGAGAATTAAGAAATCATTGAAGGAAGGAAGTTTGATAAAGAAAGTGGAAGAGTAGGTTAAGAAGAATAATTTTACAGATTTTAACATTGATAATGATTGTGTTTTTATGTTTGGGAAGATATTATGTGTTCCTTCTGATTCACAATTGAAGAGAAATTTATTATATGAAACTCATAGCTGTCTATTTTCAGTTTGTCCTGGATGTAGTATGATGTACATAGATCATCATGGGTATTATTTGTGCGATGGAATGAAAAGAGATATTAATAATTTTACTGTGAAGTGTTTGAATTGTCAACAGGTTGAAACAGAGTGGCAGTTTCCAAAAGGGATTCTTAAGCCTTTACTTGTGCTAGAGTGGAAATGGGAAAATATATCCATGGCTTTCATTGGGGGATTACAAAATACATATCATGTTAATAATGATATCTGGGATATTGTTGTTCTATTAACTAAATGTTCTCATTTCCTTCCCATTAGTGATACTTTTCCTCTAGATAAACATTCTCGATTGTATGTCAAAGAGATATTTAGGTTTCATGGGGTTCCCCTCTCCATTGTGACTGATCATGATTGCAGGTTTACTTATAAATTTTGGAAAGTCCTTCAGAAGTTTGTGGGTACTAAATTAAATTTTTGTACATCTTTACATCCTCAAGCAGATGGGTAATCAGAACGAACAATTCAGACCATGGAGGATATGCTACGTGCTTCTTCACTGGATTACTAGGAATGTTGGGACCAATATCTTTCTATGGTTGAATTTTCTTATAATAATAGTTTTCATTCATTTATACAAACATATCCATTTGAGGAATTATATGGGAAGAGGTGTCGAACTCCAGCTTTGGGAATGTAGTAGGTGAAAGGAAACCGATGGGACCAGAATTGGTAGAAGAGATGGTGAAAAAAGTTCTATTGATTCAGATGAACAGGAGAACAACTCAGAGGAGGTAGAAAAATTATGCAGATAACCCAAGGAAGGATCTTCATTTTATGGTTTGTGATCACGTCTTTCTCAATTTTTCTCTATGAAAAAGTGTGATATGTTTTGGTTAGAAGTTAAAGTTGAGTTAGACGTTTATTGTACCCTATGAAATCTTTTTGAAGGTTGGGTCAGCTGCTGATAGATTGTCTTTACATCTTTGTTTATCTCAGGTACACAATGTTCTTCATGTTCCAATGTTGAGAAAGTATATTCCAGATTCATCTAAAGCTTTGAGCCCAGAGGATGTTCAGTTGAATACACTATCTCTTATGAGGAACAATCGGTCCAGAGTCTTGACTGTTGTGAGAATGTGTTAGGGAATAAGGTAATTCATCAGGTAATAGTTTTTTGAAAAAACTATTTGGTTGAATAGGCAATGTGGGAATATGAAAATGCTATGACGCATAAATACAACCATTTATTAAATAAGTGAATATAATTGTGGGGATGCAATTCCCAAAAGGGGGTGAATGATGTAACATCCCAGATGAAAATAGATTACTATATTTTCATATTTATTAATAATTGTGAATTAAATATTAATTTAACTTTAAAGGGGATGTTAGGTTCAATGGAATACCCGATAAGCAAAAATGGGTTTCTATGAAATATTATATTACACATAATTCTAAGTTATACTAAAAAAATATAATATTATTTTAAATGGTAGTTAATCCCTAGCAGTGTATTAACAAGAATAAATAGAACAAACTAAAAAATTATTATACATTTTTGGTAAATGTTTTTACTTTTATTCAATAAAATTTAGAGGCTTAAAATAATAAAAAATATGATTTTATGCATAAATAGTCAAATATTCATTAAAAAGTTGATTTCCCACCTTTTGATTGAGAACAATTTTTAAATATAGTTTTTTCTATTTTATATTTTATATTTCATAGAATAGAATTGTTATTTAAAATAATATCATCAATATTTACATTGGATTAAATTTTGGTATTTTTCTGATAATGTAAAATTTTTAATGAATTGTGGATAATGCCACATTTTAATTAAAAACTGCAGTTTAATTTAATTTATTTATATGATTATATTATTATTTTAATTTGTTTGAAATTATAATGTGATTTTATTTTTACCATTTAATACATTTCATGTTGGATGTAATTTCACATTGAAATTGGATATAAACAAGTGTCAATCTTTTAATAGTAAATATATCCTATAAACATGCTTTTTTAAAAAAAAATAGGAATTAATTTTAAATTAATTAGTACATCTTATATGGTTGGAATGTGGTATAATATAAATAATTTTTTTGAATTTGTAATATCAAATATACCTTTGACTAAATTTTTATTATATTTTTGAAAACCATCAATTTTTTTTATAAATTGTGAAAACACTGAGTATTATTTAAATACATGACATTTTCATTTAAATGAAAATTTAACACTTATGTGAACTGAATTTAAAAAATCTTATATAAATGGTTGTAATAAGTAAGTAATATTTTCTTCAATAAGGTAAAAATTATTTATGTGGAAGAGTAACTTTTATCTTTTATTTTCCATCGTTAAATGTAATTAAGGTAATTCAAGGTAAAAATAATATTATAATAATATTACATTACCCTAACATATTTTCTAATCATATTAGTTGATACATTTATGACCATGTGAATCGTTGGGTTGATTTTGGGACCCCATGTAGCAACTTAAGAGTTATAATGACACTTGATATTAATTAATTTAATGCCAAGACAAACATGACATAAACATATATCTTTTAGTAAATAAATTTTTTAATGAGGTTATGTATTTCATATCATCTAATATAAATATTTATTTTACTTCTAATAATATTTCCTACATCTTGGAATTTTTTTATAATTTTTATACATTAAATAAAAAAATTATTTCTGACACAATAATGATGCAGTGTTTACCTGATTAATGATTGATTTCAATAAATAAGAATATAAAAATTCAAACAATATCCAAAACCTATCCATTTTTATTAGATTATTATATATAAAACTAGAGTAATCATAATTTAGACTTTAATAGGTTTTGGACCTTTAGAATCCAATTTCATTATATAGTAAAATAATATTTTCAAACATTACTAAAGAACCCCTCCCCCCCCTTATAAAATTCCCCCACTTCTAACCCATTCCCCAAATTTCTCATAAAACATGGATCATCCAACCACTTTCCTATTATTCTCTATACATAACTATATTTCTCTTAGAATCCTTACACTTTTCCTAAGGATCTTCTTTGTAATCCTTTGAGTTCAAAACAAAGGGAGGTACCAATTTTATAAGTAACACATTCCCTTAAGTTCTTTTCATTAATTTTACTTCTCCAACCCCCAAAATACTTTTTATTAAATTATATTATTACATAACCAGATTCATATATATAATATATTTTTTTATGAGAATGATTATAACTAAACATACACTGACCTTTGTCTAATGGGTAGTGAACAGACTGTTTCTGTGGACAGAGAACTACTGCCTCACAAAATAATGATTGTTCAATATTCTCCTACCACATCATATTGTTGTCATTAAAGAGGAACTTATTTTTAAATATGATATATATTAAATTTAAATTATCTATATAATTATGTATTTTTCATTTATAGCACACCTTTATGGTTTCCATAAAAGGAAAACACGATAATTTCATTTTAGGAATTGCCGAAAACCACCCCCTCAAAGTGATTTGACTCATCCATGAAATATGTGGAACATATAATGGATGTATTAAATGAAATTATATATTATATTACTGTGTAATTATAATATTTCTATGTTTATTTAGGATTTTATAACATTAAAAAATAAATAGAAATGAAAGTAGCGTCCATACGTACGTACGACTTACTATCTCCATGAACGGTGAATTTCATTTCATACCTCCAACTGTTTTGTACTGTTTTAAATACATATATATACAGGATATTTATGATATCTAAATCATGATTATCTTTCTAGAGAATATATAATTTTTACCACATGAACAACCTGTAATTATAAAAAGTTCATTTTTGGCTCAAGTACGAAATATCAAAAAACAACAATTATTAACTTAAATGATAACATAATGTATATAAAATGGTAATATGTTATATAAAATTATTAATAAACTATAAAAGGTTACTACGAATGTATAAGATAACTTTAGATTATTCTTCAGGATATTAAAGAGAGAACGAGTTAAGTTAGACATGTGGTAGGGGAACTTCTTATCCCAATTTAATTTTGTTGGGTTAATCATATACTTTTGTATTATGGAATGCTATGATTATGTGAGAAAGGAATTATGATATATTATCTTTTGTTTTTACATTACGTATGTCTATCTATATTTAATATAAATAATTAGTCTATATTAATTACAAAATAATCATTGTAAGGGACATTTCATAAATCTCCTTTCATTGATTTATATTTTATTTTATACACGACATTATTTTATTCGGTGTATAAACCCCTTTGAATTTTAATTTCATTCAACAGGAATATTTTTTCTATGTGGGATTTTACAAAAGAGAAAAAAACCATGTTTTCTTTCAATGCAATTAGTGAAAACAACAATTCCACAACCATGGGTATTATTTGATCATTGGATTCCACAATAATCCGTAATATTTTTAGAATAAAAAATTATACCATACACTCTTTTACGTATTTTTGAATTGAAAATGGTTTTGATAATGGATTTGGTATGTCTGTATATTTAAATTAAATATTTGGAATGAAATTTTGAAATATTATCATTCCTTTTTGTTCGTTTTATGTGTTATGAATATGTTATGTTTCATGGGAATGGTTTATGTTTATGGGTTGTTCTGTGATAAACCTAGGGCGGGTGAGCCCATGATAGCTCTCTAATTCATTTGGGTAATGTGACGGAGGTAAAAATTAATGATTCTCCTAATATATTTATGGAATATACTATCTTGGGTATTCCAACATAACTAACTATGTTGTTGTGATATCTATAATGCATGTATAATGTGGATGCCAAAAGTTACCTTTATGGTTTATGATTTCTATATGTTATTAAAATATCTAATTATTTCATGAGGTATGAGCATGTTCATGCTATGTATTAA
Organism: Viscum album; assembly: GCA_963277665.1. NCBI lineage: Eukaryota > Viridiplantae > Streptophyta > Magnoliopsida > Santalales > Viscaceae > Viscum > Viscum album. The sequence continues at coordinate 1,121,016,030 of OY728127.1, forward strand.
GGGAATAATTTTTCTTTCAATATTTTATAATCCTTACTAAGATTTTTAATCTCATCCCATGTTTCAAAATATTTTTAACATGACTTAAATATGTGTGGGGTCAAGTATGGGATCAATAAAAAGACATTATGTCTTAAACATGGAACAATACATGACTATTTATTCATGAGTATATATATTATTATAAAAATAGAAACTAAGTATATGTTTTTAAATTGTAATTTTTGATAAGTAATGTAATATTTATGGCCTAATTCACTTTGAATCTAATCATAAAACGAACCTAAATATGAATTATTCATTAAATTCATGATTATTTAATGATTTATTGTTGGGTCATAATTGGAAATAATGTTTTGGATATTGGAGAAATCTAGATCCCATGATTTTTAGACCTTTTGAGGTGTTGTCACATGTTAATGCTGTGGAAAATCTGATAGTAAATCTCCCATATATAATATAGATAAATTTTTTTTAATATTTCAAAAATATACCATTAAAATCACATAGAAACTCATTACATATATTGGGGTATGTTAAATATTGATTATGCTAGGACCTTTGTGGATAATCATGTAGTGGCCCAGGACTTCCAGTTTATGGTATTGTGAGGGCAGAGTAATTGTAATTTTCATTCATTATGGTAGAAATGTGGGGTGAGATAGTACCTGGTGATGTTATTTTTAGTTATTTTCATAGTATCCTGATATTTTTATTGTCAATATATTATCCATATATATTGGTAGTTTTTGGAGTTTTATACATTCTTGGTTATGATATTTGATTATTTTTCTACACATTTTTTACATCCTCTCATTTTATAGGTTTATATCATATGAGATTTTGTAGTAGTTTATTTTTTCTATTTCATGGTTTTTGTTACTATTATTATGTGGTTAAGGTCATTGAATGAAAATATAATTTACATGAATCTCATGGGGTTAATATTTAATGACCCATTCCACATTAATTCTCAAAATTTTGGTTTTAAATTCTCAAGTATAAGATTTTTTTTTACTCATATCAAATTTATTGTTATGGATCATTGAGGATATTTAGGTGACATTTTTTGGTGTTTATGTTTACGAGAAGCTGTTCAAGGTGGTTAGGATGGGGTTTTTTGGAGAATTGGGGGATATAGTTCAAATAATTTCATGGATACAGTATAGAGGAACAATAAATTTTAATGTTCTAGTGGATATAGAATAATAGAATATAGATGCATTGTATGGGAGATGAGGATATGTTTTATGGAATTTTCTAAATTTGGGTGCAGATGCATCATGGTATATAGATGACGTAAAATACCATTTATGGCATAGTGGATCTTATAGTGTGGTTTTAATAACTACACCATAACCTTGGTATACAATTTTATTGAATCACAACATGATTTTGAGAATCTCAATTGGCTAAGTGTGTGTGTGAGGTGGTTTCTCAATCTACACTGTAAAATTCTCCATTACTGATAATGTTATAGTTGGGTGAAATGGTTACTTCCATGGTCTTCAGTTTTCTAGAGGTTCTATAGATTCTTTGAGACCCCAATACCCATTTATTTATACGATTTCCAATTGAACCCAAGACAAAATGTAGAGGAGTTTTATAAGTATTGAATCCATGTTTTATATGGATAAATCTCTTTCTTCTCATCATAAATCATTGTCCATTCATGTTATGTTCTATCGCAATTTTTCCACTATTTTATCTACTTTTTATCATATTTCCACATATGCCTTCATTCTATATTATGTAATTTTATCTCTTCATTTCTTAGGGGTTTTTGTTAAAATTATGTTGTCTTTTAGTGGCGCGACATCATTGGGAGATGTAGTTTCTTACAAAAGAGGTGATTAGATATCCCCAACATTGGTCAATTATCAGGTGTACAATGTTGATAAATTTTGGGAAAGGGATTAATTGTTTTACTATTATTTACATTCAATTGTAATGTAAATTTGTTTTAACACTTTAGATTGAATAGTAATTAACCGATTACATATTTATCCATATTAATTAATGGAGTTGGATAGTGATCACATGTTGACACATTATACAAAAAAAAATTCTTTCTTATTTTATTAAATAGTTTGATATCTATGATATGATTTATGAGATTTTATGGGATGAAATGGTTTATCTTGTGGTTTTTGAATTTGTTAAATAATTTAGAAAAAAAATAAAATGATTAAAACAATTATGGAATAATGAAGTGGAATTCATGTAATCTAGTTTTGTAATTTGTTTATGATAAATTTGAGGAATGTATGTATGTCTAATTAAATTGGTTATTCAATGAGATAATATAATTGGATAAATATCATAAATAACAATAATTATTGATGATTATATTTTTAAAATGTATTTTTGTGATATTGTGGTCCACTTATCTTTTTTATGGTGGAAATAATTCGTGGAATCATCTTAAATATATTAAATAATGTTATTGATGATTATTTGGGTTCCCAATAGTATAATCATATTAATAATGACTCATTTAATTCAATATGGAATAAAAAATTTTGTTTTAAAAATAATAAATCATCATGTTGAGAGTGCATGTTATTTTTAAATGATGTGTTCAGTATGTTGGGGTTGTGAGTTCCTAGTTGTGTGAAATGGATTAATGAATTTTTTTGGAAACAAATTGAATATTTACAATACCTATTCATATTGTGTTATGATGTGATAAGGATTTGATATTTTCAATGTGATGTGTTAGATTTGAAAAATGGATGCTCCTAAAATGGTTGATGTGATATAGTGTAGGGTGGCACCGATGACATTGAAGTAGTTCATGATTCTACTGATGATATGCATCATGATATGAATGATGGTGGTGGGGATTTAACCTTAGATGATATATCTAGTTATTTATGGTATTACCTATTTATGTACATAATGGTGTACTCATTGTTTATTTGAGTCTATTTAAAGGTTAATGGCCATGTTTTTTATCTTGGTTATTTTTCCGACATCTTGATATAGAAGAATGTTATTTATTGCATATATTCATGTTAGTATAGTTTTTTTTCATAATCTTATGGATTTATGATGTGATGATAAATGTTATTACTATATGACATTACCCATAGTGACGATATTATTGGAATGAAAATTATATAATCTTCAATAACCATGGACTTTTTCTGTATTATTAATAGAGATCATGGACATCACATTTTTGATTATTTTAATATAAATAGAATAATATTGATTATTTTATAATGAATTAATAAATGTAATATAAATTTCTCTACAGAATGATATTATTTAATGTAGATTGTTAAAATATTATGAGTTTGTGTGAATCCATGTTTTATAAGTGCCAACTATGAGTCCAAGTGACAATAATGTCTATCTATTCTTGGAAAATGTATTGTATACAATGTGTATGTAACCAATAATATATAATTTATATTCTATGCATTCATAAACTACACCATCAATTTCATTTTGGGATAATAACACCTAGTGGCCTCTAGACTGGGGTTTTCCCTATTGTCCCATTGGGAGTATGGACAATTGAATACCCCCTCTATTCAATGATATGTTTTATCGATGGTACAATATGATGTTATTCAAAATGGTATGTTTTCCATAGATGTGTTTATATTTTTTTGAGGTTTGGGAAAATTTTAAATACATTAATCTAATTATATTGTATATTAATTTTTTTGTGTTTTTCCATTTCTGGGTTGTGATCAATTGATGTCCCTTAACTTGGTATGGGTTTTGATGGATTGATGTATAATAACTAATGTATGATATATTTCATAAATTTTTTGGTGGACCTAGAAAACTACTTGGGTTAAATATTGTTATATGGGATGTATTGATATGAAAATTTGATGGATGAGGTGCATATATTGAAACATGGATCATGTGCTTTAAAACATGATTTACATTACGAAGAGATGTTTTTGGATGTTTGTGGTTTGGGAATTGCATAAAACCAATGGGAAAGTGGGAGAGTGGTACCATTGATATATTATTACTATAATAAATGTTTTAATGCTTATGATAGAAAATTATATATAACTATTAACATGATTAAAAATATTGTATACCTATTTAGGTGATATGTATTCATTAAAAAAATTTAAAAAATTTCCATGCTATCGTTATTATTTTCACTATATTCTCTTGTTATTATTTTATATGGTGAACTATTATTCACACCCTACATATATAAAAACTATATTTTCCAATAGTATTAACTGGTTACAGATCAGGATTCATATTACTATCTCATATTTTTTCGTGAGATGATTTGGATTCATGGGGGTTGTTGAGTTTATCATTATGGAATGTAATGTTTCCCATTAAGTTGTTTTATTACCACATGAAGATACATATATGAATCATTAATTCAGACATATATATATATATGTGTAACATTTGAATATTTTATATGAATTATCTCTGTCTTCATTATGGTCACATATTGGGTAATGTCTCTGAATGTATGTTTATTATTACATAGGTTGTAGTTGATGATTTGGGGATTGTTAGTGGCTTGAAAAGGGAAGTAAAAATCTCCCTTATCTCATATCCATCCTATTATGTATATTCACTAGGGGATGGGTTCATGAATCATCCAATAAAATCTCTAGTATGATGTGATATAAATTAATAATTTGAAAAAAAAATTAAATATTAATTACACCAATGAGTAAAATTTATCATATGCTTCATTAAATTAAAGAAAATAAAATTTTATTTCGCCATATATAGTCAAAATTGTTCTTTAATAATACCCATAAATTTTGGTATTTTAGGAGGTTCATAAATGTATTGTGGGGGGCCGTTGTAACTTTTATGTTTATTCCAAAATTTATTTGGGAACTAAGGGATCTATCAAAATTGATATAAGTTACAATAATGTGTATTGATATCATAAATACAATTCTAGAAAAGGATTTATAGGTATTTCTTCCCTAACTTATGTGAAATGGTCAAGCATGTCATGTGGATTGAAGATGAAACATGCATAATTTTTTTCGATGAAGTCTTTTCAAGTCAATTGAGAATGTATAATCTTATATTTTACCAATTCTATATAGATATATTCAAATGTTTCATCAGATACATATGATAGTGTCTTTTATATTTTTCATGTTCACATAATATTACACTAGATAAATAATCCAAAATTTCCTACACTCCACCACCCAATATGAAATATTCTCATAAATCACAATTCATCATTGGTCATCCAAACTGTATAACGAAATTTCTTCTATATCATGTATGTACTATCTACCTCTCCATTTTTGGTATTGATGGATCATTTCATAGTTCCAAACACAGTCATTCCCTCACTATATATTATTTCTATCAATATTCCATTATCTACAACATTCCTATAATTCTATAAATTCAAACAATCTAATTGAGTCTATTGTATCTTTTCCTTAAAATATTTGTTAAATGATTGTTATTAAAAGTAATGATAAATTCCCATAAATTTTTTTTATCAATATATAGTATCCTTATGAATATAGGAATTTTTTAAAAACAACATCATCTCCAAAACTCAATGGATCTCCTACTCAATACATCGATCACTTTGTTTTCCTTCTAATGAATGTAAATTATCAATAAATTATTGTCCTTTATTATTTCCAACCATTGTTACTTCTTCATTTTTAAAACATTATATGTGAAAATAAATTTCAAATTTATTTGTCAATATAAATGTTACATATTTCAGAATAGTGACAGTGCATACATATTTTCAAGGAAAAGAATATTTCTTCTTAATAATGGCATGTGTTGGAGTGTTCTATTTTTGGATCATTAATTACTATGATTCATTAAAAATACTCTTTAATTATATGTTAGAACACTTCCTAATCAATTAATTTATGTATCATGATATATCACTTGTCATTTAATTATTATTAATAATGTAAACACATTTAAATTAATCAGTGTCCCATTATTATAATCAAAACATTTTTCACATTTGATGTACCTAGTTAATATAAACCATTTAAATGTTTACTTTTTCAATGATATTGGGAATTAGGAGGTGTTTTTTGAAAACTAATATTGTCGATTTTTTATCTGAGGAAATTATGTATCATAATAGTAGTCATCAATGTGGTCAATTCATTGAAACCATAAAATTTTAAGAATCATTTAATATTCCTTCATTTGAGTCAATATTGTCATTATTTGATATTTTATAGATCTTGAAGTCAATATTAACAAATTACACATTTATTTTATTTTCTATGAGATCCCCATGAATTATTCAATGATGGTTCCCCAGAATTTTATAGAGAATTTCAAATATCAAGTTAATATCATTGAACTCCACCTTATATTAATTTTTTAATACCTGAATACAAGATTCAGCTTATCCATAAAAATTTATTGTGTATTATTTAATCAGTAGTTAATTTCTATTTAATAAGAATTTTCATATAACTTCTATTTTTCAATGTTAAGTATATTATATTTCGTTATCTTTAAAAATTGATAACCATAGTTATTATCAATATTTAAAAAATATTGAGACACTAAATGTTGATAAAATAAGTAAGCAATTTGTGGAAAAAGAAAAATCAGCATTATTTTAATTCTACTCATCTACAATAAATATTATGACAATCTTAAAGACATTTCCATATTTTTCAGAATAAAATATTGTCTCCCCACATTGAATCACAAGAATACATAAATCCATTTTTAAATTACTCTTTTATTTGATACATGAAAACTACAAATTAGAATGGAGGAATTCTATATGGCGTTTTCGATTTTGGTTTTATAATGGCATGTATTTTAATGGAGAACTCAACATGATGCTCAATTTGATTACAAGATAATTCCAATAAAAATAAATTAATATATTTTGGTATATTGGGTACATCTTCTATCATTAGTATTTACATAAAATACATTTTTTCTTCTTCCACATTACCAATAATTTCATTTTGGCCTAATTTGGATGGTGTGTCTAAAAAATGACTCTGGTGGTGATGAATTTCCCATGAAGAAAATATATTATCTTCCCATTCATAGATTACAATCTCCTCCACTATGTAATCAAATAGTCAAATAAACTTTGAGATTTATTCCATTAAAAATTATTGAATACTACAAAATAATTATAACAATAATTTTTTCCACAAAGAGATGTAATTTTATTATAACAGAGACTCATGAGTATATTTTCATTTTATTAATAATCTAACAAGGAAACCATAATAAGTTAATATTTAAATGATTATTTTTGTAATATTTAATATTGCTAGAAAACATGATTGATAGAAAGGTGTTAATATAACAAAATTCAAATAAAGCTTTCACTAATATTTTTTATAATATCAATGTTTGTTCTAAATATTCTATTTGGTTTTAAAAACTCATATATAGTAATTGAATAAGTGATACCATTTCCACTATATATTTTAAATGGTAAATAACATTTATGTTTTGTGAATTAGGTTACATAATACACCATATATGTAAATTTTATGTTTTTAACATCAGTAACTTATTTATTTCAATTACATACACATGTTCTATGACATATTACACTACTCATTAAACAAACTACCATTCCAATCGATAATTTCATTGACAGTTTCATTACATAGTTATTATATGAAGGTAATTACAGTCTTCATATCATCCCCATTAACGTACATTTCTCCGTCGTTTATTGTAGACATGGTCTTATCAAAATTTCATACGATGAAAAATGTCTTGATGAAAAAATATCACATCTTACTAGAACAACAACCTATATAAAAATTATATTATAATGTTTAAAATATATATTCCATTTATAGGTAAACATTTACCCAAATAGGGAAATAATAAAATTTTAATTTTGATATATATAAATTTCCTTAATATGGTAAGCTAAACCTATAATATTATATTCATTATTTAATTAATTTCACAACTAATTTTTACTGAGATTGAGGAATTAACATTACAATTCATCTATATTTTCAGGATTAATTTTTTTTTCTTAGAATATATCTTTATAATTTCTATGTTCTTTGTGACCAATCATATTTTATTCTCTACAATTATAATTTAGTTATATCCATTGATCTTCATCTCTAATTAGATGAAATTCCATTAGTTGAACATTTCAATTTTAAATATTCTAATATAAACTAAGTATTTAGTGTGGAATTCTTCCATATAAAAACCCAATATTTTTATATTACCATTGAGTGGTTGATTTTTTTTTGGCATTATTTAGTCTAATGTAGTCATACATCCTTTTGGATTGGAAAATTGTGCTATGAAGGAAATGATATTTTTTATAAAAATGGGTCAACATTCCTAATAATATTAGTATATGATCAAATCCAACACTCTCCTCATAATGTATATTTAATGGGAATTCCCAACATTAAATAGGGGAATATAAATGTTTTAGAATCCTCTCATTACATATAAAGATTAAATTATTTCATATACAAAATCAGTTTAAGATATTCAATCATAAAAATTAATATCTATTATGTTTTCTAGGTAAAATATAATTAAAATCACAATCTTTTTCCGTATTATTTGTGATAACAAAATGGTTTTCTCTAAATCCAGTTTCATAGTATTCCACTAAACATCCTTTGATAACAAATAATTCATCAGAATCTCTAGAAAAACAATTTTAGTTGTTATATTACAATGATTCTATAAAATACATGACTTCCAAAATAATCATATATACTAGTATTCCTTAAAGAGTGGATGATTAAATTTTTTTTCAAAAAAATTACATGAGAATATTAAATTAATCCTTAATACCTCAAAATAACATTATTATCTCTTATATAAGATCCTTGAATATTACGAAATGTTATATAATCGGATCCCTAGTGAAAACGAACATTATAATTGTTGACTAAGATGATCAATAATGAGTATTATAGAATAAAATCTATCATAGAATAATCATAGGATAACTATTATAGAATAACTAATACATAAAAACAATTCCATAATCTTATAAAACTAGGTAAAACTATATCCATAAATATAATATATATAGTGATACAAATTTTTAATCTCATTCTGATTGAATATATGTTTTCAAAATTCATAATCATTATTTTATGGTATTATTCTATGAAAATAAAACTAAATAAGATTTGAATATTCTAGTGCATGGGACACTTTTTCATAACACCTACCTTTGTATTGACAACATATATGTGTCGTGCCACAACCCAAATATATGTTTGTCAAATTAATTAATCATATAATAGAGTGGTTAATATATACAACACATAACCAACAATCATTGTTAATGAATAGTAATATATTTTCGAATTACAAGTATATGTATTATATATATTTTAAAAACCAATATATGGAATAAATTTATATATGAGAATCCATCAATCTTGCATCATGTGGATTAAGGTAATATAGTTAATTAAATAGTTTAATTAATGAAAAAAATTATTAATGTTCCTATCCATGAAAATATATCTTAATTAACATAGAAAATATGATTTTTTATCAATGTAACTGGATTTACTCTTATCATTGAAATATTTAAAAGTCGTTGGAGAGAGTTTTTTCATTGTGTTTTATTATAAAAAGAAGGGTGAAATTGAGTTCAATGGTTTCATATTTTATTAAAGAATTAGTGTTAGTAAATAATATCATTAAGGATTCTATGATGAATTAAAATTAACCATGGAATATCACACATGAGATTTTATATAGGTTAATTTTCTTAAGATAATTCGTTTTGAATAATTTTTTATTCTCCTATGATGGATTGGGACCAATGAGAGGTCTGAATTAATGGTTCATTTCTCTTTTATAATAATTTTTTTACCACATTAGGAAAACATTATTAACCTATGAAACTTGTTAGAGATATGTTTCAGTGATATATATATATATACATATATCAAAAACCCTAATTTTTTTGAATATATTACAATTGTAAGGAAACCCACAATATTTAAATGGTTATTTATAATTTACTACTCATTTCTAGGTTGGAGTGTCCAACAAACAAGGATTATTGTACTATATTCTTTCTATAAGACAATGGAATAAGAAGAAAAATTTCTATAATCTAGTACAATATATTTCTGTAATAGTTCACTATACACCCACTATCCACTCCTATATTCAATTCCCATCGACAATCATTTTCAGCAACTGCTAAATATTTATTATTGAAAGATTCAAAATTGTCTTCTTAATTACTGGTATGTATCCACAACAATAATTTTAACATTCCTACTTCATTTTTAATCTACCTAAAAATGTATTCACATCATCCAAAAGTATGCTAATTTTAAATTTTTACATGTAAAATCATTAAGAACATCATCAATTCTATATGGAAATTGTTGGTCTTGACCTTCTTCACAAACCTCAGTATTGAAGTCTTTTTCAGAAAAATTCTATCTAATCTAATAATTTTATAAAACTCACTCTGATGGCCCCTATTTGGTGGTTAGTTTGGAATTATTCTTCTTCTTCTTATCCACGATCAATTGAATAGAATCTCAAAATCCATCTCACATGTTTTGATGGAACATTCTCAACACAGACATGAACTTTCATTTATCCACCATGGCCTTCATTTCACCCTCCATGTATTTTATTTCCCTAAACAAAAAATTTGATTTGTGTATTCCTCATTCTTCTCTATAAAAACACTTTCCCAAGGATTTATAATACTTTTATTAAATATTGAGTCTTTATAGACAACTATTTATTTTTTTTCATCCTTTCTAAGCTCTCATGCTCTGCAAGCTACTTCTATGAATTTCTGTCTCATATTGTCTCCATCCATAGATATCTTATACATCACATCCTCGAGTTAATTTTATGAACTTCATCCCTTGAACACTTCTACATATTAGAAACTCTTCCTTAAAAACACTTTCAATCTTACATGAATTATTCTATCATCTATAATTTTTTTTGGTAAAAAACACTCTCTAAGGATGAGATTATGGTTATTTATATAGACAAATTTATCTACAAAATACATTAATCTATATTACACAATAATTCAATGAATAATAGTTCAAAATAAAAAGTTTTCCTCCAATATACTATGAGAATATCACAGTCTATGAGCATCATTCATATATTTTTTATTAAAAATTCTTCATAACACAAATCCCTTTTGGAAGGCTTAATTCCCTGCCTTATATCCACAAACAACATTCTCTTTGTGGTAGCCCAAATAACTGATTGGCTAAAAAAATAACATGCCTCCGAAGAACATGTATCATCCCATGTAATAAAATAATCCTTTGATATGTTCTTCTTACACAGTCAGCATAGCGTTCTTTATAGTGGTCAATGTTCAACTATGAGAAACAACTACAATTGTTGTCATTTCATCTCCTCTTCTATGTTCTTTATAATAAGTCTGGGAACTATCATTCTCATTCTTTGAACTTATATTTGTGTAAATACATAAATACACTCATTGGAAAACCAAGAAATCTATTTTACAGTAATTTCTTTAATCATGAACTCCAACTATTGAGATATAGATCCTTTGATCAATCCTTTTTTAACATTGTTTGATTCCCAATGAAATGTATGGGAACTTATCCTTTCTCAAACAAATCCTTAATTCCAATTTAACACTAATATTAATTGAAGTATATTTCTTCTTCATTTCATTCATAACCATTGCATCAAATGTTCTCTAAACAACTTCTGATATTTTTGAAATACTATCTAACAATGTACAATTTGTATATGTAATCTATTTTACCTACGCATTTTTTTTCACAATATGATTAAATTATTCATCAACATTTTTATATATGGAAAAAAATTCCAAAATAACATAACTATGGTCCAAAAATATCCCCCCATATTTTTTTTCAATACACACTCCAATAAAAAAATTTCACCTCCAAAAAACAGAAACTCATATTATTTTCATGTCACATATTTTATTATCTATTTCATCTTTTCAGTACCATATATTCCTTATCTCTAACCCATTATATATTATCTCCACCATATTGAAAATTAAATTCAAAGGTATTATCCTGAAATGTTTACTTCCATATTGATTAATTTCCTAATTTAAAATCATTGGAACATTTCATATAAACAACATGATTCTCTACTTTTTGGAGTACATTACTATCCCATTAGTTTCTTAATATATTTTATTTAACGTTAAAAATCAATGTCTACATGGATGAACTCATAATAGAATACAAAAGAGTAACATCAAGGTTAACAATGTTTTCCATAAAAACAATTATGTAATACCTTAAAATTTCTTCTTCAGCATTCTCTTATTTTGGGAAATCGTGAATATGATTTGTTAAGATAAAGGTAACAAACTCCAATCACAATAAATACATTAGAACATTAAGGATTATAAATACAACATTAAAAAACTGAAATTTTGGAATCTGTATTACTTTCTTTTGTGAAAATTTTAAGAGACTAAAAATTATCAAATTCATTACAACAACTCCATCAATACCCTGCAAGTTAGTAAGAATAAAAATTTTCAGGAATAAAGTGGTAAATTTTAGATTCTCAAACATTTAAAATGAGATTATTCCCTCAATATAGACATTTTCATCTACATCCTAGATCGTTCATTGGCTATATATTATTCTTTATATTCATCCTTCTATTATTAAAATAAGATATTTTTAATCATAAAAATCATCTGATAAGATTGTAATTTTTTTTATTCTATAGTATAATTTTTGTTAAAATGCTATCTTAAAAACTAATTCATGTCTTCTTCATGATAAATATAGAGTGTCAAATATCATTTAGTTAAATTTCCTTCATGGTCACATATCATAGAATTTATTTAGAATTTAAATATGAGAATATATTGATATATTTTTATTATCTTTTCCAACATCATTATAAAATAAGTTATTTTCATTAACTTCGATAGTTTTTTTTACTTTATATTTTTATCCATGTAAACTTGTTATTGTAAAAACCAATAGAACACTATTTTTTTAGACGTAACATGTTAAAATTTGCCTCATTCTTAATATACCTTTCTTTTTGTATCTTCCTAATTTCCATTTTCGGTTTCAATTTTTTTTGGAGGACATTGATGTTAATTGTTCATCAAAAGTCCCCCATTATTAATTACAATTCCCTTGTAGATGTATTTTTTACGATAATGAAAAGTCTCTATGTATGAAATTTAAACAACACCAGTTCTGACCTCGGAATCATGATAATATAAAATGGTAGTAAAATTAATCCGAAAAATTTATTTATTATTTCATTAAAAATCATCGACCAACTTTATAAGTAGTATACATTCCTATTAAATTTCATTCATTCATGGTGCATTTTTTTTCTCCCAACCCATTTTAGAAACCATCATTTTTATCTTATTTAGATGTTTCACCATTATCATCAACATTTTGGTGATGTTTTATCTCAAAATTCATATCTAATTTTATTGATGTAAGAAAAAATGATTTGGTTTATATGAACATTATTTATTTCTCATCCAACATACTATTCAAATAATCTATTAATTTTTTCGATTAAGATATATTTAACATGTCATTTTTATATTTATCAAAATGTGTGCTTACATGTTTGTTGAGATTCCCAATGAGAGAAAAATTTCTTTCAAAAATATTTAATTTTTGATTGGATCACTATTCCCAAATGTTTGTTCTTTATCATCTTTCTTTAACTTACATTTTAAGTTTCTTCAGTTGTACATTTTGTTTAACTTGAGAAATAATATTGAGTTGATGATCATATTCATCAAAAGATGTGGAATCTTTCTTCTTTCTTCTACTGATTTATATTTTTTTATTCTTATCATTTTGAAATTTACCCTTATGATTCATCCACTTTTATTTAGTAATTTTCTCATAATTATATTTATAATTATATTCATCAACCATTCAGCAGGGAAAATTTTAAGAAAAAAATTCTTTTCCATTTATAATTTACTAATCTAATAGTTTACTTTTCAATTTACCCTTAGTGTATTTCATAGATTGAAGAAAGAAAATTTTATTGGAATCATTAATTTCATCATCATATTTTGAATCACATTATTCATTATTAATTAATTTATATATATTTATATCTTTTAATAAAGAATTTATGAACAGATCTTGATCTTAATTTTATATCTATTTCATAACATTATCTCTTCCCATCTAATATGTAACATGATTACTTTATAGATCATCCAATGAAATAGTTTTATTATCTATTATTTCAAAATATGAAACTTTTTCATCAAACATACATATAATAATTATAATGATCTATTCAACAATTATTGATTCTTCCAATTTATCACCAATTCATCTTATGGTGATAACAATAGATTTTACCAATATAAAAAAGTCACAGTGAGATTCATATGAAACCTTTTTCAAATACCCATAATTCAATCTCTAATGTTGTAATATTTTTTTACACCATGTATGTCCTTTATAAATGTTATTCAATTTATCCTAAATATATTATTTGAAAATTTATTTAATCTATGAAATCCACTTTCATTATTTTATGAGAGAAAATCAATATTAACTCTTATGTCATTCTCAATATTTATCTTATATGAATCAATAAGTGGAGCAATCCCAAGACACTGAGGAAAACCTTCTATTTTATCTTCCAACATACCCTTCGGAAATAAGATTTGGAATCATTATATTATTCTAGTTATGAATGGTCAATCCTTTGAAAAATTGAATCCCATTTTTGTTCACAGAATTCAAATTCTCCATTCTCATAGATGGATCATTTATAGGACACCATGGATCTGATTCCAATTGTTGTTAATAATTTAGATTGATATAACATAGATGAGGTTCAATTATTTTATCATTTTTCTTTTATAAGAATGTTTCTTTAATAATTAAATAAATTTTCTTGACATTAGAAACTTTTCAAAGTTATGATCCACATAAATATATATATCAAAATATCACGTTTTGTATGAATCAAATATAAAGAGAATTAAAAAAAATAAAATTTAAAGGATCATCAAAAATACCTATAACATACGTTGTTAGATTATCCAATCAACATGGACTCCTTTAAAATATTATTCTTTTACTAAAATGAAAAAACATAGTAAATAATATCTATATCCAAGTAGACAAACATTTTGGAATTTTTCCAATACTACATGCTTCAAAAAATTCTAGTCAAAAATTAGTATGTATCACCATCTGTATGTGTCACATTCTATTTTCATTTTTTATCCACTTCAAAAAGTATTCACTTCCTCTATAAGTGATCTGAACAAAACATTACCCATGTACGATAACCAAGAACATAAAAAATTCTCGATGGAACTATTTGGTCATGAAAAATAATTCATAACCATAAAACTAATATGATCCTTAGTAAATATAGTACAATATTTCCATTATGTATATATCACTCTGATAGACTCTATCTGATGGTCAGTTTGGTCGGATACTCCGTCATCTCTTCCTTACTGAATTGAGTATATTCTCAATTTCTAGATTTATCTAGATCAAATGAAATATTTTAGGTATATTTCATGAACTACATTTATCCCTCCATGTATTGTGCACCCCACCAGATGGTCATACAGTTGTGGTGCATAGTTTTTTAAACGGTGTAGCCCTGTATAAGTAACCATGCAGTCGGAAAATTTTAACTCTAAAATTTTATTTTAATACTATAAAACACTAATTCAATGATCCAATGAGACATTTTGATCCAATATTGAATTATTTTTACATATTGGTTCTCGATAGGTGATTTTGACTACACAATACCTATTCTGAAGAGTATAAAGCCAGAAAGAAGACATTTGATATCTACCAAGATAGTTTTTCTCCTATTCTCAATCTCCCACTCACATCCACTCACCTATTTATGGTTGGATATAAATTTGTATTTTTGAGGATATTATCTCTGTTATCTTAGATGTGGAATCTATTTCTAATTCTTAGGTCTCTATTGTAGTTGTTATTTTTTGGAGTTCCCTATTATGGGAATTGGGAAATGAGATCTATTTTTCTCAATTGGGGGTTACATTTAATTTTTGTCGTTTTATTTATAAATTAATTTATGGATTCAAATTTAATTTTTTCCAATTGGATTCTTAAAATCTAATTTTCATATAATAGTAATTCATTTTTTTTTAATTATATTTTTTAAATCCCAAAATACAAATGACTTTTGGTCTGATTGTGAAAATTTAAGGGAAATATTGAAATTAAATTTTGAATTAAAATTGAAATTTTATTTGTGGAATTTATTTTAGAATAAAAATTTAGAAAACTAAAATAACTATTTTTTATATGAAACAGTTTCTTTTGTCATTAAAAAAAATTATTTACTGAAAACTTGTTTATTGGTTCTCAAAGAGAAATTAGAATATTAAAATTGATGAATGTGAAATTCTATTTAGATTTTTAAAAAATTTCCAGTTATTTTAATGTCGTTAGATCACATGTAAACAATGTTAGTTTTTCTGTTATTTAGAAAAACACTCTATTGATGATTTACAGCTCTAATAAAACATAGTTCAATATATCACATAGATGATGGGATAGTGATGTGTCATGTATAAACGGTTTCTGAGGGAAGTGTGTCAACATATTTCCATGATCACATATTCGAGTGTGTGAGGATCAAAAAACATGAAACTATCATACGAATTACTAGATGAAAATGTTTATTATTTGTAATTATATTGATCTATATTAGATTAATTTTAATATCTTTTACATATTACCTAATATTTTAAATATATATATATATATTATGTAGTTATTGAAAATATTTTAAATAATAGTGATATAAAGAATTAGTTTTTCAAAATATTAATTTTTATTTCCATGTGTGTTTATTTGAAATTTAAATCATTTCATGGTTAATTATTATTCTATATTATAATTGAATCATTGGTCAGACCCTACTAGAATATTATATCATATTCCATTTCTTCCATCATGATCTTTTTGATTTTCTCCAATGTCATAGAAAGGTAAATAGATAACTTGTATTTGGTGGTTTCTGTTGATCTTTTGTCTTATGTTTTTATGTTTATTGGGACATTGGTTGTTAATCATGTTTTATAGTAATTTTGTGTTGTAAATTATGTTATTTTTAACAATTTGAATTTTGGTACTACACTTACATTATATTTTTCTTTAGATCATGTTTAAATTTTTATTTTTTCTGTATTTTCTGAGGAAAAACAATTCCCTACATTGTCATGAATGTTTCCATGTGCTAGTGTATAACCAATGGGGATCAGGAATTCTCAACATGTTGTGTTATTAATGGCTCTATTATCAGAATTACAAGGAATATTTGGTTGTTTTTCATAAATATATATATATATAAATACCATATATGATATACTTATTTCATTTTATTTCTTATTTAAGAACAATTCCATTTTAATTTCTAGTTTCAAGAACTATGTTCTTTTTTCATGAATTAAATGATTTTTTTATTTTCCTACTCTATTTATCATGGTTCCATTATATAAATTTTTTTAATAATTATATTAATATCATATATTTTATGATTAAACTATATATATTGATCATTATAAGTTAGAGATATAAAATAAAATACTCCATTCATGTAGATTATATTTCATACACACACATGGAAGGAGTATTAATTTTTCTAAAGGAAAATAATCAAAAATTTAAAATTCACCACCAAATAATAACTATAATTCCATATATATAACATATTTTCATTAAATCCTTCCTTATTTAATTTCTAGTAATTTTTTAATGGACAACATTGCTTCATGTTTTGGGAGACCACTGTACACATGAACTATGTTCTCATATTCCAACAAAAGGGAAATTAAGAACTAGAAATTCATATTATTCATATATAAGAATAATAATATCATATATATCATATATATATATATTAAATCAATCATTATGTATATTAATGAGAGATAGTGATGGGAAACTAATAACTATTATTTAGGAGGAAATTGTATAATTTACACGAAAATGATGATTTTTGTAACCCATTTGATAAAAGAGAAAAATAATTCAGGTTATTACATTATCATAATAACATATTATTATGTTTAATATAACAAATTTATATTTAGGAATTGGTTTAATAAAAATTTATGGAGGGTGAGGATGAAATAAAATAAGAATCTCAATTAAATAGGTTACCTATTCTTTAGAGAACATCATTTGGTTTGATTAAAATTTCTACTTAGGTATTATTTATGACAATAATATGGATTATATGATGTGTTTTAAGGATGTTAGTTTGTGTTTTGGTCATTTTAATACTTAACTATCAGGGTTTCAATCAATGAATTAAAGAGTAGAGGAGGGGTAATTTTATTTGCGAGGTGAGTGACACACTTATAAATTTTGGAAATAAAAAGGTTTACTCTTGTTTATCATAACATAAAAGAACCAATAATGGACCATTATAGAAATATAATGATATAAGGATGATATATTTTAGGAAAATGTATCTTTTATACTTTTCTGTGTCATTTTAGCCACTATCTTTTTTGTTTAATCCTCGTTTAACCCATATTACTTCAACAAAAGTATGTTATTATAATTGTTTTATTCAATTAATTTAATGAAATAGTTATGTGGATGTTTTTATATAATATAAATTACTCTGATTCCAATAATGGAATATATTTTTCTAAATTCTATTATTCTATATATAATTTTTTTATTTAATTTTATTGGCGCACATGCTTTGGGAATGTCATTTTTAATGTGAAAATACTAAAAAGATTAAATAGTTTTTATATCATAATTAAATTTAAAATTGAATATAATGTAAAAATATATTTATTAGATATAAAATGGAACTAATTTTATTATTTATTGCATGTTAAAACATTTAATTTTAAAATTCATTAAATTAAGTTAAAATTTCTATTAAAACCGTTAATTTTACTTTAATCAATGAAAAATTGATGTTTCTAGAATTATATTAATCAATAACCCGATGGTAATTTTAAATAATTATTTTAAAAAATATTTTCATATTTTCATATAAATATTTAAAATTTTCAACCTATTATATTAAGATAAGTACCCAAAAGCTGAAATAAAATTCTTTCTCAAAAAACAATGTCCTTATCATTAAATTGGATAAATTATTATATCATGTTTATAAAACATAGAGGTTTAATCCTAAAAATTTTATTGAATTTATTATATATAAATTTCAATAATATCATTCATAAAATTTATATTATAAATTTATCGAGTTGAAAAGTTTCAGAGAGTAAATTTTTTTTAGACACAACTATCCTTAATTTTCAAATATTATTTATTATAAATTCTAATTAATTTGGTAGCATATAATTAATTTTTTTACATTTCTAAATGAACAATTGTAATAAATTTTTAATCACATTTATACATACCATCCCAATGTATATGTGATTACCATTATACCGGATAATAAAATTTTACATATACTTCATGTTTCTTTTAAACTAAAAAAATGTGAGAACCGAAGTGTACACTTACTATCTCGTATAATATAAGATAAAACTCTCATTAATTTAATAAAAAATATCAAAAATATGAAATATATTTCAAAAATTATTATTTTAATACATCTCTTGGTGTTTCACTCTACCACCCTAAAAATTGACACCAAAAATGTTGAACTTTTGTTTGGTAAATAAGGGTTTAATGTTTGAAAATCCCAATACGGGAAACCCAAATCAAAAAAGGGGTAAAAATAATTATCTTTAATATATACAATTTCATGAAATAATATCATTATTAAAATTATATTATAGGTTTCCAAATAGGATAAAATAACTTTTAAAAATAATTACATTTAAAATATTACTAACACATAAATACTAATGAATAGTGATAAATAACCTGGTCAGGATATTGATAATGACCATGGATCCATAAGAATGTGATAAGTGAAATGGCCATTCATTAATAATAAATTATACTAAATGTATAAAATTTTATTTCAATATCATTTCCCTAATGTTTTTTAATATTCACGAGAAGATATGTAAATAATGTTTCATTCCAGTTCATATGCCAAATCAAATCCCACATTTCTAACATGATCATTTTCTAAATAACCACTAACCCTAATAGGTGAATTTTTTATACCTTGATTACTAAAAAATAATCATATACATAATTTAATGATAAATCATTCCTTCTGTCACTAATTATCATTAAATAAATGATTAAAACAACTTACCAAATATGAATAAATCATCATAGAGTGATTGAATAAATTAATCAATGAAACCTCATAAATATTTTACCTTAAAGAATTCAATAAATTTTTATCCTTATAAATAATTAAAAATTAAAAAATTTATAATTAAGGCTAGTAAATTTCAAACACTGAATTTAACAATAATCCTCCAAATAAAATTAAGTAACTCCTATGGTCAAATGAAATATTTGTGAATAACATGGTCATATAATCTCCTATAATAATTTTAATAAAGATATTGATGATGAAAAACAAACAATATCTTTCGTTATTCATACTTATTATATTAAAACAATATATTTATTAATATATTTCCTTGATCACAAAATTACACAAATTCGATAAATTATTTCATAAACAACTTTTTTAATAAAAAATAGTTCTGAGGTCATCAATACAATCCAATTTACCTCATCCATGTAAAAATTATCATTATCCAAACTAAAAAATATATTATAAACATTAGGAACATATTAATGGATACCTTTCCTATAATCATGTTTTTCTATAAAAAGAAACCCACATATTAAATCAATTTTCTAGGTCATCATTACCATTCAACTTATTCCTAAAAATCCTTAAAGAAAAAATTATAATGAAGATTCCTTATATATTTGATAATTTTTAATTCCACCACATAAACACTCCATTCATTCAAATGCATTCATAAATAATGAATTATGCTTCGTATTATTCTCCAAGAATACTTATTTCCAATAATATTCATCTTTAGTCTCTTAGTCATTTGTAATATAAACATTACATTGACAACATTTATGATTCTCTTCATGTTATTAAATTTTTGGAAATTGAATTTCATAGTTTTTATACCTTAAAATTTTTAAATATACTATTATTATTGATAACATGTGGATAATATTATTCCCTTATATTTTGTTAACCAAAATATTCAATTTTCCACTACTATTATATTATTTGAATTATTTTTTTACACATTCAAAAATCCTCCAATTCATGTGATAAATTCATTTCTGTGATTCATGCCACATTATCTTCACGTAGTTAATATATCCCTTTTATATTTATTGTATCCACATCATGATATAAGGCCCCACCCATAAACAATACTTAATATGGAGATAAGTCAATAATTTGACTTTAATTCACATAAATTATCTTTTTCAGTTTATAGATTTATAGAATTAGGTCATAAATAATACATAACATCATACTTATTACATGTTTACACATTTACTCACAACCCATTTTTTCATAAGACAAATACTTATTAAAAATAAGAAACATGACATCGTTTAATGTTATAACACCATAACATTTCATTAATCCCACCCATGACTCAATTCTTATTTATGTATAATGAAAAACATCTCAGAATATGATATGATCAATAAACTCTATGGGATACATAATGGAATAAAAATTATAGTCATGGGATAATAATAAAGTTGTGACTACATTATTATAAAGTAATACCTTTGACCATTAAATGTGGTAAATTCAGTTAAATAAATATTAGCTCACTGCATACCGTTTATCTATACAAATGATTACTACAAGCCCATAGAAAGAAACAAATAACATATAAAGGTAATTTTGTACCTAAACATATTTAAATGGAATGAAAATATGATAGACTTCCACACATATCACTAAATGGAATATCGATACGATTAACTTCCATACCCAATTCATTGGAGGTTATAACATAACCTTCCATACATGGTTTATCATGGAACCACTCGTCATTTAGATTATCATGTAACCAGCCGTCATTGGATTAACACATAACCACCCGTAAAATTTCTAAGTACCATTATATAATCATAACACATAAAATATAGAAAATATAAACATTTCACTATTAAATTTTCATTTGGAATCATAAGAATCATTTCATGAAATTGAAATAATCCATCCATTTCAAAAAACATTTTTAATAAAAAATTATGTAAAAAGTTTTTATTTTATTAATTTACATTTTAAAAACAATATATATTGTTATGGAAGAAAAATATTAAATAATGATCACGATGAAATATAGGTTGTTGTCTCCATATAAGTTAAAAACATTCCATTTGTCACGTCGTAAAATGATTCGTTAAAAAAATTTTCCCATTGAATGAAATTAATATTCAAAAGGGTTTATTATACACCATATAAAAGAAAGTCTTGTAAAAACAAAAATATGTATCAATTAAATAAGATAGAGATGAAATCCCTTATGAAGATCATTCTATAAATAAAATTGGTCAATTATGTGTATTTAAAATAAGTACACATAAATCATGTATAAATATAATATAGGATGTCAATAGTAATTTATCACATAATCATACCCTGACATAATAAATAATTATATGATTTACCCATAGAATGGAAATTTGGTAAAGAAGTTCCTATACCTTGTGTCTGACATATAAAGTATGTTTTTTATTCTTGAAAAATAATAAAATTGTGGTAATTTCTAAATTATTAATAATATCTTTCCATGTTTATTATTTATTTTCTATCACTTATTAACACATTATAAACATTACATAAATTTTTATGTTAATATCAGTCGTTTTGTTGAATTTTGGTACATGAGTCAAAAATGAACATGTGATTAATAAAAAATATAATTTTGTCAGGAGTCCATTATCTCCATAATATTATTAATATATATCATATATATATATCCATTATATGTGTATTTATTATAGTCCGTAACAATTGGAGACATAAAATGAAATTCACTGTTCCTGGAGACGGTAGGCTGTACATACGCTTGAATGTTACATTAATTTATATTTTATATAAATGGTAATGAAAACATTGTGATACAAAGGAATATTATAATTACATTATAATATAATATTTTATATATGTTACATATTTTCCTTAGATTTATCCTTTATATGTTACATGTATGGAATTAATGATTAAAATCACTTTAAGGGGGCGGTAGTCCGCATTCCTGAAATGAAATTATCCTGTTTATATATCCTGAAAAGAATAAAGGAATGTTGTAAATAAAAAATTACATAATCATATATAATATATAAAAATAATATATATCATATATAAATATTGTTCCATCATAATGGCCACCATGAGAGGTGGTAGGGGAAAATCGATCTGTCATCACTTCGTGAGGAAGCCATTTGCCCTACACAGAAATAATCTGTTCATATCCATTAGATGGAGGATTCAATAATTGTAGTTATAATACTTATCAATAAAAATTGTATTATATTGATTATATTGTTTTTTTATTTAATCAAATAATAATAATAGAATAGAGAGTGAAGATGTAAAATAAAATAAAATATCTTCAGAGAAGACATTACCTCTAAATTGGGTAACTCCTTTTAATTTAAGAAAAAATTCATTCTTGAGTTTCCTTATGCATATGGTATGTCTTATATGAAAAATATATGTATTTATGGATATTTTTTTGTAGTGATAGGATGAGACAAGTGTTATTGAGAGGTGTGAGCAAGGGTTAGAGCTGATGCCCTTTTATAAGAGGGAGGAGGGGCACATTAAGAATGTCATGAAAGAATAGTTTCTTATAAACTAAATTTATAATTAATAAAGTAACAAAATTATTTAAAACTAATATAATGTGGGTTTTTAAAAAAAATATTAAACCAATAGTTTTTATACAATTCTAGGTAAAAAATTTTACCATATCTTTTATCTTTAACCTGCGGTTAACTAATTTATCGCTGACCATGCGTTCATGTATATTCATATTCTATGGTTAATATTGTTACTATAAAATTTCAATAGAAACTAATGTGGTACCTTAAATGAATTTTAATCATAATTTAATTCATTTGTCCAAATCATATATTTTTTCGGACTATCATTTCATTTTATAAAATAGTATGTCTTTGAAAAACTCAATTATGTCAATTATTATACTATTAATATAATAAATTTTTAAAAACCCATAAAAACATTTTTATATAGAAAAAACATCATCAATTAAAATATAACAAATCAAAATCATCGCCTAAATTGTTGAATTTCAGGAAAAAAAACTCTAAATAAATTTATTTTAATATTTCCAATCTTAATTATTTAAATCAGTCATTAATAAGGTAATAACTACACCATCATTGTGTCATAAATAATTATATTTGATTGATATATATAAATTATAAAAAATTAGCTTGATGTAGTAAATACTTTATTCTTTCTTATAATATTTATTGATGAAGATTTCACTTATATAACCAAATATTAAAATTGTTTTAGTAAAAAATTCATGTATTTTAACATTTTTCTTTACATTAAATTAAATCTTATATAACAACATTTTCACACCTAAGTGGATTCATGGGACTCAAAATCTTCCCAATATATAACATTGATGGAAATATATCACCCAAAAGGATTATAACAAGTGTTTTGTAAGTATAATATCATTATAATATTATTTTTTACCGTTATTGACAAGATTCACCTTTTTTCCATGGTAAATAAAATAATTATTATAGTTACTATTTATAATGTCTAAAAATAAAAGGTACCCATTTACACAATTAGGACCTCCTAATTATAAATATTGAATCCATTATTCCAAATTCAATACACAATATTTTCATTAATTAATTTAAATTTAATTCTCATTGTCAAAACCGAAAGGCATGTTTTTAGGATATAATAAATATCTAAATATTGACATGTGTTTATGTCAAATTTCAATGTGAAATTACATCCAATGACTAAAATTTGATTAAATGGTAAAATTATAATCTAATTAAACTTTATAACAAATTAAAATAATAAAATTACAATATGAAAAAATTATATGAAAATGTTTTTTTGAATTAATGTGCAGAATTTCTCACTATTCATAAAAATAGGATTTTTATCATAAAAATACCAAAATTTCATATAAAGTAAATTTTTTTGTTTTGATTTTATTGAAGAATATTACTTTTTAAAATAAAATTAATTAATGTTACAATTACTATATTTAAAAATTGGTTTTCAATCAAAATAAGGTAAAATGATCTTTTAAAAAAATAGAGTATTTCATGCTTAAAATATGATTTCTTCTTATTTGATGCCACTAATATATTTGGGATAAAATTAACAATAGATAATAAATATATAAAATAATAATATAGTTATTTATGTTCATTCCAAGAAATACAAGGGCTATGTGTTAACTACTATTTAAAATAATATCATTATTTTATTATTTTCCGGTCTAACTCATAGTTGTGTGAAACATATGATTTCATAGAAACCCATTTTTCCCTGTGGAGCATTCTATCAGATTAATTTTCCTCTTATATTATAAAATTAATATCTTATCGACTAATATTTATAGATATTAAAATGCCATATTCGTTATTTACCTAGGATGTTACATCCTTTCGCCCTTTTAAAAATTGGGTCCACGCGATTCTATTAACTAATCAAATAAGTGGGGGGTATTTATCCCTCACTGCATTTCAAAATTCCCACATTGCCTCTTCAACCATATGGTTTTCCCATAAAAAATTTAACTAAATAATTAACATATTTTGTAACACGTTCTATATTCAATCATGAATCTGGATAGTTTATTGCTCACATGAATGATTCCCTTCCGACTGAACATCCTCTGATCTCAAAAAATAAGACATATTTGGAATATACTTCCTTAACATTGAAACATGAAAAATATTGTGTACCTAAGATAAAATTTGAGTTATAGAATCTCTATAAGAAATCGATAAATATTTCCCTATGATTTCATTGGGTCTGATGACCATCATACTTATCTATCCCTTCTACCAAAACATATCACTCATTTCTAGTGAGATAAATTGTGAAATAAATGATCACCAAACTCGAAAGAATAATCATTAACTGGGGTTATCCACCTTACTTTTCTTCCATGTCTTAGTTT
Source organism: Viscum album (assembly GCA_963277665.1). Classification (NCBI taxonomy): domain Eukaryota; kingdom Viridiplantae; phylum Streptophyta; class Magnoliopsida; order Santalales; family Viscaceae; genus Viscum; species Viscum album. Next base: position 1,121,042,122 of record OY728127.1, read on the forward strand.
TTCTCAGGTTCTTTTGATTCAACTAATCTTTTACTGCCACGTCTATGACCAATTTGGGTCACATCAGCTTCATTTCTACCACTCCATCCCCAAAAGTTGTTGTTTGACACTTCTCACCATATAATCCAAAAAATGGTTCAATCTGTATAATCGAATAAAAATATTTATTATTTGATAACTCAAATAATTAAATATTATGATACTAACATCCTTTGTAATCCATTAAAAAAGGATGTATCATATCATCTAGTGTTTGAATTATTCATTCTTATTGCCCATCTAATTGGGGATGCGAAGATATACTGAAATTTAATTAAGAACCCAATAACTTTTGAAATCCATTCCAAAAGGTAGAAGTGAATATGGGATCACAATAATATTCAATGGAGATGGGAATTCCATGCAACCTGAATATCTTTTTATAATACAACCTAGAATGTTGACCTAGTGACATAGTGTCTCGAATAGGAAGGAAATGCACATATTTAGTTAATCAATCAACAATAACCCATATTGTATTGTTTCCTCTAGATGTTTTTGGTAACCCCACTATAAAATCCATAGAAACCATTTTATAGTTCCACTATGGTACTGGATAATGATGATGTATATATTTTGGTAGCCGCATCTCTACATTATGTTGTTAAAAACACTTTATATTAAAGTCAGGAATATATTTTTTCATTCCACCCCACCAAAAATACATTAGAAGATCTCTGTACATCTTAGTAATTCCAGGATAAACTGAAAATGGGGGAACTAAGAGCTTCATATAATAACTAATTCTTCAACTAGGAATCAAAAGACACACATAATCTCTTATAAAAACATAAAAACAGTATTTATAAATGTTCAATTCAGGTAACATACCCTTGTGAACCAATTCTACCTTTCTTTTTAACTCAGTGTCTATTTTCAACACTTTCTTAATTCTAACTAAAAACATTGATCTCACTAGAACCTAATATGTAACAGAAAAATTTCAAAAACCAATAGCTTTTAATCCAAATCTCATTAGATCGGAAACCAAAGGGTCTCATTCCAACCATATCATGGTTAATGTATAATTACTCTTTCTACACAAAGAGTCATCTTCTTATTTTTTCCATTTTTGGATTGTAATGGTTTATGAACGCATAATCCATGATTAATTATATTCATCTCCTATGTCTCAGGTTTAATTATTTATTATTGAATATATATATATATATATATATATCAAAATTTGGATATCAGTATATATTTCACACATTACAACAAACTAATGTTGCCTACCAATTTTTAGTGAAAAAACAACTACTAAATTTTCCAAATTATGTTTTGGGTAATTTAGTTCATGAGGATTCAAATAACGTGAAGCAGAAGCAATTACATGATCATTTTTCACTTGGACACAACCATGTCCTTTTAATGAAGCATCACATTAGATATCAAAATCACCATTACTGTAAGGAAATTTTAAAAATGAAGCATTTACCAATATTTTTTCATTTCATGAAATCAATATTCAAATTATTTTTCTTAGGTGAACATAACTCCCTTACATTTTAACTTAGTTACTGGTCTATACAACCATGAATTTTTTTCAACAATCCTTGACTAATAATAAGCTAATCTATCTAAACTATGAATCTATTGGATATTGGTAGGTCTTGGCCACTCGTCAACAACTTTTGTTTTAGAAGGTTCTACAGTTATACCATATTTATACAAAATATTACAATGGAAAGAATTTTTATTCAAGAAAAAATCATTCTTAATAATCATTCCTTATAGATTATTTTCTTTTACATATTTCAAAATGATCTATATTTAAATTTCATGTTCCTATCAAATTTTAGAATATACAATAATACCATCTATAATAACAAAAAAATGAACAAAAAATTGATGAATGACTCTATTCATGAGATTCATAAATACATCATGTGCATTAGATAACCCAAAGTGCATAACTAGAAACTCATAATTCCCATGCCACATTGGAAAATAATTTTTTTGAATATCATCCCCCTTCCCCTTCAGCAGATGGTACCCGAACCTTAATCCAATCTAAAAAAAAGTACTTTCCTCCCTGGAGCTGACAAAAAATAATCGATATTATGAAAAGGAAACTTATTCATAAAAGTTTTTTTATTCAAGGTCCTGTAATAAATACATAGTCTCATATAACCATCTTTAGTTTTCACAAATAAAACTACGGAACACTGGTGATTTGCTATATTGATTGAATCTTTTATTAATAAATTATTCTAATAGATTTTTTAATTCAACGAATTCAACTACTGCCATTCTTTTAGGGGTATTAGATATATTTTTTTCATCACGAACTAAATCAATTGTAAACATGACCTCCTGATTAAGAATAATACCTGGGAATTCATTAGGAAAAACATAATTGAATTCAGTCAACATGGTATTGTCACCAATCAAAACTATTGCATTCTTTTCATCAACATAATAAATATAAAATTCACAACAATCATTAATAACTCTATAAACATAATGATATCTTATCAATGGCATGAAATAATTGTACAAAACATTCAAGACTTTACAATATATTTTAGCATGATAAAATAAATTCCAATCCATTGCCAAAAATGATTTCAAATTCCACTACGAAAATTTCAAAAAGATTTGTAGGAAACACTATCCCACTAATGATAATAGGAAAAACCCTATAAATATTTGTGGCATTCATTCTTCCACTCTGAGATTTTACGAAAAGTTCATTATCAATTTCCTGAGTTTCTACGTCCAACTTACCTTAAAGGATCTCATAAATGAAATAATGTGTGGATCCGTAGTCAAATAGCATAATATAAAATTCTGATGAAATTTGTAACATACCTTCCACTACATTATTTTAGGGTCCCAAATCCCTCTAAGTAGTTGAAAATGATTTTTCCATTACCTTATTCTTCTGATCATTTTTGTTTCCACACTAGGTAATAAAATTTTCACCCACATTGGGATAATGTCCATGATCTTTGGATCTAAGGCTTATTACCTATGGTTATTCATTCATATCCTGTTCATCTTCATTAAATTTATGCAAAATATGACTATTCATACCATATTTGAACAACATCACTTTCATTGCGGTACATTCTCCAGGATTCTTTGTACCACTCTTCTCTGTAGTACGAAATTTGGATTTCATACATCTAGACTGCTTTGATGAATTCTTTCCAATTGCCCGCCAACTGGGTTGCTTCTTTTTTTCTTTCCTGAAATACATGCTCATTTGAAAACTCCATTTCTACCTTCTCAGAAAATCAAATATGTTTCTCATTTATTTTTAACTCATGAGATTTTAACACCCTTAGATATTTTGTGTTCAATATCGAGTAAAACTATGTATCTTACTTTTAATATCCAAGATACAATATGTGACATACCTTGAAAAATGAGTGAAATATTATTTATATCTAGTAACAAAGTATTCCTCCTTTTGTATCAATTCTTATGATGGTTTTTCCATCATATGATGAACAATCTTAAGAATGTATTTCTCAAGGAAGATATTGTAAAATTAATCATATATCATGGCACCAATCTCTTCAATTCCTGTGATATTTTCAATCATTGACACCACTAATCGGATTCACCTTTAAAATAATAAATAGAATGACTGGCCTATGAGTATATAAACAACCAATTTCATCAAAATTATTTTACAATGCTTTAATCCACCATTCATCTTGCATAGGGTCAGATGATCCTCTGAATAATGGTGGAATATTCTTTTTGAAATGTTATAAGATCTGCATATTCCTCTATAGTGGGTCTAGTTGATCTCATGCTTGGACACCACAACTATTTACAGCTCGAGTCAACAATTCCATTATTGCAACAAAATATTCAGTTCCTATTCCGACCATCTCAAGATGCTGATATGAAAGGTTCTCTTCCTCTTGAATCCATCACATTATAGAATCCTTATTTCATCTGCGGAAAACCATTCTGAGCAGAATAATATCTTAGGTGATGGAATATTTTAATCTTCAAATTCAATATAATATCATTATTACTATATATAAATTTATTGATATTAATTGAACAATATCCTAACTCATATGGTTGACTAAAACAATCACTAAAAAAATATAATGCCTCATCCTTAAACATTACATAATCGTGATATAAGTTAATAATTGGACATTATTTCATAATGAGAAATTTTCATGTTTATATCCTTATAGAATTTGGTCATAACATATACATAACTTATTCAATATTCAAATAATACACATTTACTCAATAACCTTGTTTTTCATAAAAGAAAAAATCATTTAAAAATTTAAGCATGACTTCGTTTCATATTATAATAGCATAACTTTTCCCTCATCTCATCCATGACTATACTATTCTTTATGTCATTTGAAAAACAATTCAGAACATGTGATGAGAAAAAAATTCTTAGTAAAGGAGACCTAAACAATGAAAACTTTTATTCTTGAGATAACATAAAAATCATGAATTATTTATTAAAAATTAATACTTTTCTCCTTTAAGAAGTGGAAAATATACATCACTAAATATAATCTCATTAATTACCCTCTCTATAACCAAAAGATTACTAAAATCCAATAAAAAACAGATAACATATAAAGGTAACTTGGGACATAAACATACTTAAATTGAATAACCATACAGTCGACTTCCAAACATATCACTAAATGGAATAGTCATATGGCCGACATCCATAACTAATACATTGTAGGTTATAACATAACCACCTGTCATTGGTTTATCGAGGAACCACCCATCAATTGTTTTATAACATAACAATTTTGGATTGGTTTATCACATAACCACCGGTCAAATGTCCAAGTAATTTTATATAATCATAACACATAAAATATTGAAAATTATAATACCAGGAAGGCTCAGCCAGGGAAAAAATATTCCTGACCATTTATTAAAATAAAGGAAAATGATAGTAGACAAGAAATAAAAGACAAAAGGAAAGTAAGTTACATATCACAAAAACCATACCCATCTCCATAGTCTTCCTCCACTGTGGTTGTTTCCCATTCCGAGATTTCATAACGCTTATGAACCATGGAATATTTCCTTCGAAGATTCACTCACTCCAAAGATAAGAGCTCATCATTTCCTCTAGAGGATCTGGTGACTAACGGCTTTGGGAGATATGAGTAATCCTTCTTTTCCCTCTACTGCAGTGGAGCAGTCAAGACTTCTGGAGTTTTAATCACCTTTTCCTTCCCTCCTTGGACCACATCACTAAAGGAAGGCTTTCTCGTGTCACCGTAGACATCCTGATCACTCTCATAGAAATCTCCCCACATTCCAGTGATACACACTTGCTGAAACAAACCATCCTCTCCACTAAGCTGCTGACATTGGACACTATCATCAATTACACCAAGACATCTCGGATGTTCCGGAGATTCCTGAGTAATTGAAGTCCCCCACGCCACCTATTTTGACCCATTTCCATCTTCCTACACAGTTGACTCATGAAGCAACACAACCAAGGATGAGTCCTACTCTCTGTATACATTTTCCAGCTCGTCAAACCGATTTGCAGTGGCCACTATGAAGCCCACCTTACCTCCAATGCAGCTCTTACTTGCACCCCATTCTCAAAGTCAGCACTCTCCAAACAACCACTTCCTCTACTAACTGCATCCGTTGTTCCATTTTCCACCATCACTGGCTCCATGCACCCGTTTTCAACCTTTTTAGTAGGAACCGGCATACCCACCCCATTATGCAACTCCCTCACAACAATAAGGTCAACTGCAGATCCTCCCCTTCGCCTAAACCAAAGCCTTCATTGGCATTCTCACATCTCACTCGATCCCCCACCTGCAAGTCATATCTGATCCTGCTGAAAACAGAAGATACATAAGGATTAACAGAAACCTCATCACAGCCCCTCACCGGCATAACAGACCGCGTACTCGCATCCTCCGGAGTACCATGAGCCACACTCCCAGCAGACAGTACACCCAGCCTAGAAGACTCATCTGGCCTCTCCTCCCAGTTCAGAGGCCGTCTTTTCAGCACCTCAGAGCAGCAACTCGACACAAGATGCCCCAACCGATGGCATTTGTTACAGTATCCTTTTGAGGATTCGAACACCACGGGTTGCCTCCAACAGAATTCCTCACCAACGGTTATCCAAACCCAGTTGACTGCAGGCCGAGCCTTGTCCACCTCCACATAGATTGATTATGTGTATTCAATATAAGTAAATATAAATCAAGTATAAATAGAAAATAGGAAATAAAAAATTATTCTTTACATTATAATATCATGACATAATCACGAAGTAGAACATTAACACAATTAATGGAAATTGGGCTATGAAGTTCCCTTATATTGTGTTCGACTCATCACACATATACCTTGTTCATCCTAAATAATAAAATTAATTTAATTACTACTTTCTTCATAACGTCTTTCATGTTTAATATTCCTTTTTTATCACGTATTGTCACGTTATAAACATTACAAAATTATTTATGTTAATATCAGACATTTTGTCGATATTCAGTACTTGAGTAAAAAATTATCATATTATAATTACAAATTTCCAATGTGATAAAAAGTAAATTATCTATATTATATTATTAATATATATCATATATATCGATTTTATATGTATTTATAATAGTCCATAACATTTTAAAATAGAAATTAAATGCACCGTTGATGGAGACTGTAATCCGTACCTATGCAAGAAATCTAATTTCATATCTATTTCCTATTTAAAGGAATGAAAACATAATGATACAAAAGTAAATTATAATTCAGGTATTACGTAGTATTTTATATAATTTACATATTATCATTAACACCATACTTTATATGTTCCACGTAGTTCATGAATGAGTCATATCACATTGAGGGGTCGGTAGTCTACACTTCCTCAAATGAAATTATCATGTTTACACATCATTAACATCATAATTTTATTTTGTAAATAAAAAGTAATTATATATATAGAAAATATAAGAAACTATATATCATATATAAATATACATCCATCATAATGGCCACCATGAGTTGTGGTATGGTAAAATTGAATAATCTTTGCTTTGTGAGGCAACAATTTTCCGTACAGAGAATGAGTATATATGTATCCATTAGATGGAGGTGTGTGTAAGTGTAGTGTGAAAACGTCTCATAGAAAAAGACATGTATATTGAGGATACTATTTTTGTTATGTAATATAATAATAATAATATATTAGTGAGTGAAGATGTAAAATAATATAAATGAACTTGAGAGAAGACATTACCTCTAAATTAGATAATTCTTTTTGATTTAAGCTAAAATTCTTTATTGAATTGATTTCTGCTCAAGTTAAGGCTTTTATTTGGAATATAGGGATGTGCGGATCTCATTTGGGAAAGGGTGGAATGAGAAATGGGGGTTTGAGATGTGTGATTAAGGGTTAGAAGTGATGCCCCTTTATAATAGGGAAAAGGGGCACTTGATGAATGTTTTGAATGATTATTTTATTATATACTGAATTTCAATTTATGAAGGTCCCAAACACATTTTATTAGACTTTAAGGTGATTATATTTCTAAATCCTTTCATTCAATAGATTTTTGAAATTTCTAGGTCCCAAATTTAACATTTCTTTTAGCTTTAACACATAGTTAACTAATATTATTGTTACCATCTCCCCTTGAATATTCATAATATGTTGATAATATATTTAATATAAAATGACAACAGATCCTAAAGTGGTTCATTAATGACATTTAAAATTTTATTTAATTCATTTGGATGAATATTATATTTTTAAGACTATTATATTATTTAATAAAATAATCTTTGTTTTAAAAACTCATTTATGACAATTTTTTATACTATTCATATCATGACTTTTTTAAAACCATAAACATCATAATTATTATAAAACAGCATCATTAATTCAATGATAATAAGTCATACACATAACTAAAATTAATGGAAGTCATAAAATTGTTTGAAATAAATATATTTTAATATTTGTAAACTCATTATTTAAGTAATTTATTAATATAGTAATCACTACATCATCATTGTGTCATAAATAAATTTTCTTATTTGATGTCTAAAAAATAATAAATGAAATATGATGATGTAGAAAATATTTTCAGATTTATAATTTGTATTTATAGGTTAATATATCACTTACATAACCCCATATAATAATTGTTTTTGTAAAAAATACATGATTATGTTACACATTTGTTTACATTAAATTAATTCATATAAATATTCATTCTCACCCCAAGTGGATCCATGGGGTCCCAAAATATTCCCCAGCATGCCCATTTTCTGAAATATATCATCCAATAGGATTGGAACATGTTTTAGTGTTGTTTAATATTGTTATAATATTATTTTTTACACTTATTTACAAGATTTACTCCTTAACCATGGTAATTAAAATAGTTACCAAAGTCACTCTTCATAATGTCTAAAAATAAAAGGTATATATTTAATCAATTTGGACCTCCTGAATCTAAATGTGGAGTAAATTTTTTTAAATTAAAAGCATATAAATATTAATAATGAATTTAAAATTTATTCTTGTTATCAAAACAAAAAAATGGAGTTTTTAAGAAATAATAACTATCAAAATATTGACATGTGGTTATGTCCAATTTCAAAGTGAAATTATTTAAAATTAATAAAATTTGATTAAATGAAAAAATATATAATCCAATTAAACTTTAAAATGATTTATAATAATAATCTAAATATGTAAAAAAAATTGATGAAATAATAGTTTTGAATTAAATTGTAGTATTATTCACTATTCTTAAAAATATGAATTTTAGCTCAAAAATAAAAAATTTTCATCAAAAGTAAATTTTTATGTTCTTATTCTATAAAAGAAGAATATATTTTCAAATAGAATATATAAATGTGACAATTATTATATTTAAATATGGATATCCATCAAAAGGTGATAAAATAATCTTTCAAATTATTAGAGTATTTAATGCGTAAATCAGATTCATTCTTATTCAAAGCCTCTAATATTCATTTGATAAATGTAAAAAAAATTAATAAATATTTAAAATCATAATATAGTTCGTTAAGTAAATTCCCAGAAATATAAAGGCTATGTGATAACTACAATTTAAAATATTATTATTAATATATTATTATTTTGTATAACTCAATTTTTTATGCAATGTAAGTTTTTATATATACCCATTGTTGTATTTCAATCACAGTGTCATAAAAAGATTCCAATTTAACATAAAATTAATATCTTATATTTAAATATTAATAGATATTTAAATGTAATATTGTTTATTTACGTGGGATCATAAACATGTAAGAAAAACGAATACTATAATTCACATCCTTTGTTATTATAAGAGGTTTTAAGGTTAATTATTTGTCACATATCATGATAACTGAATTGGATTAATCTAAATAAACATCACTTCATTCATCATTCACCATGGTTTCTTGTCAGTATAGTTTCTATCACATTCAAGGTTAATCTTGATCCTTATAATAATTATTACACTTAGTTACCTATATTATTGATCTAAATCCACTTGTATTATCATATATGGTATGAAAAATCATGGGAAACACTCTCATGATCTTTTAACAAAAAATTCACGACGTCTTCCTTTAATTTAACACATACATAGACTTATCCTTATACATATACCTTTATATATCTTTATAAATATCCATAGTGATCTCACTACTATTTTCTTATTCATGATCCAATAGTTAAGAAGATCTTCCCTTTGATACTAACTATATAAAATAATTCTAAAATTTAGATATTATTTCTCTAAGGTTATACAAATTAAAATACCATAACTCAATCATGATGATCAATAATGAATACATCTTTTTAATCATATAATCACAAAAAACTGGTTCATAAAATTTCTACATAATCCCATTAATATATACATATAAATTGAAAAAATCAATGATATATAATGTATAATATCTATCATTTTTACCTTGGAAAAAACATAATAAACGGTGGGATCATATGATCGGTAAGGGTAAGAAATTGAAACATGTCAACATAAAGTGAGAATAAGTGTCTGTGTACCTGAGTATAAATTAGTATATACATCAGCTTTGTATCAAAAAATAAAATCATGGTTCATGTAATAATTATTGGTATTCCATAAGAAATGAATTATAATAAAATCAATGAATATGAACCTTGAGATCATAACATTGAGATAATATATAGAATTATGGAATACAGATAATCATAAAAACTAATTTCCATAGTAGTCATTGATCATTTCACAATCTCTCATAGTGGAATGGGTGCACACCCCATCCCAAAATAGTAGTCTGTGTTCACTCAATGTACTATCATTGTGGATAGAGTACCATACAAACTTGTTTCACACCAAATTCCAATATTGTTATTCACATGAGATATCAATCATTACCTATATAATTTTTTTTGAGATATAGGTCTCTCCCATCATTGGTTATAATGAAACTTCTATCCTATTTTATTAATTTGTAACTCTCATTGGTTTTAACATAACAACCATGTCATAATGAAAAGAATTTATATATTTTCCGAGTTATAATATTAATATTTATTATATCCTATCTATAGAAAACAAATTGGATTCATTAAAATTTCAATATAATATATCATTTAGAAAAGAAACATGTTATATAATTAGTTATCATTAAATCACATAATAAAACATGAAATGAGAAGGACAATTCTTAAGAATTTTATAATGGAATAACCCATGGAATAGAAAATGGTTATATAATCATTATGTCATTATAAAAATAAGCAATCCAGATAAGGAATATGAATTAAATCCTTGGATAATATCCTTATTAGGTAATAAGTAGTATAAAAGGATTTCATTATATATGGAAATTGATGTTGAAAGATCATATAGAAATTTCATTTGGAAATAAAATTTCTTTTAGAATAAATTTTTAAATCTAAAGAATCATCAAATAATTTCTGAATCATTTAATTTAAAAATTTCCTTAAAGTCATTTATGGAATCAATAAATATAATTTAAATCATTTCATGAGTAATATATTATTTCCTCAATAAAAAAAGATTAAACATAATAAATTTTGAATATTACTGAAATTAAGATTAAAATTAAACTCATATATGGTATGATTAAATGGAATTAATATTTATATTGATGGTATTTATTCTTATTTTTAACATGTTAAAACAAAGATTCTTTAGAAATTGTAGTAAAACAATAATGGTAATTGTTCGGAAATCAAAATAATGATTATATTGAGAAAAAGTTTCTAAAAAAGAAAAACATGTGTCAAAATGTCAACAATGACTAATTTTATTAATGACATAATCATATAGAAAATTATACTGTTTGTAGGCATAATTATAAATCATTGGAAGAAAACCCTAATCAATCTCGATTAACAAATAGATTGAAAAGTAAAACTCATAACACTTTGGTTATATTGAAACATAATCCATATAAAATGATAAAATTAGTTAAAAAAATAATATCATGAATATAAAGAGATTCATTATATAAAATGTCAAAGGGATAATATATAATCCTCATATAAGTGGATATGTGTATAATATAATATATGACCCCATGATTTCTCTTTCAAAAAAAATATTACTCGTTTGGTAACATTTAAATCATAAACCCCAAGATAGAGAAATCATAAAAATTACATCTAAACACTCAAAAAATAAATTATAACAATGATAAAATACATTAATGTTTATTATATAAAATACATTATGTAAATTCATGGTGAATATTGATTGTGACTCATAGATAAAAATTGACGTGGAAATCACATACAATAATTCTCAAAATCATTCATAAAAATTTGAACCTCTCGTTTAATAATTATATGATTATTAATAGTATATTAAATAATAATAAATATATATTTCCTACCATATATTATAATATTATTACCTTAAATTACATGTTTTTTAACCATACCATGTCAGGTCAATTTTTCACTAACTCTGTTGTTTTTTATTTATGTTTTGAAATGTTATTTTTGGTCTTCATACAATTATCCAAATTCCATAATCATTAAAATATTAACAATATATTCATATAATATATATTCATCATATTTTTATTTTGATTTAACATTAGATTTTATATATAGAAAATTATGTGCACCTTTTTTGGAGGTAGTATGTCTTACATATGGATGACTGTTGTTTCTATTTTCCTTAGCGGATGAAATAATGATGAATAATATATTTCCATTTTAGAATAATTAATATATATATATATAGTATGTTTATAAAACCCATCCTTTTTTACATTCCATGTACTTCATGAAAGAATCTAATTCCTTCGCAAGGTTCTAGTTTTTTGTACACACAATTGATGTTTTTGTATTGCCAGAGAATGGAAAGTAAGAAGGAAGATGTGATCTAATCATTCCACAACCACTATAAATACAGTAATATAATATATATGTATATATATATATATTATAAATCATTATATCATTCCATGATATTTTTTCATTAAAAATGAATGACTTTGACCCACGAGGATGTAGTCATCCGTACAATAGAATGATGATTTTGTAACATATTTGCTGAAAAAGGAGATAGATTTTTGATATATAATTAATATAATAACATATAACAATAGTAACGATAATATAAATATTATATACTCAATACTTATTTTGAATTTATTGATAATGAAGATGAAATTAAATAAATCTCTAAGTAAGGGACATTTCTACTTATTCAAAAAACATCATTTGGTTTTCAGAAAAAGGGATAATATGTAAAATTTATTATCAAAATAAGGATTATTGTATCAGTTCTGGAAATTAATTAATTTAATTTTTTAGTTATTTCATGAAATAAATGTTTTTATTTCTTAATAATTGAGTAGACAGTGTGAATATTTATATTTGTGTGGAGTGGCACACTAGTAACTTTTTAAAAGAAAAATGTGTTAGACAATCCTTAAAAATACTTAATCCTACAAAATGGGATATTATCGATTCATGAAGATATAATCTCTAATTATGGCATGAAAATGGTTTTTGGAAATTCTTTTAGTAGTTATTAATACTTATTATTTTAGATTAACCACCTAATAAACACATTTTTAATATAACTAAAGAATGTTTTTTACAATAAGAACTATTACTTGTGAGAAAAAATAATATTAAAGTATCATAACATATTAATTATTATTTTCTAAATATTTAATATAATTTCCCAAAAATTTTCTATTTTAACTATGGAAATGTAATTTAAATTTACTCCCAAATATATATTGCAAAAGAGATTTTCCAAAGAGAGAAGGATTAAATTATTAAGATGTTTTTTTAAAAAATAAATATGGAAAATATTCAAATAAATAAATAGAAATATTTGAAATTTTATTGAAATTTTATTAACCTTAAAACCATATTTAAGAAAATTGATGTCTCAAAATGATTTAAAATAATAGAACATTCTTAATAAAAACAAGTATTCGACACCATTCATCGAGAAATGTATCTTCTTTGTAAAATAACAACGACTCACTAAAATGTAAATTTAATATAATGATTTCAAAAATAAATTTTAGTTTTTTCCAATAAATATTTAAATGCTCCAAATATATTAACATTAAAATATCTGTGAAAAATTGCAGAAATTTTTTTTTTATAAAATTATTTTTTAATTAAAAATTTTATTTTTTTCTTTTTTTTATATATATAACAGATACAATGTTTGTTAATAATTTTATTGAAGATATAATTAGTAAATATAATTTAAATCATCAAATAAATTTTATTTTTTTATTTATATAAAACTCCATTATGTTCATGAAAATATTTTTTCAGAAGATGATTTCCCATATTTCCAAACAGTATTTTTTAATTTATATTTTTTTAGTATACAAAAAATTCATTATATACACCACATAAACCATATATATTATTAATTTTATTAATTATATTCAGACCTACTATTCCAAGAGAGGAGAAATTACTACCATATTAAATCGTAACATTTTAATTTTATGTTATGTTATGTTTAGTATTGGTGTTATGTGTAATAGAAGCTACACTCAGCATTGCATATAAATTATGGATACCATTTTGTTGTGTGTAACATATAATATCAATAAAAATACATGTACAAATATATAAATAGAGAAAATCTCAATCTGTTAAAAATTTAGTGTTATTTAAAAGTTGCCTTCATTATTATAAAGTATAATAATGTTATTATAAGATTAATAGTGTGTAAAATGACTTTAATAAAGACATTATATAAGAATTTAGTTAAATATAATACAAAAGATGTTTATACAGTGGTTTATTCCATCCACTTCTAAATAGGATAATTTATAATAAATAGTCCATTATTCCAACAAGATAAAAATGTTTTTAAAATGTTTAAGAATGATTTTTTAGTAAAAAATGTAATGTGGTTCATGTGATATTTTATCAAATATTGTTGGTTGTATGGTGTAGACATTTCCATTCATAGGTTTGTTCTGAGTTTCATTTCTATAAATTATCATTCACTAATGTAATGGTTTTCATTTTAAAATAATAGTAAAAAAGGTGAAAATAATGGATGTGGGATATGTTTTCGACAATAAATACCTCAAACATAAATTAATAGGTAGAGTATTATATTTTTTGTCTTTACCACATAGTTTATCAAATTTCACCATGTTTTAACTTTATGTGGTAACTCATTTTTCCACCTTAATTTCTTATTTTTATATGTAAAAATGATATTTAACACCTTACCTATTGTCAAAAGTCTAATTGTATGTTTTAAATATGTTAATATAATTAAATTTAGTAATATAATCATTATTTCACATAAATTAAAGTTGAATATATATATATATATATTATATAGAATAAATTTCTTTGAATCCGTATGTATTCTTAATATTATTTATTATTATATAATAATTAAATAACAATTTATATATTTGATTATAAATTGATTAATTATACTATATTCATTATTTAATAGTGATTACATTTAATTTATCTACATAAAATACAATATTAATAAAAATTGAAAATATTTTTTTCATTATTTGAAGTTATCATTTCAACTAATTAATTTATATTAAATGAATGGATTTATTAATGTTTTATTAATATTAATATTTTTAATATATTTATATTGTTCATATGTAATTAATTAATCCTTCAAATAAAAACACGTGATATACATTCAAATTATATATATATATATATTATAAAATAAATTTTAATGACTATGAATTATTATATTATTATCCCTTATATGTCTATAGTTATTTAATATATGTCATATACTTATTTTAGTATTAATTTATATAAATTAATATGTCCATATTAATTAAACAATTATTTTCCTTTTATAAATATTTTAATTTCATTTCATTTAATCTCGTTATATTTTTCTTGATGAAACTATTTTCATCTCATATAGGAGATAATATATCAACATTTAATAATAATAATATGTAAATCATAAGAAATTATTATTATTATAAAATATTTTATTTAATATTATAATACTATTTTAGTCCATTTTTATTTTTATATATTAATTATATTATATTAAATATATTATGAAAAATTAAACAATTTCAATACACATATTGCACACATGCATACCCTATAACCATATATCCAAAGATGATATTACTAAAATTGATGGGCCCAATGATGATATATATAATTAGAATATTACGTAACTATATAATTCCTTATATACATCCCTGTTATAATTATCAATACCCATTAACATGTCTACATTCATACATTTTATTGTTCTTCGATCTTCCAAACTTTATTAGTTATAATCGGAGGTATTATTTTCTTAGAGAACCAAAAGGAAATAAGAATTTATTTTCTATGTATTTTTAAATGTGTATTTATTGTTATTTTACATTTCTTATTAAGATTCGAGATGGATGACAATGATATTATAAAGAGTATCTTTAATTAATATATGTATTCCTAATAAATATATCCTGACTTCTTTTAGTTAAGTGTTACATTTGAGATATCATATTGAACAAAATATTTATGTAAAGGATAATTCATAACTACATATTAGGGTGCTATAAAAGTGTCTCCAAATTCCAAGGGTCTAACCATATTATCAAATTAATAACATATATATTATTTCCAAAATAAATTTTATAAAATGTAATAACATAAAATAGAAATATCATTGGCAATTATTTATGCACTAATTATCATTTTAATTCTTTCTTTGATAGGATCATGGGAATCATATTTATTATTACATAAAATAAAATTTGGTATTATGATTCTTCACGATTATAATTAGTAGATTAATTTAGGCTATCATTAGTAAAAAAATTAATATTGGTCCACCATTTATGAAATATGTGGATACAACATAAGAACTATTACATCAACCCATGAAATTTTCATATTTTTTATTGTTATAATAGAGATATTACAAGATTAAAATAAATTTTTGTCTTTGATGATTATTTTTATTGAACATGACTAATTAAAATAGTATGATAATTTTTAATTCAACATTTTAAAAATCATTTAATATATAGGGATCCTTTTATACCCCTATGTCTTGATTTTCCAATCCATATTTCATGTTTAGATCTATACCGACCCTCCTGCAACAAGATGATGAAAGGGAGGAATAATTACAGGAACATGCTCTTAAACATGAAAAAGATATAATGACCTTTATATCCCACCCCCTGTAGGCTCCAGGGTGGTTAATAGTACCAAGGGTACGTATATATTCTCACCAAATAGGAGTCTTTACCCATTCTAAATGAATTTTTGATTTGGAGATATGATGGTTATCCCAAAAAACTCCATTTTCTATATAAAAAAATATTATACCGACCCACATGCATGTTATAAACAAAAAATTATATGATATACTAAAAAATATATCCACTATAAAATTTTAAAATAGGATAATTAGTGACAAAAAAAATTCCCAACCTCCATGTTTGTAATGTACAGTGAGGTTCAGGAAAATCTCATGGAAACCAGAAATTTTTTTTATAATCATAGGGTAACAACACAAGTACACTTACTAGGAGAGGAAAATGTATCTTATGAACATGTCTGAGAAGAATATTAATGATCCTATGAGAATTAAAAGAAACTAGAAGAAGCTATCAAAGAAAACTAACAATTTCAACCTCAGCAAGGCATGATCACAAAATGACGCAACACAAATAAAATAATATTGCAATCACATTGATGTTTTGGGTACACCACACAACTTACAACTGGTTAACTTCAATGATCTAATGGTGAATATCCTAATTCTACCATACCCTTAAAAAAACCCATATGTCAACCCACCATCACAAACATGTGCCGCAGACCTAGTCCCACAACATGGTAATACAAAGCTTAGCACATCCCACCCACAAACACCTGGGCCACAACCACATCACATACCACCCGCAGACACCTGGACCTCAACCACACCTCATCTAAAATAATCCTTGGAAATATACCTTATATCATCTCAAAAACATCTTGGAAAAACGCAACTTGTCGATAGGAAAATGTTCCTCACAATCACATCACAACTTTCATGAAGATTATTAGGCTACCAATTCCTATAATAGGGAGTAGAGAATAGCCAATGACCATCCATCCATTATCACACCATGTTGTTTGGAAGGGAGCCTACACAATGAAATGGGGTTGATCGACATGTTGTGATTAACTAGGGTGGGTGTGTAATGAAATCACATAAAAATATGTCTCTATATATATAGATACATAACCCTTAGCCAAACCTATGGATTTTAAAAACATCTAACCAGCCCACAAAAAACCACATTTTCTAGTACCTCTAAATGTGTAACCACTATAATATCCACAACCTCAAACCATATCCCAATAAAATTTATTAAATCAATTATCTTCATTACGAAGAAGTTCATTTATTCAGTATATCACTAATGAGTAAAATTTCGACCAAAAAACATAGTAATCCAAGAAGTTAAATTCACACCAAAGAAATAAAAGCAAAGAAACCTCCCAATATCAAGAAACACTAGGTTAAACCCCATATGCAGAAACAACATTATTCTTCAAATTGATCCCTCTTATCAGTCCTCTAATACAAAAAAACATCCAACTCTAATCTGTACCCAACACATCAAGTAGAGAAACCAATACACATTCTTATTATAGTTTGAATGGACAAACACATCTTACCCAACAAACATAACAACACCAAGATGTTGTCCCACAACACAACAAGATCATCCATTCTAAAAAAATCTCCACCTAGGATTCAATTACACCACGCCATACACACAACCACACTCACATCCAGATGACCACCCAACCTGTACAGGAGATAAGGCCGAACACAACCATACAAAACAAATAATCACACCAAACTGAAAATATTTATTCAGATTTTGCAGCATTAAATCATTAGTTCCACTTTGATAATTTAGCTGTCATCAAAGAAAATGTTAAATCATGATGAATCCAATTATTTAACTGAGTATACTTGATTAATCATTTTTCAAATTTACAACCTTCTAATAGAGGATATAAAACACGTACATAACAAGCATCACCTATGTGCTAGAAAATACGACCGATGGACATGTTTTTTTGAAGTCTTACAATCCAAAATCATTTAAAAATTTACCAAAATAATGGTTATGAAAACATTAAATATTATCATACTCCATGTTACCCTCATATATCATATTATCATACTTATCTTCATCACCCCATTCATTTATTTCTAGAGTAACATGTTTGGTTATCTTCATAAAAGCACAAATTAGAGCTGAGATTCTCTGTAATCGCATTGTGAATTAATTACACCCACTCCCAATGGTACACAAAAAAGGTGGATAAATGTAATACCTAAATTTAATAACACTAGAACAACAAATCATATATGCACTGTAATAGAGGGTTGTGAAAGTAGCATGAAATTCCCCACAAAAATCTCTACTAATAGCTACAACACAAATGTACCACTCCTTAGGAAGTATGGTTCTATGTGCTCTTAGAGAAAAAATAAGGGTCCAAGAAAGAGATGATCTCAATTATAGAAAGGGACATATCCTATATCATTGTTGAAAAATGGAACCAATGGCCACAAAATCCATATCATGATCAAGATCATAATTTTTGACTATTTCAATGTCTCGAAGGAATTAATAAATTAAATATATCTTTCATAAACTTTGAAACATCATTGAAAATGCACAAATGTGGTTTAAGCATAAATAACATCAAATAAAACATAAAAGGTCTTAAATAATAAAATGGAAAAAACAAGATATTAATCATTATTGAGTCATTAGTGTGAGCTAATAGGGTTGTGTCACCGTTCGGTGAGTCACTGTTGTGTGATTCATCATTTGGTGATATACCATTTGGTCATTCACTATTTGGTGAGTCACTATTCATTTGTCAGCATTTGGTGTGTCATTGTTTAGTAACCTAACATTGGGCAACTCAATCTATGTGATGCACCATTTCAAGTATCTGATGGAATCCACCATCACGATCCACTAATAGAGACCTATAGTCGCTACCTACAATTAATGAATCACGTTCATGACAAACTATCACAAATCACCCTTTTCATTCATCATTTGGACTCATTGTTCCACACCCACTGTCAGTGACCTACCTTTCCTGACTCATCTGTGAAATGATGGAAAACTAGAAAACTCTTAAAAATGGACACCATAATCCCCCCAAAACACCTCAAACACTATAGTTTCCCAAATTAATTGACCATATAGGACATGAAAAATACTTGAGATACATCTCAAACTATTCTCTGTCTTGATAATTGAAAAGAATACCCAGAATAAAGAGTGTTCTGAACAACCACCCCACAAGATTCCTCTTATATAGATTTTTACATTTGTAACTCCACTAATACATAGACACTTTAAGGCCCACTGATAAACCACCACGTGTTGCTCAAAATCTGAAGTGGAACATAATCATTAGAGAACACCTCTTCAATATATCTACTACCATAATCAATCATGAGAAAAACTACACAAACACTAAAACCACACTGTCTGGCCACATGAATTAGGGAGATCCTCCCTCCTTGTCAATGTACTATCTGCTCGGGGTAGCACTAACCATCCATCTAGATCTTGTTAATTTGATCAGAGGGGATGCCCTCAACTTGTATTATATTTTCAGTAAGGTTCCAATAGCTTTTAAATTCATCAAACATGATTATGAATTGGATTCTCCCTATTTCACATGTCAGAACATAGTCATACATTCTACCACACACACATAAGAGAAGGAAAAAAATATCATCAAATAAACAATGATCAAATATTACATCATAATGAACATGACATCAAGGAAAAACACAAAAGCACCCCTGGTATTTGGCACATGTCATTGTCTCCCATTACCTTGTACTCCCTTTAACAAAATCATGCCTCCACAACACATGAATCAATGGTATGGTCCTCCTATGAATCACCTTCTCCCAATGATCACAGATCCCTACTTGATGCTCCATGAATGTAGTATTTTACACAATATCCAACTATCCCCAATCAATGAAATGTGATTCATTGTAATGATACCGATAAAGAATGTTGACGTGTAATATTTCATTGATCCTCTCAAAATATGGTGGACAATCTAGCTGGAATGAATCCTAATCATCTTTTCCCAACACCTTGATGTTTCTGATGATCCTGGAAGAAGGCTTACTCCAACTACTGACCCTCCACAACACACATAGAGGGGAAAAATTCATGAACATATGGTCTCCAACCTCAAAGTCCAAATTCCTCCTCTAGTGAATCACATATGACTTATGTCAGACATGTGGTTCCAAAATTCCTTCATGAACTACATGTACATTATCCATCATTTTATAATCCACATCTATATGAAGAATAGATTTTTCTATAGCATCTATCCAACACATAGGTGAATGAAATATCCTTCAATTTAACTCATCAAATAGAACAATGATAATATTATAGTGAGAGATATTATTGTAAGCATGTTCTAACATGGGAAAGTGTCTCACCCAATATCCAAAAAATGACCACAACACACACCTGCAACATGTCTTCCACTGTTTAGACTATTTTCTAGTCTTCCCATCTGTTTGAGTGTGGAAGGTAGTGTTGAGGCATAATTAAGTGCTGAGAGAATGCGGTAATCCCGTTAAGACTAGCTAGTTAAACCATGAATCCTGATCTGATATGATGGATCTCATAACTCATTACATAATAAAAAAATCTTTCACATACCTATTGGATAAAAGTATCCACTCGAATCAAATCCTTGATCTCAATTATGTGAGATTATTTCTTCAACTAATCCACCACTAACTAGATAGAATCTTATTATCTATAAGCCATGGGTATGCCTGTGAAGAAATACATCAATATTTATTCCAATTTTTTCCTGGGGCCATCTATGGACTAAAATAACCTACTGTGAACACATTTCATAGCCTTCACCTGCTGTCACACTAAGAACATCTCTACAAACTCAGTCAATTATCACTTCATTTAGGGAAACCAAAATTACTTCCTCAAGACACAATCCATATTGAAAACTCTTGGGTGTATCACAAAAGTGATCTATGAATCTGAAGTATGAATCCCACATGGAATCCCACTATAAAAAAGGCTTCCCATGGAACGATATCATATTTTGACAATGCTCTGATCATCCCTACATGGAATCTCCCTAGGCAATGCGATCACGAAACACATCAACCTCTGAGTCTCCCCAATGAGAGTTATCCACCTATTTAAATAGGGAAGCCTACACTCCCATTATAAAGAGAGATCTTCTTCCTTGAACCCTTTATGCATCTACGATCAAGGAATCCAACTCCTCCATCTCTTTCCAAGCCTCCACAGATTACCGAACTATCTCCCTCTGTTACCTGAGGCATATGGAATTGTCCACAATGTTCCCTTTTCCTGAGATTTCCTAGATCACGATGTTATAATGATAGGGAAATTTCATCCTCTTTCATGGAAACATGTTCACATATCATTTTTTTTAATGCTATACCTCAAGCTCTTGTGATCTGTAAAGACCACAATGCATACCCCAATGAGGTAAATCCGCCATAACATTAGTGAAAACCTGATCGCTGCATGCTCTAGATCATTGGTTGCATAGTAATGTTTTTGTTGATATGTTTTTATAGAACCATAAGAAATCACTCCCCATCATTGTATTAGTACGCATCCCTTTAATAGATGGGATGTGTCAGAGAACACCTAAATCATCACTCCTTCCTCTAGAAACTAGAGTTTTGGATAAATGAACCCCCCTACTTTAGATTACTAAAAGATTCCTAATATTTATCACTACACACAATATCATGGTATTATCTAGTCAAACCATTCAATGTAGTTTAAAATCATGTGAAATAGGGTCATATTTCCTGGTAGTATTCTTCTAGTACAAGAAATATGCAAACTTACACCACATTCTTGGGTGATTCCCATGAAACTATAGCCTTGATCATTGAGGGTTCCACCTGTATCCCATATCTAGAAACCACATGTCCATGTAATTTCACCTCTCATGTCCATAAATTAATCATGGAAAACCTCACCTAGTGACGGTGGCATCGAAGAACATCCAAGACAGTCCTAAGATGCTCGGTGTGATACTCATCTAAGTTAAGGTAAAATAATATTTTATAGATAAACATGTTGACAAAATCTTCATGGAACACAAAAAAATGGAGATCATGATCCCCATGAACATGGATGGTGTGTTCAAAACACTTATTGGAATAACCATGAACTCAAAGTTCACATACATGGATCAAAAGCCATCTTCAAGATGTCACCCACCATCACACTCTACCAGGGATATCTAAACTGCATATCATTCATAGAAAAAAAACATGATCCCCTAAGGTGGTCAAAAATTCTTTCCATCCTCATAATAGGGTAAATATTCTTGACCATCACTAGATTCAGCCTCTTGTAGGCTAATCACATCATCCATCCAACACAAGTCCATATAAATCCTTTCAACATCAGATCATCATTTAAAATTTGCAACTCCTACTTCTCCATTGTTCCATTAGAAATATATCCATCGAAATTGGACATGTAACATGTTTAATTCCTATCCCAAACTCAATGTCACATCACATGGGTAGAGTCAAACAATAGCAATGAAAACATCCAAAAAAATTTCCAAAACTCTGGGAACCACCTCCATTTTAGCGTCCCTGAATTCCAATTAATTATTGAACCAAAATTTAAGAAGGGGTTCCACATACTGACTGCCCACCTAATTACTATGCTATCCAACAAAAACCACACCTTATCCATCCATGTCTGAAAATAGTACTCCCATTTAGAAGAAGTCAAAAATACCGTCCATCGAGTACAAATAGTTTATCCCAAAAAAAACATTGTATGTTTACATCCATAGTAAGATGTGGTCTCCTTGGGACATATGTGGCCCCATCAGAATTCTACATCCCTTGCACTAATCAAATAAGCTGTTATGGCCTTTGACTGGCGTACTAAACTCTAGAAACATGATAATCATCTCAATGACTACTTCCAAAGCATTGGCTATAGAGGGTTCAACAATGTATAGAATAGCTCATGAATCAAACATTGAACAAGAAAATGTATGGAACCAACAAATCGGACCTCAAACATCCACTGACCCTACTAGAGCTACTTCCTCTATGTCATGCTGCTCACAAATCATGTAACACCGTTTCTTGATTGTCCTCTAAACTAGTAGCTAGACCAGTCACCACATGACCTGAAGGGCATATCATCATATTCCAAAGTTTGTTATCTTACTGTAATGGCCCGGACCTCTCCGGTCCTTTTCATTGTAAAAAAAAATTGATGTGGTCAAACACAACACGTGTTGTAATAATAATAATAATAATTGATAATGGTGGCGTGAAAATATTTGGTGTTAATTAGATAAAATGGTTTTAATTTTATAATTGTAAAATATAAAATCGAATATATTTAATAAAATGATGGGAGGCGCATGGAATAAGTTATAAAGGAATAAATTACAATAAATGAGGCTAATGTAATAAATTATATAGGAATGAAATGCATGGGGTGTATGGGTGTGACCTTGTACAGGAGGCGTTGTGCGGTTCTCCACCATTAAAGTTGGAATTTTGTTAATAACATTAAAAGGGTATTATTATATAATAATTTGTTATAATAATAATAACATGTAGAGGCACGTTGATGAAAATAATGAGCGAGAATAATAATAATTATTATTAATGTTAATGATGGGGACCCGTTGATGAAATTGAAAGAGGATTTATTACTATTGAATTAAATAATAATGATAAAGGTGACATAAATATGTGTGTGATTGGTAAATTAAATTAAATGGGTTTAATTTTTGGTTAGTGAATTAAATTATTTGAATTTAATTAAATGGAATGGTTTTAACTTAATAACCATGGTAAACTAATTTAATGGGATTAAATTAGTCCATTAATTATGGGTGTTATTATTATTAATTTTATTAAATAATAAAGTTGAAGTGAGAATGGAGTTTTGGGAGTTCCACATGGGGTAAAAGAAATGGGAGGCGCCACTTTTGGTGGTGGGAGACAATCATGAAAGAAAAAAAATAGATTGGAGAGAGAAACAAAAAAATAATAATAAGAGAAATAAATTAAAAGACAAATAAATGAAAAAGGAGGAATTGGTGTTTAATTCTAGCGCCCATGAAGACTCCAAAACGTGATTGATTTTGGAGTTATGAAAAATAAATAAATAATTGATTAATAATAATAAAAAAATATTGTTATTAATAATTTTGTTGATAAAACACTTTTTTCACAATAACTTCTTCGTGCGACCTCGGTTTCACGAATCGTCAGTGGCAGTGCGACCCTGACTGCGAGAAGAAAATTTTGAGTCCAATATTGGATGTCTTTTTCGGGTTTCCGGATTGGGTACCTGAAACGCTCATGAATTAATAGATTTAATATTGTTATTATTACGGGATCTTGTATCCAACGTATCTCCCTCATACGGTATCAGATTGACGATCCGTCAGCGACAGCGTAACCCTGAAATTATGACGGTCATTTTAAGACCATTAATGAGCTATTTTTTATGACTCATGCCTCGGGTCAATGAAACACCACATATTAATAGAATTATCATTATTATTAAAATGCGTGGAAACCGCGTGACGTGTCGTGTGTTGACCAGTCAAAACGCGTAACGGGTGTACGGTCACACCGTGTATTCATCAATACACGCTGCATATTGTTTTACCTATTCGTTGCCTATATAAGAAAGGGTCGCCGATTATTTCCAGACCAATCACTTCTTCTTCGCACGACGACACTCTTGGATGATCAAAAAGTCTTCCTCCTCTAACTTCTTTGTCCGAGCTCCGAATTACGATCCGTCAGCGGCCACAGGATCGTAGCGATGAGACGAAGCTTCTAAGCCCGGGATTTTCACATTTCCTTTCGGCCTTCCTTCTCCAGATTCCATCCTAGGAGGCGTTTGTCGGGTTTGGCGAAGGCGGAGGACACCGAAGGACGTCGTCGGAAGCGACGTGATCGGGACCTTTTGAGGTAGGGGTTTACCTTCGTCTCTCTTTTTGGTGAAACATGAGGGGTGGGATATTTTTCTTTTGTTCCATGGGATGCAGTTGAACTTTAAATAAAGATAATAACCGGATAAAGAAGGGTTTGGGGTTTTGTGCTGTTTCTATTGCCTTCCAGTTTCTTTATCTTCTGATTGTGATTTTGGATTGAAAGGCCTTTGCCTACTGAAAATCAAGGCCGTTGGTGGCCTTTGCGTGCGCAATTGATATTTGAATTGTTGTGTTTGGTTTTGTTAAAACATGGAAAATGGATAAGCACATAAAGACTGGATGATTAAATGAGAATGAAAACCTTGTGTGATCACCCCGGTTGAACAATGTTGGAATAATGAACATGTTGGTGGTTTGGTTGTTTTGTGGAAAATGCCTTTATTTATGAAATGTGTTTTGATTATGAAAAGTGTTTTGAAGTAAAAGGTGTTTTCAAATGCGGAAATGTTTTGTGTGTGGAAAGGGTTTTATGTGTGGAACTTTGAAATAAATGAATGATGAAATGTTGTATGGTTGTGATAATCTTTTGTAAATGAAATGGCATGTGGTTGCTTGCGTTTTACCTAACCTTGGTTGTGGATGGAAGGGATATGTTTGTGAAAGGTTTTGTCTGGATGATAGTTGCCCAGTAGTAATATTTTGTTAAACCATTGCATGAAACATGAATACCTAAATGGGGTTGGGGGATGATTGTTTGGTTGTTGATGCATGCTTCGTGGTAGCAGTGCCAAGGCACATGCTCAGTTTCTCTTTTAAGAAGCCATAGGTTGGGCTGTGTGTTTGGTATATGTATATATATAATTGTATCTTTGTGTTTTGTCGCACCACACCCATGTCAAGCACCTAGTGCCGAACACTCCCATTTTATGGGAGAGGGTGTTCCCCCTTAGTTACTAGCTCCTTCCTGCTCCTTCTTCCATAGGCTATGATGGCTTGAGGTGACCTTACACCCAAGACTCTTCGGGTAGGTCTCGGAGGCTGTGATGGCTTGAGGCGACCTTTAGCCCAATACTCATCGGGCATGCTTACCATTCCCAAGAACCTTCGGGATGAGGCCCAGATGTCTACGGGCGGGTTAGTGGATGTGGCCCAGGTGTGTGCGGGCGAGATGCCTGGTTGTGAGGCCCAGGTGTGTGCGGGCGGGATGCGTGGTTTGGCCCAGGTGTGTGCGGGCGGGAAGAGTGTGGTAGCGTCAGGACGTTTTCCGTTAGGAAGAGCAGCATCTAATTAAGTGGGAAATGGTGCGGGGTACCCAATACTTTTGTTCTATATACATACTAAACTTGTTTGTGTTACTTGGTGAGTGTGACCTGTGAGGCGGGGTGGATAGTTTTTCCTTGTTAGTTGCTGGTTCTTCTGTTTTCTCACGGGACCTTAGGGTGTCTCCCCACTTGTTCATGAGAGCTTTAGGTTCTCTACTGAGTATAATTGTATGCTCACCCTACGTTGTTTGAGGTTTTCAGGAGGACTACCAGGGCTGTGCGGGACCCTACTTGTCAGGCAGTGGGAGCTGTGCAGTTGCTGTTTTCTTGTTTTTCTTTTGGTACTGTACTCACTTGTACTTTGAGCTTATTTGTACTTGTACCTGTTTCAGTTTATTTATAAATGCATATGGGACTGGTTTGGGTTTCTTTTTAGCACCTTTGTTCTTTTTCCTTTTTGGTGGTTGACTTGTCCTATTTCCCGATCCAAAACAATAAAAATGGTAATTCCTCCCATATATGTGAAAACTCATACCCTTGGTGCTAGTCGCCATCCCGGGGCCTTCTGGAGGCGGGACTCGGGGGGTCATTATCTCCCTTTCACCATTGCTAGCTTAGGAGGGGCATCTTTGGTGGGAGGGGGTCATGACCGAATGGTATCAGAGGTGATGGTTGAGAGATAGGATGGAGTCTGGAGTTAGGCACAGTGAGTATTGCATGGGATGGTAGGGCAACAGTGTTCGTTGATCTTGGTGCGTGACATAGGCCAGGGAAGACCGGCTAGGACACGGGATTTTAGGGCCCCCTGTGATCTGATGCAAGGACTCTGAGCCTACCGAACGACCAAGTGAGACTATATTGATTGCAGGGTAGAGACCCTAGGGAAGGTACATACATCATCATGTTTTTATTTTACTTGATTTGGGTGTTCTGGGAAAGAAATTAAAATAAAATGATAATTAATACATTGAGTTTTTCATTACTACTTGGGCTTAGGCGTTCCATGGTTACCGAACAACTATGGCACCTGGACGTCAACAGAATGGCAGAGGAGTGGGACACAGACAGTTTCACGCAATAGAAGTGGAAACCCTAGCAAGGCCAGATATCGAGAGAGATGTTTCCGGTTTTACTTAAATTATCTCACTTATGTTTTTTTTAAATTCAAGATAATAAAACTCCTTTGTTGGAACTCTTTTTGCTCTTTCTCTGGGCCTGGACCTTGTTTTTGTGAGTTTTAATGCTATGTTGTTTCCCGCTTTTCTTTAAATGTACGTGAAGAGCCCTATCATGTGGGGAGGGGAAGACCTAATCCCTAATCGAGACGCATTAATTTGGATGCGATTTAACCCGTGCAGGAGAGTCAGTGCCGCCTAAAGCGGATAATATCTCAACATGGGAGAAGGAATTCCTCAAGCCATGTGTCCGGGCAGTGTGTGGGTTGTACGTTGTTGGGTGCACTGTAAGTTGGACAAAAAACCTAATATATGGAAGTGGGAAGTCCCAGTCCTTAACCGATACGCATTAATGCGGATGCGATTAAACCTGTGCAGGTGAATCAGTGCCGCCTAAAGCGGATAATATCTCGACATAGGAGAGGGAATTACTAACTCACATAATTAGGGTTTTCGGTTGTTTCTTGTTATGACAAGAGGCTTGAGAGGTATCTTAAGGGGTGGTTGTTCGGACCTTTCCCACTTTTATGGGTTGGTTTTAATTCTCGAGGACGAGAATGTTTTGAGAGGTATCTGGTGTAATGGCCTGGACATCTCTGGTCCTTTTCTTTGTAAAAAAATTGATGTGGTCATACACGACACGTGTTGTAATAATAATAGTAATAATTGATAATGGTGGCGTGAAAATATTTGGTGTTAATTAGATAAAATGGTTTTAATTCAATCGTTGTAAAATATAAAATCGAATATATTTAATAAAATGATGGGAGGCGCATGGAATAAGTTATAAAGGAATAAATTACAATAAATGAGGCTCATGTAATAAATTATAAAGGAATGAAATGCATGGGGTGCATGGGTGTGACCTTGTACAGGAGGCGTTGTGCAGTTCTCCACAATTAAAGTTGGAATTGTGTTAATAACATTAAAAGGGTATTATTATATAATAATTTGTTATAATAATAATAACATGTAGAGGCACGTAAATGTGGTTCCCAACCATGCGTGAATATAATGTTATGGGATATATGGAGTAATTATATGAAAATAGTGGGCGTCAATAATAATAATAATTATTAATGATAATGATGGGGACCCGTTGATGAAATTGAAAGAGGATTTATTACTACTGAATTAAATAATAATGATAAAGGTGACAGAAATATGTGTGTGATTGGTAAATTAAATTAAATGGGTTTAATTTTTGGTTAGTAAATTAAATTATTTGAATTTAATTAAATGGAATGGTTTTAACATAATAACCATGGTAAACTAATTTAATGGGATTAAATTAGTACATTAATTATGGGTGTTATTATTATTAATTTTATTAAATAATAAAGTTGAAGTGAGAATGGAGTTTGGGGAGTTCCACATGGGGTAAAAGAAATGGGAGGTGCCACTTTTGGTGGTGGGAGAGAATCATGAAAGAAAAAAAATAGATTGGAGAGAGAAACAAAATAATAATAATAAGAGAAATAAATTAAAAGACAAATAAATGAAAAATGAGGAATTGGTGTTTAATTCTAGCGCCCATGAAGACTCCAAAACGTGATTGCGTTTGGAGTTATGAAAAATAAATAAATAATTTATTAATAATAATAATAAAATATTGTTATTATTAATTTTGTTGATAAAACACTTTTTTCACAATAAGTTCTTCGTGCGACCTCGGTTTCACGAACCGTCAGTGGCAGTGCGACCCTGACTGCGAGAAGAAAATTTTGAGTCCAATATTGGATGTATTTTTTGGGTTTCCGGATTGGGTACCCGAAACGCTCATGAATTAATAGATTTAATATTGTTATTATTACGGGATCTTGTATCCAACGTATCTCCCTCATACGGTATCGGATTGACGATCCGTCAGCGACAGCGTAACCCTGAAATTATGACGGTCATTTTAAGACCATTAATGAGCTACTTTTTATGACTCATGCCTCAGGTCAACGAAACACCACATATTAATAGAATTATCATTATTATTAAAACGCGTGGAAACCACGTGACGTGTCGTGTGTTGACCAGTCAAAACGCGTAACGGGTGTACGGTCACACCGTGTATTCATCAATACACACTACATACTATTTTACCTATTCGTTGCCTATATAAGAAAGGGTCGCGGATTATTTCCAGACCAATCGCTTCTTCTTCACACAACGACACTCTTGGATGATCAAGAAGTATTCCTCCTCTAACTTCTTTTTCCGAGCTCCGAATTACGATCCGTCGGCGACCATAGAATCGTAGCGACGAGACGACGCTTCTAAGCCCGGACTTTTCACATTTCCTTCTTTCCTTCCTTCTCCAGCTTCCATCCTAGGAGGCGTTTGTCAGGTTTGGCGAAGGCGGAGGACACCGAAGGACGTCGTCAGAAGCGACGTGATCGGGAACTTTTGAGGTATGGGTTTACCTTCTTCTCTCTTTTTGGTGCAACATGCGGGGTGGGATATTCTTCTTTTGTTCCATGGGATGCAGTTGAACTTTAAATAAAGATAATAACCAGATAAAGAAGGGTTTGGGGTTTTGTGATGTTTCTATTGCCTTCCAGTTTCTTTATCTTCTGATTGTGATTTTGGATTGAAAGGCCTTTACCTACGGAAAATCAAGGACGTTGGTGGCCTTTGCGTGCGCAATTGATATCTGAATTGTTGTGGTTGGTTTTGTTAAAACATGGAAAATGAATAATCACTTAAATACTGGCTGATTAAATGAGAATGAAAACCTTGTCTGATTACCCCGGTTGAACAAAGTTGGAATAATGAACATGTTGGTGGTTTGGTTGTTTTGTGGAAAATGCCTTTATTTATGAAAAGTGTTTTTATTATGAAAAGTGTTTTGAAGTAAAAGGTGTTTTCAAATGCCGAAATGTTTTGTGTGTGGAAAGGGTTTTATGTGTGGAACTTTGAAATAAATGAATGATGGAATGTTGTATGGTTGTGATAATCTTTTGTAAATGAAATGGCATGTGGTTGCTTGCATTTTACCTAACCTTGGTTGTGGATGGCAGGGATATTTTTTTGAAAGGTTTTGTCTGGATGATAGTTGCCCAGTAGTAATATTTTGTTAAACCATTGCATGAAACATGAAAACCTAAATGGGTTTGGGGGATGATTGTTTGGTTGTTGATGCATGTTTCGTGGTAGCAGTGCCGAGGCACATGCTCAGTTTCTCTTTTAAGGAGCCATAGGTTGGGCTGTGTGTTTGTTATGTATATATATAATTGTATCTTTGTGTTTTTTCGCACCACACCCATGTCATGAACCTAGTGCCGAACACTCCCATTTTATGGGAGAGGGTGTTCCCCCTTAGTTACTAGCTCCTTCCTGCTCCTTCTTCCATAGGCTATGATGGCTTGAGATGACCTTACACCCAAGACTCTTCGGGTAGGTCTCGGAGGCTGTGATGGCTTGAGGCGACCTTTAGCCCAAGACTCTTTGGGCAGGCTTACTGTTCCCCAGAACCTTCGGGATGAGGCCCAGGTGTCTGCGGCCGGGTTAGTGGTTGTGGCCCATGTGTGTGCGGGCGAGATGCGTGGTTGTGAGGCCCAGGTGTGTGCGGGCGGGATGCGTGGTTTGGCCCAGGTGTGTGCGGGCGGGAAGAGTGTGGTAGAGTCAGGACGTTTTCCGTTAGGAAGAGCAGCATCTAATTAAGTAGTAAATGGTGTGGGGTACCCAATACTTTTGTTCTATATACATACTAAACTTGTTTGTGTTACTTGGTGAGTGTGACCAGTGAGGCTGGGTGGATAGTTTTTCCTTGTTAGTTTCTGGTTCTTCTGTTTTCTCACGGGACCTTAGGGTGTCTCCCCACTTGTGCACGAGAGCTTTAGGTTCTCTACTTAGTA
The DNA here is from genome assembly GCA_963277665.1 of Viscum album. Classification (NCBI taxonomy): domain Eukaryota; kingdom Viridiplantae; phylum Streptophyta; class Magnoliopsida; order Santalales; family Viscaceae; genus Viscum; species Viscum album. Next base: position 1,121,073,962 of record OY728127.1, read on the forward strand.
TACTTGTATGCTCACCCTACGTTGTTTCAGGTTTTCAGGAGGACTACCAGGGCTGTGTGGGACCCTACTAGTCAGGCAGTGGGAGCTGTGCAGTTGTTGTTTTCTTGTTTTTCTTTTGGTACTGTACTCACTTGTACTTTGAGCTTATTTGTACTTGTACCTGTTTCAGTTTATTTATACATGCATATGGGACTGGTTTGGGTTTCTTTTCAGCACCTTTGTTCTTTTTCCTTTTTGGTGGTTGACTTGTCCTATTTCCCGATCCAAAACAATAAAAAGGTTAATGCCTCCCATATTTGTGAAAACTCATACCCTTGGTGCTAGTCGCCAACCCGGGGCCTACTGGAGGCGGGACTCGGGGGTCATTATCTCCCTTTCACCATTGCCAACTCAGGAGGGGCATCTTTGGTGGGAGGGGGTCGTGACACTTGCAGAATGGGTGTATGTGTAGTAAGTGTGGAGAATATACCCAATTTATTAGACTGTATAGTGTTGAATAGATTCTAATTATAAGAAATGGATATTTATGGTAGTAGAAAAAAGAAGTAAAGAAGCATAAGATAATTTCAATATCTACTACATATAGAAAATGGACCATTCTAATATTTAAAATTCATTCAAGAAAATAAAGACACAATATTCAAAAAACCATAGAAGAATACACTATATCTCATCAATGAAATAATGAAATGACCCAAATCCCCTTGGGTAGTCTCTGTGAGCATCCTAATCCCCCACTCAGTCCATTACACCTAACTCCCATGTACATGTAAAAATTGCACAAGCATACATCCATAGCCCTAAAACGATATGATTATACTTGGGCCCAAATGATACATGACCATTATGTGAGATAATCATCTCAATAGGCTATCACCAACAATTTTACGACCTAATAAATATTTCCAATATGTAACAAATAGTGTGAATGTAAATACTAAATAATTATGAAAACAAAATCCCCACAACATTTAAAATACGAACAATGATACGAATATAAAACATGAAGGGTCCATGTTGAAGTTATTCATGCTCCTATTAAAAGGAAAAATACACGTAGTAAAAAAATAAAAAACAAATACCATCCTTTCATCCATCCATATTAGAAACCCATGGGAATTCCATATAAATTATAGTAGACAACAATGGTGTATGTCCAAGGAACACTTCCAATGAATTAATATGATTAATCGTAACCACTTTGGTCTTGAACCAAGGAACTCATCAAAAGAATCCACAAGGATTATCATGGGAATACTATTGCAAAATAGTTTAGGAACTAGTTGGGGTCCAATAAGAATACCAATGGAACATGTCCTATGTGAGCCCTAAAAAACCAGCTCTCTGATGTAGCAAGGCCAAAGGAATCCCATGTAAACAAAACTGATGGAGCATAATCAACCCAACACATCCACTACCTCATTCTCAAACCATGGAGAGATGTCCGTGGAATCCATCAAATCATTTATAAAATAAAAAAATTTGATTATATAAACTCATATAAACATTTCCATTCCATATGAGTATACCCATTCATATAATTGTATCATTATAATTCATGGGTATACCCACTCATTCATCCCAATCCAAAACAATGCTTAGAATACAACTATAACGGTATAACTACCCTTATTACCATATAAAATCACCTAGTGAGTATACCCACGGATATATATCACACAGAACATGATTATACAACTCATTAGTGTAATTTTCATTAGAGAAGCTATATGGGTATACCCACCTATGTTCCACAATTTACCATTTATCATCTCAAGTAAACTAACAAGCATCCAATCGCATTTTGACATTTCATATGTGACTATGTTCTACAAGATTACCTACATTATTATCTATTACTATTTAATTACCCCTTAAACAACTCAATTCATCCTATTGTGTTGTCCCACACAATATACAAATTACCATTAACCATAACACATAGGTGTAACCACTATTATGTCCCATTAAAGTTCACTAGTTTTATTTAATCATGAATATCAATATGAAGAGGAGGCAACACATCTATTATCTAATAAAACTATATCTATTAATATAAATAGATTACGCAATCAATGAAAGCATTTGAAAACCACATAACATCATGAAAGGCAACCGTAACCGTCTACTCACATCATTTTTATCTTGAAGTCCATGCACCTCGATTAAGGGGTTTTATTAAAAAAACATTCCTTTTTATTCTAATAATTAATTTATCACAAAGGATGTTCATTCAAGAATCCAAATAAAACTAATCAATAAGAATAAAACAAATAACTAATGCATTATCAATTTAACATGGTATGGATAGGGACCCTTCCTCAACGGATGGCCCAACCAAGCATTATAACTTACGTTGGAGCATAGTCACATGTCCTCACTTCCATATATATGTATATATATATCCTTAAATTTATTAATGTGATCTTCTATACCATTAGGGAACTCGCACAGTATATATATATATATATACATATTCATACATAGTATGACTGCATTCTCACACTTGTATCTTTATCAAAAAATCCTACAACAAGTCCCCCATGTCTCATAAACACAAAAAAAATATAATCATATGGTACGAAAAAATAATAGTTTAAACCCTAAAATTAAATAGAAGATGGCGGATTGAATTTGTCTAAACATCCTATACTTTAATAGTGCTTGTTGGATAACTAACCAATGGGTCTCGTGGAATCTCTTGTATACCCTAAAACTAAGGGATTCATAATAAATGGAATAATCCCAACCCTAGGGTTTTACTCGACCCTCGTAGGGTAACATAGAATATGAAAATTCACCAGAAACAAGGAGAGATAGGAGTAGAAACACAATACAACGGGAATCGAACCATGTTCCATCATATTCAATAGAGAAAATAGAGACAGATAGTGGAAATGGTTAAGAGGTGGGACGCACCGCACAGGGGAGGGCCCCCTACATATCCATAATTCGATTGAGGGTGATAGAGAGATATGTTAGGTTTTAATTTTTAATTTAAATTTATATTAATTCAATTTTTTATAAATATATTTGTAGGCTTGGTTTTTTTTGTATGGTTTGGAAAAGTGTGAACCAAAAGTGTGATACCTTGGTTTAAGAAATTCTATTTAAATTTCAGAACAGAACATGCAAAGACTATTCATCCATTGTAGGTACTTTAAAAACATGTATTCCATAGGTATAGTGCTCCAAAAACACAATGATCTCCCTGAGAGATTCATCAAGGCTTTACCCAAGTCCAACGAAATCAATATTAAATATTCCAACTCTCGTAATCGAGTTCAAATGTTCAGTTCTAAAAATGAATCATCCAATAGTTAAAAAAATTTCAAATTTCCTTGAATATTCTTATGGATCAAAAACATGGGTTCTAACTATCTACCCAACATAAAAATTAACATCCCTATGAATCCATTGGGAACTATTAAAAAGTCACCAAACAAAACAAGGTTTTGATGTTTCATTTAATGGTGGAACTAGATTTCCAAATTCCAATCACATTGTTAACCATTTCACAAGCCTACGAAAATTAAGGCCTTAATACGATAGAAAAATCTCAAAAACTTAAACCAAAATATATATGAATCATTTATCTAAGAACTCACAACTAGATCCATAATCTCATCATTGTATCTTTAAACATTTACTCATTGGTTCTTTCCACTAATGGTATTAGCATTCTACGGCCAAACCCATTCCATAGTTCTTCCACCATTGGTATTTCCAAAATGAACATGTTATAATCATTCTAAAGAAACATATGACATGATTTATTTAATAGGGAGAACAAAATTACATATGAGGACATACCAAAGGCCTCATCGGAAGTATGTTCTTATCTATATATACCAACAAAAACTAGATTTACATGATTTACTCTAAAGGCATCACCGACCACAAACAATAGTCCGCCATTAACCGGTGATGTGATTTTTAAAATGGATTCTTCTCCAACTGTATATAATAAGAAATAAATAAAACATTCCAATCCATGCTAGGATAACCATTCTAAATTATGCTTTGACTAGACGAAAAATACAACCTAAAATAAACATCATTTCGTTCCTACACAAGGCTTTCATAAGTTAACTAAAGAGAATAAACTGAATTCCTTACCTATCAACTGGTGTCATTAACTAATAAAGACAAATATAGTCTATTTTAAAACCATGTTTCCTCATCATGATAAAATTTCTAACCGCGATCAATACCACTAGTGTTTGTTATCATTTTTACACATTCCACTAAGGCCAACTACATGTTCAAAAAACATCAAAAAAACAACACTTCTAGTGTATATTCGAGAAAGATATTGTGAAACAAATCCAAAAATATAAAACCTTAGCACGATATATAAATAATGATCTCCAATTTCATCCATGATGATGTTACGATACGAGACTTGGTTGTCTCATTTATAATAGCACACTATGAGTAAACCAAGAAGATCAGTCCAAACACTACTGGTCCTCTCTCCACAATAGCCAGACATCACTTGATGATTCATAAAAAACTGAAACCTATTGCCATTACCAACTGAGGAATTCATGTTCATACATGTTTTACCACTGAAACTATTCCATGAATAACTATGTTTCTAAATAGTTGTGCATACCACCGACCTCATTTTAGTCATTCTTCCAAGAGAGTACTGAAACACTCACCAAATTTGATGTGACACTACCCACATTTTGAGTGTCCATGTCATCAAAGGGAAAGACCATATTATCATGATTTCACTAACACAGAACTCCTTAAATGAATATTTTACGTTCCGGGAACCAAAATCACCATGTCAAATCACATGGTCTGAAAGATGAAGTAAAAATGAACAACATGTCATAACACTCGAATCCCAAAAAGAACTATCGAGTAGTGTGATGAACATACGTTAACACCCCAGTCACTCTATTGTATAGTTATCTCAAGAACACCTCAATAGTTCTTGGATTAGTATTAAATCAAACACAACTAATTCATTACATCGTTATCACTCCATGGTTACTTCGTATTTTAACACATATTACCAGAGTTCACAAAGCCTACGGAACATCATGTCAAACAACCATTAACTTGGATGATGAATTACAGAGTTTTACCTCACTAATGAAAAGAGTGTTTTACAAGATCTTATATAAAGATGATCATGCGTAATGAATGTATAACTTTATGAAACCATCATTCCTCGATGATTGTCCTATCATCAAAAGTCAATGTACAATGACCACCCCTCCAAACAAGGGTATATTTTAATCATAAAATACATATTGGGGAAAACGACACCAACATCAAAAAGATCATAGAAGATGCAAGGAATATCAATGCCTAATAGAGTTGCCTACAATGGGCTAGCTCTTTATGAAGAATATAGATCAACCATACCCATATTTCTTGGAAAACATATTATATAAGATCAAGATACCCTTTTCATTTAATCCAAAGCTAAAAGAAATTGCTTACAGATGATAGATCACTTATCTATCCCTTAATATATCATCAAAACATTTAAAATTACACTTCCATGATGGGTAAATTAAGTGACACCACATTAGTCTCCAATTTAATTCCATTTCATTAATTCATTTTAACCATAAAACATTTAAAATGACGTAAAACAAACTACCATGTACCAATTCAGAACAAGGCACTCAGTTTTTAAAAAATGACACATGGGAAAAATATGAATCTTATATTAAACATTCTAATTAAAAAATTAATATTCAAAGGCATTGTATCATAAAATGAAAATTTGAAATTTAAATTAATTTTAACTGAATGGAATACTCCGAGGGTCTCATTTATTCAACTTGGGTTCTTTGAAAAGCAACCCCATAACAACTAATTTCATAAAAACATTCCCAAAAAACCTATTTGGGTCCCATTGAGCATTGTTAATTAAAAAAACTATTTTCCAATATCACATTCTCACATGAATAATGCTAAAGATATATTAGTGAACATCTAAAAATTAGTAAAGAAACGATACACATTACAAGTTTCATATGGATCCTATTTAGTTAAATCATTTCATTTATTTTCAGAACATAATAACCACCACATTTCCCCAATTAAAATCAACGCTTCATAGATTTACAATTATAACCATTTCCAAACACACAATGGTTATACAATAGCATAGTCACATGGGTGGACATTTACTAATCGGTAAGGTGCCCATACACCCTACCACAGGAAGATGGATTCCATCAATAAAATATAATTTTGTAAAAAACTGTAATGTCAGTAGCCCTTTCTCAATGGTTTGAATAAAATGGTCACCCTTTTCTAGGTTATAAGGGGACCATACACCTTACAATCGAAATTGAATCTTTTATTAAACACAACCAAAAACATTCATCCCATGAAACCATTTACTTATATAAACATGTCTAGAATGTTATAAAAAGTAGTAACATAGATCATTATATAACATAGAATAATGGAATTACATGAAAACATGATAAAAATAGTGGTATCATTGCATATCATATCAATGAAGGTACACCATAAGAATGAAATGCTAATTATATGGGCATGCTAATAGATTAACTCAATAGGTAAAAAACATGAATGAAATTCTTATGGCATAAACTCGAACTTAGTAGGAAACCATCCAATGTAGCTACATGGAATGGAATACATGCACGGAATGATAATTTATATGATCCAAATATTATGATTTTCATGTCACTTCCATTCAATTCTGGACAAGGAAAAATTTACCATAATTCCAAAATCAATAAGTAGTGGATGATACAACATTCAACCATGGTGAAATCACATCAACTGTAACATCAAACAGTATAAGAAATAATTCGCAACCCTAGCCACTTGTTCATTTCCATTATGTGGGGTGATCAGTATTAGGCATTAATATCTACCTATTTCAAACAAATTCTTATTATCCTATCTAAAATCCAAAAAAAATAAGACAAACAAAAAATTCCCTAATGAAACGTTGTAATGTACCTTCCTGAATATACACTAAACTAGTAACTGGACTGGTCACCATAAGTCCTCATGCACATATCCATGTATAAAAGAGGCTGCCAACTTGTATTGATGGTGTAGGATAGTTAGTGGGGAGAATATACCCTCGTGTTCTGAGTGCACAAAGTAAAATAAATAGTAATAGAAAAAAAAAATATCATTGATTGAAGGAAAAAAGAATCAAAAAAATGTAGGGGATGCTAATTTCAAAATAATCTGACTAAATATAAAAGGAAAAAAAATTATATAATTCATGAATTCCATTAATGATACTATATTAAAATGAAATAAATTAAGAATAATTATTTACATCTCAATTCTAAAATTAGGAAAAGACCAAAAAACCCATGGGTTGTTTCCATTAGCATCTCGAACTCCCATTATCTCTTTTTATCCAAACTCCCTTGTACATGAAAAAATAGCAAAATCATAAATCTATATCCATATAAACTAGATGATTCTAATCAGGCACCAATGGTACCGATGAAGTGTGTGAGATAAACATATCAGTAGTCTGGTACCCATGGTGTGTTGTAAAAACAAATATGTTAACTGTGTAATAGGAAATGTTCAGATAAATACTAAAGTATTAAGTACAAATAAGAAATCCCAACTACATTTAATGTACTAAAAATGTTTTCCAAATATTCCTTCAGGTCTACCATTATAGGATACTAATGGTCTTACAATAAGGAATCACCATGTAATGAATAAATAAAAAACAAGGCCATACCATTCATCCATCTATATCAGAAACACAAGCTCTTACTATATAATAAGGATAGGCCATGAAGGTATGGATCTAAGGAACACATTCAAGGAAACTAGGAATGATATTGAGACAAAAAAGGGCATAATCCAAGGAAGTCTTCCTTGGAATCCATATGAAAATATAAACTATGAAGGGTCAGATCCACGACACCCATCCATGTCATACACATCATGTGCGATGGTCAACCCAATGGAGACTCGGTCTAGGAACTTGTTGGGGTCCTAGGATCATGACAACATCACATTTCCAACATGATCCCAATCAAGATAGATCACCAAGTTAGCAAGGCATAAGGAATCACATAGAATCATGACCCAAGGGCCATAATCAACACAAGGTTCCCACTACCGCATTCCAGACCCATGGATATAAGTCCATGGAATCTATCAAACCATTCATTCATTTCCAACGTTTTATCCAATTAAAAAAAATTGTATACTGACTTATTTAAACCATTACATTCTATATTAAAATACCCACTCATATAATCATTTCATTACGAAGCATTGGTTTACCCACCTTTTAATCACAATCCAAAAGAAGGACTAAATTACATGCATAATTGTACACTCGCCCTAATAACCATATCAATTATCCTAGTGAGTATACCCACGCACATATGTTAGAAAGAACATGTGTATACAAATCATGGGTTCCATTTCCATTAAACAAGACATATGGGTATTCCAGCACACGTGTGACCATTTAACATTAATAATCACAAGTAAAATAATGAGCATATGCTCTCATGTTGATATTTTATATTTGAATATGTTTTTTAGTTTACCTACTCTTTTACCCATTATTGTTTAAATATCCCCTTAAACAACTCAAGATATCATATTGATTATTTCCAATCAATTTACTAATTACCATCAAGAATAGCATATAGGATTTCCCCCATATGTCCCATTATAGTTTACTAATACCATTTAAACAACTTTATCAACATGGTATGGTAAAAACATATCTTTTATATAGGTAAACCATATAAATTAATTTAATCGTCTTCCTCTAACATGGAAAGCATAAGAAAAATGTATGACATAATACTAATGAATCATAACCATATACTCCAAATGTTTTTAGCTTGAAATAAATTCACCTCAATTGAGGGGCTTTTTTACAAAACCATGATTTTTAATCTATCAAATTATTTATCAACATGATAGTTCATTCCAGAATATCAATTCTACTCATAAATATGCATTAAAAAACCAACTAATTCATTATTAAGATAACATGGTAGGATTTGGGACCCTACCTCAAAGGATGGCCCAACCAAGCTTTCTATCTTATGTAGCGTCCTTCTCCCATGCCCGCACTTCCATATATATATATATATATATATATCCCTAAATTGAAGCTAGTGTACCTTGAACCATGAAGGAACATGCACACCGATAATATTTTTATCTATATGAATTCATAACTAAGAATATTGAAATTTCCAACTTGGAAACTGATCACAACATCCTACAACAAGTCCCCCTGGTCTCATAAACACCACTATAACCTTAATAGAGGATTTGGAAAAAATAGTTGTTTAAAACCTTACCTCAAATCAGTGTAAGTATACCAAATTGTCATAAATAAAATCATCTTTGGCAGAAATTGCTAGAACAAGGACCAACTTGTCTCAAGGTACATCTTATATACCCTAAAATGATGGAATAAAAAAACAATATTAAACCCAACCCTAGAGTTTCATATAAACTCTATAGTAAAATAGAAAGGATGGAAAATAACGGTAAAAATGGGGATGATATAGTATAATCCCAAACCTTGGTGAATCGTACCAATATCTGGAAGAATTGATGTAGAATACTGATCTGGATAGGGGAGATGATGACGAGGTGAACTATGACTCAAAGGGTATAGCCCCCTTCTTATGCATTGTGTGAGTGAGGGTGAGGGAGATATAGTTTAGTATTTAATTATTATATATAATTTAAATTAATTTTTTTTAAACAGACACACATTCACGGTTTAATACACATGGTTTGGAAAACCATTGACCTACAGTGTGGTACACCTATTTATGAATTCCATTCCCACGTTTTGTCCTACACAGTTAGCATAACCATTCATGGACCATGAGAATTCCACAATCCCCCATAATTGAGAGTCAAGGCTTCATATAGAATGCTTCCTGGATTGATAGACCACACACCATATACAATCCCGTAAAAACTCTCTCTTTCTATTGTCTGGCACTCCTGAAACATCATGAAATTTTTAGGAGAGTTCGTGAGCCTTCACCCAAGTCCAAAGACATCATCATTAAAAATAAAAACTTCCAGAATTTAGTTCTATATATCTATTTTAAATAATTCATTCTAGTAATTACAAAAAATTAAAATTCCCTCAGATGTTGATCTCCTTTAATGAAATAGGTTCATACAATGCCCTGATCATATACCGCTCTTCTGTCAGCCACCACCCTAACCATACATGGGTCCAGGTCCTTTAGGACCACCATGTGTTCAGCCTCCACATGCTCAGTCTCTCCTCAGTGAAGAAAGAGCCTACTATCCATACTATTAAAATGACTTGACCATCAACTGATTCTAAGGAGGGAGATGAACCTACCCCCACCACCATAATCTTCTCGATCATTCATTGGAAGCTAACAATTGAGATGTGCATGGAATGAAAAATCAAAATACCGTAGTCTCATTCCTATGAGAAAGCATGATGATCTGAGGTTCTGCACTAAAACACATAGGGTTGACTCCCTACTAGCTGAAACCATGATGGTCATGCAGTGTGATACCTAATTCTTATGAACCTCCCCCCTTGATAAACATTTCTGGTTCTTCTATCATGTTAGTCCACCCCATGAGTGAATCCCCATGACTACATCCACCATCTCAAGATTTCCATGTACATAGGCATTATATGGGAGTTACCGCGTACTAGTGAGATGGAGGAAGTGACTCCACTCGATGTCGCACATGAGACTCTTCATCTAGAATATGATCGAGAGAATATTGTGGGAGATGCATTAACATGATCCATATTTCCATCACTCACATAATCCACATATATAGTGAAATATAATTCGGCCTCTTCTTGTCCTTCATGGTCGAAGAATGAAAATAAAATAGGAACAACTTCTAGAAATCAACCCACAAAACATCAGCCACCTTCATATCCCCCAGATACAACATCCACCACTAACTCATCAGTCCCCGCATCTGGTACATTCCATAAGAATGTTGTACTCCATCAGAGCCTACATAATGCTGAAGGAGATCACAAGCTCTAAGAGACATATCTCAGTCTCTATAACTGAAATGATCCCCTCATACATCCCCCAGATTCTGCTTCTAGAGATAATGTGGCTTCCTTTTACACTGGCCATCCTGCTCTGCTGGACCAATGCTGCTATTATCTACCAAGTCAGCCTACTGAGACTCCACTACCTACAGTTCATGTGGATGACGATCCTGTTACATAGTTGAAAACATAAAAAATGGGGAATTCCAAATCCGGAGTAGTATAGAATCATAGTTATGATTCATTTAAGATGTATTTTTCCAATTATATGTTCCAACATTTTCACAATGTTCCAAACTTAAACAGAATAAAAAACATTATGCGGTGTGTACCTTTCCTATGGTCTCTAACACGTAAACAGTGCATCCTCACATGGCCATTCGGCAGTGTCAGAGTCCTCACATCGGATCACAAGGGGTGAAAATCATGTGTCCTAGAAAATTTTCACTAGCCTATGTCACACACCAAGATTAAATAACACAATTTTTAATCAAAATCATTCAATCTTCACAATTAGTAAGTCAAAAATATATAATATATATCATGAATCAGCTTAGATTCCTTTCTATCAAGACCCTCCTACTTCATGATGAGGGAATATGTAGAAATGTGACATGACCATTCTTCATCATGATGAAAAAGATATAATGACCCCTATTTCATGCATGTATTAGGTTCTGGGTTGGAGACTAACACCATGTTTAACTATATATTGTCACAAAATTTGAGTCATGACATTTATAAAATATATTATGATTTAGAGATAAGATGTTTAATTCGAATTACTCTATGTACTATATGGAAGTATAGTCAAACCAACACACATGCCTTTCTAAAATAAAACTACAATAAAGTATAAAATAGGTCCAAATTGAAATTCAAAAATAGTCTAATAGGATACATGGAATCTATATCAATGTCACGACTACTAAGGTCTAGCACAATCTATGTATTCCTCTCAGAAACTAGAAAATTATTTTGTAAATGTAAGCTTATTATGCAAGTACACTAAATAAGAAAATCCTATTTCTCTAATGAAAATGCGGTAGAAGCACACTAATACAATTTTGATAAACAATAGAAACAAAAATCACCTATCAAGGAAAACTAACCACCCTAGCCTAACCAAGTCATGCTGACCAAATAACACAGGTTAAATATAATAATGTAGTAAATACATCAATGTTCTCGGTACCCCAAACCATATCACCTTGTTTAACTACTCAATCCTAATAGAGAACATCATAAAGCTACCAAAAACATCCACATACACTTTTAACAACCCTCATGTACACAACTATTTCTGAAATCTAGTCATATAACTAGTGAAAATGAAGCTCATGAAATCCATCCTGGAGACCCCTAAGCCCCAACAATATCACATCCCACCCCCAGACACTTATGACTCTACCAAACCTCATCATAAATAATCCTAGAAAACATACTGTATTTCATACTATAGAATCCAAGGAAAACACACCTTAACGAAAAACACATTGGCCTCACAACCACAACACATACTACCTGATGATTCAGGGGCTACCAATTCCTATACGATGGAGGAAAAAGATCCATCAACTAGCCATCGATCTTCCCACTGTGATGTTGAGAAGACACCCTCATACATGAAATGGGGTTGTTTAGAACATAGTGATCAACTAGGGTGGGCTGAGTATCAAAATCACATGGAAATACATGCCTATATATATAGATACCAAACACTCTACCCAAACTATGGCTATTCAAAAAACAACAACCAGACCATAGTAAACATCCATTATTGCTACCTCTAAATGAATAACTACTCAAATAGGAACATTCCAAATCCACATCACAGTACAATTAATTTAATTGTTTTTTATTTTTTTGTTATGAAGTTCCTTTATTAATTACATCCATACCCGGGAACCTATCAATCAAAATAGGCAACATGTCATATAGGAAAATTTTCATAGAAGAAACAAAACCACATTAATAAAAAATATTCTAGAAATCCTGGGTCAATAACCCATATGAAGAAACACCATCATTATTCAAAATCATCTCTCCTAATATATCCTCTAAAACATAACAACCACCAAAACACAGAAATACCCAACACATCTACAATAAAAAGAAACACACAATCAGATTTTAGTCCCACTGAACAAACACTCCACACCCATCAAACAAAGCACAACCAAGATGCATTCCAACTACACAAGAAGTTCATAAATTTTACGAAAATAAAATCTCATCCAGAGAATCCATTGCACCACCTTCACTACCCCATACTTTCTGACAAGATCTTTTCCACAACACCACACAACATTTACATGTAATAAGGATAAATAGAACTATACACATCACACAACCACAACAAATTAGGAAGGTGTATTATGATTTAGAAACACGTGTAATTTAGTTCCACATTGATAATTATTGGGAGATCAAAAAACAAGTTCAATCCTAGGGAATCCATTTATTTAACCGAGTATATGTGGTTAGACAGCTTTCACATTTTCATCCCTTGAAAAGTCTATCAACAACAATTATTTAATAAGAATCATTTATGCCCCTGTAATGACAATAAATGGAAACAATTTTTAAAACTATTATATCCCAGAAAAAATTCAATATATAAAAAATATAATAGATAAAACCAAATGTAAAACCGCATCATAATCCCTGTTATCCTAATCATTCTAGTAATTTACATGATCATCATATACCCCCTAATTGGTTACTGGTGTAAAATGTGTTATTATATTCATATCAATCTAAACTACAGTGGATTTCAACTTTAATAACTATGTGACACCATTAAAACCACCCTGCATGATACAAGAAAAAATATATATTAGGGGAATCCCTAACACGATGAATATAGAACCAAAAATTCCCCATTGTGCCAAAATATAGGGTCACACAGGCATCATGAATGTCTCCAAGATAATACAAGATCGACGACTACAACACTAATGCACTAATCTTTGGGGATAATGGTTGTTAGTGCAATAAATGAAAATGGAGGTGTCCAAGGAAGAGAGAATCTCAGATTTTGAAAAAGTAAGATCCTATATCAATGGAATTAAAATGGTTATAATGGCTATAAAAATTCGACGACAATTCAGATCATGATTTTTGACTATTTCAAAGACTTTAGGGTGTTTGGAAATTGAATATATGTTTCTTAAGCATTGAAATTTCTTCAGAAATGATCAAATGTGGTTTTAATCTTACTATATTTCAAATAAAATGTATAAGGGGAGAAACTAGAATATAGTGGAAAACATGAATTGACTCACCATTGGGTGAGTCCCCAGTGTGAGATGGTAGTGGTGAATCATCGTTAGGTGAGTCACGACTCAGTGAAAAACCATTTGGTGAGCCCCCATTTGGGGACTAACCCTTCAGTGAGTCACTATTCGGTTATTCACCATTTTTGAGTCAAACTGGGTGATTCACCATTGGGTGAGTCACCATTTGGAGAGTCACAGTTTAGTGGTCTACCATTGGACAAATCACTGCTGTGAAGCACCACTGTGACTCACTGTATTAAGCCACTATTTCAAACAACCACTGGATACCTACCGTCCAAACCTACTATCGACAACTAACCATCGCTACTCACTGTTGTTAGTCACCATTGTCACTCACTGGTACTCACCCACCTTAAGAGATATACGATTATTGACTCACCATTAAAAAGATGGAAAACTGGAGATATCCTAAAAGGATCCACTATAGTCATAAAAAAAATACATCAAACCATGTATTTTAACAATCAAATGCCTTGGAGGGGTTCAGGAAACTACATTAGATACCTTTCAAACTATTCTCACCCTTGAGAATTCAAAACCATATACAGAAGAAAGAGGAGTCTGAATAACAAGCCCACAAGATTCAACTCAAGGACCCTGCAACAATTGAAACACCACCACTTCTTAGCTACCCTAAGGCACATTGATACACCACTTTATACTCTAGGAAATTTTAAGTGTAACAGAAACATCCTTGAACACCTCTCTGACATATATTATACTATTAATAATCAATAAACACACCACATAATCACAAAAACGGCAATTTACAACCAAATGAATAAGGGAGCTCCTCCCTCCATTTCATTATACTATATTATCTGGGAAGCACTGACTCACCCGCATTGGTTTAATCGCATCCCAATCAGTACATATCTCTTTGTAATTGGGTCATCCCTATTTCTCATCTCAGCATATACTCATAAATTCTACCACAAACACAACTAGGAATGGAAAATAGCTTATTATATAAACAATGTAAGAAAAATACATCAGAATAAAAAACAAATCAAGGAAAAACTAAAAAACATTATCAGTACAGGGTATAATGATACATATTTGCATCCCAGGCACTCCCCTCCAAGATACAATACCTCTGTAACATAAGAACCAATGTAATGGTACGCCCACACAACAGATTATTTCAACAATCCTGAATCACTTCTGGCCGCTCCATGAATTTCACATAGTCCTCAATATCCAACTCTCTCTAGTCAATGGCAAGGTAGTCATCTTGAAGATAATAATGAAGATGGTATACGTGGAAGACATAATGGATCCACTCCTACAATGGTAGAAAAGCTTGCTGGTATTCCACCTCACCATCATTCTGCAACACCTCAAAGGGTCCAATGAACCAAGGAGAAAGCTTAATCCCTTGAATAATCCTTTTTTAAACAATAGGGGGAAACATTCAAGAAAATCGGTTCTATATACTCGAACTACTAATGCCTCGTCCTTCAATCATCATTTGACTACTTTCAATCTCATCTTTCCTTTATCCATGCATGAACTTGCTAAACCTTCTCTATTTTCCTCTTCATCCAGACCAAAAATAGTTGTATCAACAATGTTTTTATAACACAAAGGAGAACTAAATGACCTTATCTACAATTCTACAAATAGATACTTGCTAATATTATAGTGATAGATATTGTTGTATGAAAACACTACCAAGGGAATGGGTCACACCCAAGATCATCCAAAGTCAAAAACTCATTCCTGCAACATGTCCTCCCCTATTTGGGTGGTCCTCTCTATGTAACTATCAGATTGATGGTGGAAGGTAGTGTTGTGGCATAACAGAGCTCCAAAAGAATGCTTCAAAACTGTCTACACTCATGAGGTAAACCATTCATCATGATCTGATAAAATGGATATTTGAACATCTTGAAACTGCACCACCTCATCCACTTACCTATTGTACAAGGTATCCACTATTCTCAACATATGAATCCATAATAAAGGATCTGATTTCATTAGCTCACCCACAACTACCTAGGTTACATCATAGCCCCAATAATCCCTAGGTAATCCTATGATTAAATCCATCAATATTTCATCCAATTTCTACATGGGTAAGTATATGGATTGAAACAACAAACTCAGAACTCAGTGTTTATCCTTCACATGCTGGAACTCCAGGAACTTAGCGAAAAAAAATCCACAAAGAGATTCACTATCTAACTCTATCCATGAAATCTGTCTCATGTAATAATCTAAGACGTTCACCATTCCAAATTTTTTAGAGATATTAATTTTTAATCTAAGAGAAACTCCATATACATTTTTTTCAAATGATTATCTATCACTGGGAAATGATATATCAAATTCTCCTGTGATCTGTAATGACCATAAAGTTATCCAAAATTAGTTAATGATGCAACAACATTAGCACAAACATGGCTATTACATGCTACAAATCATAGGTGTTACTGTAATATTCATGAGGACGTAACTTCCTAGACCCATATGAGATCACTCCTCACTACTGCATAACACAAATCATAATACCAAAAGGGATTCCACTCAAAACACCTTGAACATCCCTCATTACTATTCCAATCGAAGCATAGACCAACCACCCATTAAAATATTTGAATGATTTTTGACACTAATCACTTCACACAAAAGACTTCTCCATTATAGTCAAATCCATCAATGGAGCTCCAACTTGAGAGAAATCTGGTATAAATATCCGATAATAGCCTACCAAAACCAAAAAGGTGTGACATTCCACCACATTCATGGGTGATTCCAAATAAATAACATCCAAATCCTTTGATAGTTTAGAGATAACATTTCTATGGAAGTTCAACTCGTGCATAAATAACATACTCTTGGACAACGTACCAATTGAGATCATGGCATTGAAGAACCTCTATGATATTCCTGAGATACTCGACATGATACTCCTCTAACATCGAGTAAATACGGATTCCATAAATGAACAAGATGAAGAACCGGTACCAGAAATCATGGAAAACAAAGTTCATGAGATGCATAAACACCCCTATTGTGTTCATAACACCAAACATCATATCTATGAACTCGTAGTGCCCATAAATGAAGTTGAAAGTTGGTTTCAATATTCCACCCTCCTTCACCATCAAATGGTGATATCCATATCACATATTCATCTTAGTGAAACAACATTATCCTCTCATCGGGTCGAAAAGATCATCAATCCATGGAAGATGGTAATGTTTCTCGACTGTCACCTAAATAAATTTCTAGTAGTCTATGTACAACCACATACCACCATATTCCTTCTTCTCTAACAATACTGGAGAATCCCATGGATACAGGAAGAGTTTGTTAAAGTCATTTTTCATCAGTTCTTCCATCTGAATTCACATTTCATGTAACTCAAGAGGGTCCATCTAATATAGATCCATTTAAATCGGATAATAACTAGGATGTATGTCTA
This sequence comes from Viscum album, assembly GCA_963277665.1. Lineage (NCBI taxonomy): Eukaryota > Viridiplantae > Streptophyta > Magnoliopsida > Santalales > Viscaceae > Viscum > Viscum album. The sequence continues at coordinate 1,121,091,741 of OY728127.1, forward strand.
TCTTGAACTCAGCTTCTTTTCTAGGGGTATAATCACAAACTCATCAAGGAAAACATCCAAAAACTCCCCAATAACACTAAGAACCCCCACAATATAACCGCCCATCGAGGAAATATCCACAAACTATACAAAAATATTTTCAATACGCCAACTTTACCAACATCCAATAATTCCACTTATATATCACCATATATAGAAAACATGGGCTCCACATGCTGACTACCCCCACACAACTCTACAACCAAGGAAAATGTCATTCTGGCCATCCGCATCTAAAATCCCAAAAATCATTTGGGAGAATTCTATAAAATCATGCACATATTTCAACAAATAAACGACTATAATAACATCGTCTGGATGAATATGTAGCAATAAAAGATCCCCATGGAACTGACACTACCCCTTTATTAGTCGACATCCCCAGAACACATCAAAGAAGTTGGTCTCACCTGAAACTATAATACATAGAACTAGGCTAACAGGAAGCCTCTCTATGTATAGTCATAGGGAATTATATTGAGAGGGTGATGAAAAACGATTTTAAGCTCATAAATGAAACAAATCTCTAGCAAGATTTCTAAACCAAATGATCATACCATGAATGAATTCTAGCCCTGAAGGAACTGCTACCTCTATTGTGTGTAACTAATGACATGTAGCTCTTAAACCCCTCTACATTCAGTCATCTCCCTGAACACCCTTAGGTTGAGGTTCATGAAAAATACCCCAAGGTCATCCTCTACCTACTTTGTCTCCCCTCATTAGAGTAAGAGCCTGCTATCCCTACTCCTGAAATGTCCTGATGGGAATCTATTGTTTAGAAAGTATCTGAACCCTTCCATATACACCATACAGAGCATGAAGAGTCCACTACTGGAAAATGGACCTATCCCCACGTTTTTCCTCAAAACCGTGGGGATAGGTACCCCCTATACCCACGGTTTTGGAAAACCGTGGGTATAGGTCAATTTTCAAGACCTGTACCCACGGTTTTCAAAAACCGTGGGCATAGGGGGGTCTATCCCCACGGTTTTCCAAAACTGTGGGGATTGGTCTTGAAAATTGACCTATACCCACGGTTTTCAAGAACCGTGGGTATAGGGGTACCTATCCCCACGGTTTTGAGGAGAACCGTGGGGATAGGTATAGGATAAAAAACCTATACCCACGGTTTTGAAGAACCGTGGGTATAGGTTTCCCATGTGTGCGCGGGTAAAAAAAATTTTCCGCGGGAATATTTTTTTTTTTTGGCGGGAGTCCTATACCTACGGTTCTTCCCTCTATACCCACGGTTTATATAACTATATTTAACTAAATATATATATATATATATACATAATTGATAGTAGGGTAGTGGTAGACGCGGTACATTGCAGCGAGGAGGTCGTGGGATCGAAACCCGCCTGTGGCTTTATTTTAGGATCTATACCCACGGTTTTGAAACCGTGGGTAAAAGCCATTGACACCGTGGCAATTGGGAATGTTTTGTTGACACGGTGGCAGAACACCTATACCCACAGTTTTGGAAAACCGCGGGTATAGGCTGGGGACCAATACCGACGGCGTTCCAGCCCACGGTTCCCAAAACCGTGGGTATAGCCTATACCCACGGTTTTGGGGGCTATACCCACGGTTTTGAACCGTGGGTATAGGCCTTTTTTCCAGTAGTGGTCACTGTGAACCAACTCTAGAAATTTCTATGATATCCAAATGAAAACTCATCAGTTTGAATCCCATGGGAATAAAATGAGTAATATAAGGTTGAAATTGAATCTATAGTGCTAGAATGCCAACTGATTGAATCATCCAAGGTCCTGGAACCTGAGACATGTTGTTTGTTTCCTTCCCCATTGAATAATTCTACTGTTTCCCCTCTCCTTTTAGACATCCTAAGGAATGCATCTTCTCGACTACTTATTCCTTATTTTGGACATCCATGTATGTCAGCAAGGAGAATGGAGTAACAGTGTACTTAAGAGATGGAAGTTGTTCATAATCTCAACATATTGTTGGTGAATCCTCATTAGGAATGTGATTCTGAGCAAGGAATTGGAGATCCTTGGACATGATCCTCAAATCCCTCATGGACATACTCCTCTACTAGATGGATAGAAATTCCATCCTCTTCTCATCTGACTGCGTAATTGAAATGAATTCTTCCTAGAACACCTCTAAATTTACCCATAGAACATTATCGTCTTTAATCTCCCTCAGATACAAAATACATGACCGATGTGAAGCTCCCCGCATCTGGCTCACTAACAGAGGAATCTGGTTCTCTATTAGATCATGAATCAAGCTAATTTTTAACACACGCAACCCAAGCCATATCTTTGTCTCCATATTTCAAATGCTCTCAACATACTTCCCCAGATTCTACCATTGAAAGGAATGTAGCATCCTCTACCACTGGTTATCCTCTTATACTCTATCGATCCTCTATTGGTGAACCGGGTCAACCTGCGGGGCCTCCACATCCTGAACTGAACGCTGATGATGACCAAGTACTATATATAAAAACAATAATAAAAGTAACTCCTAATGCAAAGTGGTATGGAATCTTATTTAACATTCACATAATATTTATTTAGCACATTATTTTTTCTAAATTTTTTCCAAAAAATCCAAAATCAAATAGAAGATAATTCATTGTGAATCATGTACAATTTGTAGGGTCTCTACCCCAAAATCTTTGTAGACTCAATTGGTCTTTCAGTAGGCCGAGAGTCCTTACATCGAATCGATGGGGGGGGATAAAATACCATGATCAAGCAAGTCTTCCTGAGACAATGTCACATACCAATATCACCTAACACATTTTACCTACCAAGCCATGCAATTATCACTGTAACTAACTCCAAACTCCATTCTATCTCTCAACCATTAGATCTTACACTATTTTGTTATGACCCTCCTTCTTCAAGATGCAGGATGGGAGGAATAGTTCCAAGTCCTTCATTTTTTAAGAGGTGAATGAGAAAATGACCCCTGACTCTAGCCTCCAGTAGACCATGGGTGGTGACTACCACCATGGGTAGTTATATATATTCACAAATTGGGAGGAAATACCTTTTTTAAATGAATATATGATTGGGAGATATGATGGTTTATCCCAAAAAACTCCATATACTATGTAAAAATAATATCAAACCAACCCACATTCATTTTTAAAAAATATATTTTACAAAGTATAGAAATGTTTAAAAAACTAATTACCAAAAATAGGATAAGAATGGAAACATAAATTGTCCCAACATCCGAGATAATAAGGTCCGCCATGAGGTAGGAAATCCAACTAAAAATAAGAAAGTAGTTTTAAAAATGAAGGGTATGCTTAAAAGTACACACTGTAAGATAATACATTATATCTCATGCACAAGTAGAAGAAGAATAGTAATTCCCATGTGAGAGGCAATAGCAACCAATAGAAACAATCAATGAAGACTAAACACATAGCCACACCAATTCATGCTTAAATAATAATGAAAGTCAAATAAAATAATATAGTAAGCACATCGATGTTATATTTACCATTCACTACATCCCACTGGTTAAATAATCAACCCTAATGGTGAGTGTCTGGACTCTACCATGATCTTCGATAAGCCCCATAACAGAACCCACCCACACACAACAGGTCGTCAGTGTTATTTCAATATCCTTGACATGTGAAGCTCACACCATACTACTCATAGACACATTGTCCTCAATAGCATCTCAACCCACCCATAGACACATCACCCCCACCACACCACATCCCGATGATGCAAGGGAAATATAAAAAATATCATCCTAAAGTAAACTAGGAAAACACAGCATGCCTACATACACTAGAGCCTCACAACCACTCCCCAACTTTCCTGGAGATTATTGTACTTCCAATTCCTAGAAGAGGGAGTAGATAATATCAAATCAGTAGTCTTCCATCCTCCCTTAAAGATGTTTGAAGACACCATCCCCCATGAAAAGAGGGTGCTCAGCTTGTTGTGATCAACTAGGGTGGGGTGCATATCGAAATTACAAGAAATTAATTTCTCTCAATCTATATATATATACCAAATTATCAACCAAACCAATATGTTTTAAAACACCCAACTAGCCTTCAGAAACCATCTTTTGATACTAAATGTAAATGAATAACCAATCAAACATCCACAACCTCAAACAACATCCCCATCCAATTAATTTAACATATTATTTTTATTTTCTAATAATTTCATTTAATAATTACATCCCTATTTAAGAAACAATCATCCATATCCTGAAACAAGACATAATTAAAAATTACCACAGATGAAACATAACCACAACAACCACCCAATTTCCCAAAACCCCTGGAAAAAACATGTTTCGAGAAACACCACCCACATCAAATTGATCCTTCCTAATACATCTTCCAAAACAGAACAACCTCCAACTCATAGAAACACCTAACACATCCAGCAAAAAAACCTACACATAACCTGATTGCAGTCCCAGTACAAAAACACACATTTCACAACAAACATAACAAAACCAAGATTATTTCCCACAACACAACAAGTTCAACATTTCCACAAATACAAAATCATTCAACCAGAAATTCGATTAATCAACCAACACCACCCCATATATGTATCAATGCTCCTAGACAAAACAGCCCACATCTTGCTGAATACACAAGGCTAAATATAACATTACATAGCACATAGAAACACCAGAATAGATAGGTGTATTCACATTTATCAACAATTGTTCATTAATTTCAATTTTTTAATTCAGGTTTCATCATAGGTAAATAAAAATCATTCGACATCAATTTATTTTACTAGATATACATGATTAATAAGTTTTAAAATTTATATCCACTCAAAATATGATCAAAAAAAATATTTAACCAGAATCAATCGTGTAGAATAAAATTTCTCCTAATATAATGATTTTTATAAGTCAGAGAGCGTGAAACAAATCACAATATCAACTAAGATGACAATCAAAACAAAATGTTAAACATCACAAAACTCACAGTTATCATAACAGGTCTGATTGTATTCCGGATCATCATATCCACCTTTCAGTTATTAAGAAAGTAACATTTTTTATTATCTACATAAAAACCTCAATTATATTTCATATTGACCATAATACTAATGTGACACAATTACCCTCACCCAACATAGTGCACAAAAGAAGAGAGATGATGTGAATCCCTACCTGAAATTGTAGGGGCCACAAATTCATTCTTGTGCTAAAATAGAGCGTCGTACAAGTTGTAAGAATGTATCTAAAAGAAAACATGATTGAATTCTTGAGTATAGAAGAATGAATAATCATGAAAATAGATTTTGGGAACACTAATAGAAAATGGAAATATCCAATTATGATTGGATTTCTTCTATAGGAAAGGAAATATCCAATATCAATGGATGGAAAACGATCCCAAAGTCCATAAAAGCTAGATCACAAACACGATTATGCATTTTTCCAATTTAATGTCTTTGGGTCATTGGGAAATTTATGATATGTAGCAGAATATTTGAATTGTATTTGAAAATTCTTAAATATGGTTTTAAACACAAGTCATATCTAATAAAATATACAAGGTAAGAAACTAGAAAACTAGGGAAAATGGAAATGAATCATTGTTTGGAGTGTCACTGGTTTGAGTGATTGGTGGTGAGTCAGCATTCAGTGAATCACCATTTGGGTGCACCATTTATTGATCTAATATTTGTTGAGAAATGATTTTGTGAGTCTACACTAGGTGAGTAATCATTATTACAGTCACCTTTTGGTGTCCTATTGTTGGAAGACTCACTTGTGTGAGGCACCATTTCAACTCAACATTGGAAGACACTATCGTGATCCACCACTGGAAACCTACCGTCATGACCAGCATCAGCGTCTCAACATTGTGACTCACCATTGTTAGTCATCTTTGTGACTCACCAGTCCTGGCCCACCATTAGCGACCTTTCATTCATTACTCACTATTGGAAATTTGGAATACTGGAAAAATCCTAAACAGATCCACTCTAATCATCACAGAACACCTAGTACACTATATTTTCACAACCGAATGTAGTAAATTGGTATAATCCATTACATGTTCCACCATGAACTCTAAATCTCATTGGGATATTGAGCGTTCAATTCACTATCAGAAATTTCAAAATTAAAGGACCCCAAATATGGATTGGGAAAAATATCATTGCCAAAACAACATGAAAAACCAAAACACATTACTAATTAGGAATGATCTATGGTATGTACCTATAACATAACCCATTCTAAAAAATATGTTGTATAATCTAATTTTTGTAGAATGATAATGAAAATTACGTTTTACAAAAAATAAATATTAAAACAATTTATAATGTTTAACTCAAAGGTCCATTTCCAATTAAATATGACATAATATAATATCAGAAATTTTTATGATATAAATATTTATTTAAGGTTTTATATCAAATAATATATAATTGAATACTTTTTTATTCTAATTAAACAATTCATTTTTTTAAATTTAATTTACAGTGTTAATTTTTTATTCATTATAAATATTGTTTAAACTACTTCATATCAATTTTTAATACCATGAATTAAGTTTAATGTATGATAGTATACAATTTTTTTATATAAACATCACCATTAGATAATTATAATGATACAATATTGAATTTAGTGGATAATTATAGTTTTCCCATTATCTTTTAGTATTTTTTTAATTGAAATCCATCTGGAGTAATGGATCAATGGTATAAGTACTTTGTGATGAATATTTTACTTGAATTGTGTCTTACGACATGTATAGAAAATAGGGGTTTACTTACTATGCCAATATGATTATTATTATAAGGTTTATGGATTTTATAAATTTTTAATCCTTTAGAATAAAATAGTTTCGTATACCCTATTAATTTGATAAAATTTGGTATGTATGAAAACATTTGTGTTCTATTAATTTATTTTTAATATAAACCATGTGTTTTAAAATTGGGTACACATCCATATAAATTAATCATTATAATTTATTGATGGAAAATATATTTCATCTCTTATTATTTATGGGAATGAATATATATATATATATATATCCAAATAGAAAATAAGACAATTAGGATTTCATGAGTTTTGATCATTGTTCATTTAATATGAATCTTATAAATATTATATTGCCATGACAAAGAAACCCCCTCAAAGAGTAAATGTGATATTCCCTTATCAGAAAACACATTTCATATTTCCAATAATTATGTATGGGTGTCTACAATGAATAGGTGAACATGTATTATCCAATTAATTTCATGAACATTGTAATAAATAATAATGGTTAGGATCTCAATTCCATTATAACCCTTGGGATCCATATATTATTGAAAACATAAAATTTTGATATTAAATAATATAGAAGTCATGATTAATATCTTAGATTTTCATAATGATTAATATATTACACTATCCAAGATTAATATAAGTCCTGATGAGAATTACTCTATAACAGATATAGTATATGAATAAATTATAATTTTTTTTGTCATGTCATAGCTCGTTTCTGATAGTGATTTACTAAATTTATAATATTGATGTAGAAATAGTTTTACTACAAACAAATTGATTATGTTTTTTCATGAAAATATATAAATAGTGATAGTCACTCATGGATATGAATTCAATAATGATTGTGTATTTTAAAAAATTAACATATTTAGAAATCTTATAGGACTATCATATAATTTAATTCCAGACATGTATATTTGGTTGATAATTTCACTATTTTAGAGGAATTTTTATCATATGTATTTGAATTTTTTAGAAATAAATTTCACCTATTCTAACTTCTTTATATGAGATTCCATGTGTGCATAGAACATTTGTTATAATAAAGATATACATAAAAAATAAAAAATAATTTATAAATTGATATGTTGGAATATGTTTTTAAAATGGAGAAAAGTATTTTTCGTTGGATTTCCCACCTAATTTTCAATGTATACCATGTTGATTAAATGTTGAATTGAAATACCTTTATTATATTCCTTCTACTGAATGAAATTTTATTTTTTTATCTTGTTTGGACAATAAGTGATTAACATTCATAATTAACAACCAATGGTTGTTAGATAATATAAAAGATTTATTTTATGTAAAGTGTAATATGGTGGAATATTTTCCATTATATATGTGAATTATCCTATATATATCATTAAAAATAAAATATTCATCAGTGATTATAATAATGATAATAATTTGAATTATTCCATCTGACATATGAATGAAAAAAAATTGTAGAATACGTAGATTCATATTATTTGAATATTTTAATTTTGATTAATTCAAAACATGTGATTATTTTTTAATAAGAAAAATAAATAATTCACCTTTTAGTGGAAAAATATAGAGAGCTATTTTACTAATGGATCATTCAAATAGTAATTTACATGGAACTTTTTTACATGAAAAGGATTAGTTTTTTGTACATTATATATTTTTTCAAGAAATATAGAACAAATTTTCTTAGGATAAAAAATGAATTTTTTTATATATTTTTTATAATTGATATTGTTTCAAAAAATTTAAATAATCAAATAATATATGAGATAATATTGTCCCACAAAAATGGGTGATGAATAAAAGAACATGGAGTTCAAAATTCATATTATAGATTTTGAAATTTTTTTTTATGTCACACCTACGAGAATACAAAAGTGTAGTAGTGTGTCATGGAATAGGATCCATACCCATTTGGGTAGGCTTAAATGACTTTTGAATCATTGAGACGTTGTGATATCATTCTGGGGATAATCATTTTAATCATTATCATTCACCGTATTATGCATTACATCCAACATAGTTATAAATACAAAATACAATATATGATTGGGGATATGTAAATATATTTTTAAGTGGATATTGGGTTTTTAATAATATTTTATCATTTTTAACATATAATAAAAATTGTATTAAATCAATAAAATGACATTTAATTGTTCCACTATTTGAATTCAATATAGTAGAACCTATTTGTGATTCTTCCCATCCATGGTAAAAGTTTTTTTCATTTTTTTAAACTCATCCATTTTAAAAATAGTATATTAAAAAAATAATAGAATGTATTAATGTTATTTTGTAGGATATGGAAATTGAAATTATAGTATATTAATTTTATAATCCTATAGAATCAAAATTTTTTATGGAAAAATTTATTGCAAGATAAATATTTCATTGTTCTCATATTCAATATGGGAATAAATTTTCCCAAATATGGGTAGAACCAATAAATATGATGTGTTCTTGAGATAGAATATGATCTGGATCAAACATTTTGTGTGATAATGGAACATTTATAGGTTACACGTGCATCTTGATATTTTGGTATAATTCAAAAATAACATGATAGATTTAGATTTCATATATGATGTGATTATGTGGTTGTGTTCCAATATAATAATAAAACATCCAAACAAGAGTGGATTGAGAGTAGTTATTCCATGAAATAGAAAAATTACATTAAATATAAAACTAACTTCATATACAGTAATAGTGTTTAGTAATGTTGGAGAAAATAATAGTTTTGAGACCCATAGTTTCATAGTTGGGTTATAATATGAAATCTAATATATAATATTTACTTTCAATATTTAAATATCATCTAATAGATAAATATATAAATAAATTCAATTCAAATATTGTGTTAAATGAGTTTCACTACTATTTCTGAAATTGTCAAATAATATATTACGTTTCATATCATATCATTACAAATTTTAGATATTAAATTGGATATCAAATTCTCATTGCATAATGATATTTTTTGGATTTACATATGATATATGTAAATGGATAATATTTAAAGAATTAGCATGTTATGTTTTCTATATGTTAATATTCTATTATTTGATAAATGAAAAAATCCCAATAATGGAAAAAATTATCATTATAAAATTTATTTGGGTTTCATTAATAATATTGATTATTAATGTGCATGGAATAGTTTTGTTGATAGTGTTATAGTATTTCTAATATTGTATTTAGATGAAATAATAATTATTTAATAGGATAGCATGACATTTAATTATGTAATATTTCTAAAAAAGAATGTTCTAATTTATGATAAAAATTATTTATAGAGTATAAAAACTCATCTTGATGATCAATTGAGAAATTTGAAATTGTTTTTTTGGATGGAGTATGAATGTATATATTATATAATTGCTAAAGATGATTAGTATAAAGAACATTGATAATGAATATTTATTATTATTGCATGGAATGAATATGCTAATGATTGAATTTTTTTAGATTGAATTTATGAATATTATTCCATATTCATAAACTATTATATCATTTAGTAAATAATATTTCATACTCACCCAATTAACTCCAATTCATTGCAATATATATGATTATACCAATCCAATCTGTGTGTTAGTCAACAGATTACTTTAAAAAAATTTGTTTTTTTTGAGAATATGTAAGAATGTTTTCATATTAATTATACTTTAATTGAAGGAATTATATTGGTTTTCACTATTTATAGTTTCCATTTTGATAATGACGAAATTATGTTTACAAATATTTCATGTTTCCCATCAATGGTGGAGAAATCATCTAGAAATCAACCAAATTGTATATCATGAAATAAGAGACAACATATGGTGTGTACTAAAATTAATTATATAATATGATGAAATATACTTGAATTATTATTTTATCTACATGACATGGTGTTGTTCCTTGAATTGGTCCTATAATTATGCCTAACAGTGTGGATGGAAAAACTATTTCTTGAGCCAAGGAAGAACAGTTTCATTGAATGTGAAAAATTATCCTTTAAAAAAATATAAATAGAGAAGTTAGTGAGTTGGGATATATAATGATCTATTAGGATCATATAGTGTAAAATATTATTGATCTATTAAAATCTATAATCGTAAACATGTAATGGTCATATGGAATCCCAAAAAATTAAATATAGAATAAGTTATATATTATTGTGCCCACAATGAGGTTAGATTTAGATTGTCAATGATTATTAATGAATACAGACTTCATTGATATCAATACGTTTGATCTATAGTAATAAACATACAATAATGATAGATTTTTTATATGAAACCATTCATATTGAAAATGATAAGATATTTTTGAGAATGTGTTCACATATTGATATAATAAATGGTACCTGATGATTTCATCCATATGTGTTTTTTGGAGAATAAAACTAGCAAATTCCAGATGTTGATCTTATGATACACATTTCAGCTATGGAGAACAAGAGGTTTTGAACAATTCTTGAATATTAGCTATTAATCACAATGATAAGGGTTTCTAGTATCAATATATTTTCATACAATAAAACTAATGGATTTTAATTTATAAGGGGATTTGACATGTTGTGTTGAAATTTAATTTTAAAATATTAATCATTTTCAAAATCAAATTATTATGAGGTGAATGTGTTCTATGTTTTTTATTAATAAATTCTTATGACTATGAGTTGTAATTATATATTTTAAATAGAATTCATAATACATTATTATTGAATTTTATTGCTAAATACCATTACATAAAAGATCTATTAACTACACCACATAACATTTTTGGGAAAAAATATTACCTGGTAACACATATCATATGTTGTAAAGGAGGTATGATTATTTTTCTAAGACATTTGGGAATTGAAGAACTCAAAATTATAAGATGTATTTATTCAATAATGGATGATGGAATGATTTTTGGTATCAGTATATATTTTAGGACCTCAATTCCATAAGACACTAAAACGTCACAATGATGTTTGATGTTGAGATTTTGGGTACCATTATATTTTTCGACCTCCAAAAAAATGATGTGATTATTACATAATGAAATTAGTTATATAATTACAAGACACGTGATTATTTTCCACAATGTAATTATGAGGTTTTATAGAATTTGGTTAGCTATGAATATTTGATAACTAGAAAATTAAATTATCCATTATACCAAAACAATTTTGGGAACTTATTATATAATTATTGTGAGAAATTATTCTATACTATCATGGGGAATTCATACCTATTAAAGTGTTCAATTTTTATGTTTTTGTGTCTTTTAAAAATGGGATTCATCATAAAAATATGGTGGTTATTTCATCTGACGTGGAAAACCCATTTGATTTACATAAAGTGGATCTATAGTGGCAAATATCCAAGGGATTGATATTAGAAGAAGTTAATGGTATGAATTTTAATGTCATAATTAAAAAAGTATTATTTTATGGTTCATATGCATAAAACATATTACAATATAATAGATAAGAAAAAGTGGTATTATTTTTAATAAAAAAAATAGTCTGACCTTATACTAATGAAAATCATAGAAATAATTTTATATCAATCTGAATAGAGAACTAAGACGATTATTTCCTAGTAAATATTTTTGTGTATAAATGTTTCAATAAATTTATATATGATTAATGATGAAACAGAACCCATCATTGTGTTCATATAAGAGGCGGTAAGATTATAATAGTTAGGTCTAAACCATTACATACTACTTATAACAATTATAGTAGAATTATTGGGTTGTACACATAAGGATTAAGTTGTTCCTATATAATATTTCTAGCTTCAGAACCTTTTTAATGAGTCCTTATGGATCACCTTGGTTTTTGGGAGCATTTATATTTCATTGGTTGGAGGTGACTATAAAAAATTAATGAGGGTTTAGGATTATTTTATTGTATTTGGAGAATGGATGTCCTTAATTCTAATCATGTCAGTGTTCTGATGCATCAGTAGTGACGAAAAGGTTTGTTATTATTTTTCTTTGATTAGGCCATAATGTTTTACCTATGAAGAGTCTATTACATCATCGAGAGATAATAACATCCTTAGTGAATTTTGATTTTCATCAAGGGAATAATGAGTTTTATTATAGTGGTTGTATCCTAGTATACATTAATTAGGATAGGGTTATTTGTTTTAATATCACATGATCAGGGAAGATTTCATATATTGGGTAGACTGTTATTGTTTATCCATATTACTAATAGATTTGTTTTTCAAATAAAATCATTAATGGATAATCTTTAGTTCATATACCTCTACTCATTATCCCTACCCTTGAGTGGTTTATCTACAAATGGTTGATTGGGGTGAAAATAAATAAATACTGAAAATCATGAATTCCATGCTATTTGACTATAATTGATTCACAATCATGATGGAGTTCAGGAATGCAATGATAATGAGAATGAAATTAGGTATAAAAATGATAAACCAATATTTTTATAAATTACCTACATGTGATAAGAAATGTAAATTGAGAAAACACGTGTTGTTGAAAATTGACAATGAAAAATGGAAATAAATATAGTGGGAATTCAAAGGCATTGAAGAGAGCACAATCCATGGATACTAAATTTAATTTAAATTTAATAAAACATAGATGGTTGAGTTTAAAGGGGAGAAGGTTGAATGGAACATGAAGCAGAAAAAAATAGTTAGAAATACCATCCACGAAAGCTATGAAATTCCCTACATATATGATGTACATATAGGACAATATTTTCATGAAGTTTACTGAAGATTCACATTGTATACCATTAATCCACATAGATATTTATAGGCTTTCGATCTTTTGTGTGGCTCATGTATATCTGGTCTGATTTATTATGTTATACTAACTACATATCATGTACTATTGACTCCTGATGTCTACTAGCCTATAGTTATTCCTCCAGTGTGGATTTCTAGATAAACAACTTTTACTAATTTCACATCTTAAATAGAGCATTCAACTATTCTAATGGGTAATTCTTCTACTGACATCGCAACTTGGTTCATGTCTTGGCTAAGTATTTATCACATGTTGTTATCTTCTATTACAAAATGTGAATGCAAATGCCAAGATGTGTAATAGGTAAATTCATTAATTTTCCTTCATTTCTTCCATTGAATAATAAGATGTTTCATTCCTACAAAATTGACCATGTAGAAACTTAATTATGGATTAGATCAATTTAAATCCATAAATTAATTATAGAAAAAAGTGTATATAAATTTTCCTTATCAAATATCCCCACACATGATCAATTTCTTATACTCAAGAATAATTGTCTCAAAATTGATTTCAATAAATTATAAAAAAATTTAAAATAAGAAATATTCATTATGTTTAGTTGATTACGAAAAAGTATTAGTAGAAGAATTTCAGCTTCTATAATTAGAAGTGCATAGAAAATTAGTCATACCTCCTAGAATATGGTTTCAAATAAAATTATAATCTTTTAATTACAATCCATTAACCTCACCTTATGTTATATTACCAATAGTAATTTATCTCCCCATGAATTTTATACTATAACTCAAGGTAAAATGAAAATAGAGGAATGCCCATTCATTGAGAACAAGTTCCTAACCATAGATTTGCATTGTTTTGATCATATATACTGTGTAAAGATAAGTAGAAAACGAATAATGAGGGTTTCAGAAGTACGTTTATCGTGACTTTGAGGCTATAAATAAGTACGTAGAATGAAAAAATCAACCTCAAAAAATGGTAATATCGGAGTTATAATGCATAAATGTTAAGACATGTGTAATACAGTTCCCCCTTCAACTTATCATGTCCATACACTGGTAGGTTTGGTTTGATTCGTCTATTTTCAAATTATGTATACAATGATGACTCTATTTCCTTCCATTTTTTCCTTTTTTATAATTTTAATGTCATGTCAAGGAAAAATCTCATATACATCCCCTAACCACATATGAAATTTAAGGTATTAATCATTCTGGAAAACTATTATTTTTTAGCTTCCTAGTTTACAACCAATATTAATTTTTCATTTTTATGTATTTTACAGTGGAACAGAATAAAAGTTAATTGATAGAAATTAAATATAGATCACATCTGAATATTATAATCTGTGACCCACACCTCTTTGAAAAATAGATATATACCACGTTTCGGAATACCTCCCCCACAATTGTTCAAAAGTATCATTATATATTATTCAAGGAGTAGGTTAGCATTGGAAATTTGTCTTGGAATAAGATTATAAAATATGGCCATCAATGTAAACATTTTATTAAATAAGTGAAATATTAAATGGATTTTTTAGAAAAAATATCCACAAAAGAGTTCAACAATGATTTAAAAGTTGTACTTGATTAGTCATCGCTTCGATAATATATCAATTCATGTTCTTATAGGATACTATGTCCCTGGTATCTCTCAAAAAATACTCTCAGACCAGAAAATTTTAATTTTATTCTTAGAGTCCTCCCGTTTGATGCTAATAAAATAGAAACTGTAATATATAGAGTGTATAAAACAATTTAATTGGTTAATTAATCAAAAATTCAATGATGTTGAATTTGACTCAATTTTTTGAACACAAAAATCCCCCTAAAAATTTCAAAATTTCAACAAAACAATGATAATAATAGTTTTAAACTTAATATTCTATTTAATTTACATGTGAATATTGAATCTCATGTTTAATGAATTCTTATACTTTCAAAAAATTTATCATTGTGAGGTGAGAACAAAGAAAAATAAATAGTATCATCACTGAAAACCATCAGAAACCCACCCACCCTCCCCCCAATACATAGAAAAATGAAGTTTCATCACTACCCATTTAATGTTTTTGGGAGTGGTATATCAAGGAAAAATTAATAAATTTTAAATTATATTTTATAGAAAACATAAAAGGAGGTAATAAATAGCTCTCTGGATGAGTTCGTATGCCATGAGGGATTTTGAGCTGTCTTAATATAGTGTTCATGTCACCTACAAAATGGGTTGGGAAAAAAAGAAATAACTAAATAAAAAATTATTCCATGATATTAAGCATTGTAGTAGAAGTGTAATATGAATATGTACAGATTAATAATTTTAGATAACCCTTTAATTGATTTTTAAAATGTTAACAGAAAATTTCAGTTAGAGAATACAAATTAAAAATTAAATGGAATCAACTATGATGGCTCGAGATAAACAAAAGAAAAAATATGGGTTGCCACCCATAAAGAGATAATAGGATATCATCATCCAGACTGAGGGAAATAACTTTCATTCAATGGGACCATCATCATAATTTTTTCTTTTCTGCTTACAGCTACTGATTTTTGTATCTCCTATCTCTCAATGTTTAGGTTTCGGGTTTATTTATTTAGGTGCAGCATCATGAGCATGATTTAGATGAGTAAATAATGGAATGATGGGCCTATGTGGATACTTAATTTAATGGGATTTAATTGATATTTTCTGAATTTTACGTGTGATTAATATGGCTTGTTGGGTTACACTTTTATCCAAAACATATGGTGGTGCTGGACCATCGAGACAAGTAGATTAGTCAGAGGAGATAGACATTACGATGTAAAAAAACAATAAAATGACAATCCATAAGAAATGAATGTGAAAATGAGGTGGGTATGTCCATGGTGAGTATGGTTAGTGGGTAGGATTGGGCATACTAAAGGAGGTGGGGAATGGTGAAATATGATGTGCATATTTTGTTGGATGGTAGTGGTGTGGAGAACACTATACAATCAATGAAAGTATGATATAGGTGAGTGGATATCTGATAGTGGTTCAAAAATATGAACTAATGTAAGGCCTATATATTATTTAGGATGTGGTGGGTGGGGTTTGGAATGTGTGATTTGGTGGAGGCAGATGTGGGAGGAGGAATGGGTGGTGTATGTGTGGGTTTAGAATGTGGTAGAATGAATGGGTCTACTACTAATGTCGGTAGTGGCTCCTGTTGTGTTTCATCTTGTACTCCTGGACCCCAAAAATTTTCATCGACCTCCCTCACTAAAATCTTCATAATTTGAAGAATCAAAAGATTTACAATCTCTATATGTTCTATGTAGGATATGGGAAGTGATGTATCAAACAAATCATGGTGTTGGACCAAATGAGTGATGAAGGAACCACCCATCAATGTATTGAACTGCCGTTGAGCCCGAGTCTTGTAATAAAGAGATAACTAGGAAGCCATGTTAAAATCTAGGACTCCCATGTATGGTAAAAGATTCATCACATACACCTATCAAATTATAAAAGGAGACTCATCTGAGGCAAACCATCTATTAGACATATCCCTAAAAAGTGTTAGCATTTTTGTAACCCATAGCCGACTGCATATCATGATTCATTAGTCATGGGGTGGTTGGGGGTTCAAGGCCATCATTAGCCAAAACTACACAGAATCTTCTAAAGGGTTCCACTACTGAAGAATACGATATATGTTAGAAGTGAAAAACATCTCTATGTGGATACCATGTCCAACACATAACTTTGAAAAAGAAAAATCAAGGGGTCTTCCACTAAAGTGGGTATGGGGACAGTCGATGATTGTCTTGAATATAGATTAAATCTCTAGAAACAACTCATATAAGGCCTCCTCATAAATATCGAGGATGTTGTCAATGTGGAGTGTCTCTATGAGGTCAAAGACAACATAAATTATATTCATAAATTACAAGATGTGCATTTCCAATGTCATGTTTCTATGCATGACCAATTACTGCAACAAAATAATTTGGACCTGGTATTTTAGGTTGGGGAAAAAGAGGATGAGGTGTAGACATATTTCCTCATTAGTGAAAGTTGAGGTGGATTGTTTTGGCAGTGTATATGCATCATGGTCAGAAGGTAATGCATAAATTTCAACATGTGTGCCATGGGGGATCTTCAATTTATGATATTATTCAAAGGTTGAGGATGGAGAGTTAGAGGAGGTGGAGAAATAAAATGATTGTTCTAGATTTGTGTGAGCCATGAAGGAAGGGGGTGCGGTTTGAGTGAAGCATGAAAAGATAGGGGTGCATTTTCCGTGTGTAGATATAGGAAATGGATATGTGGGTGAAAGGGGTGGTCGTTAGAGATAGTGAGATGCGAATAGGTTGGGGATTCAGTTCTGTTGAAGGGAGTAGGGGTTGAGTTGAGGGTTTATGGGTTCTGTTTCTAGCGAGCAGGAGTAGGGACATGAGGGGTTGGAGAGAATGTATGAGTTGAAACTGTAGGATCATGACATATATTTTTATATATAGACATGACACCATAGAAGGCGTGTACGAATGGTACATGTATGTAATTTTTATTTTATGAATAAAATGGAACATGTTTTGAACCATAGTTAAATGAAATGTACTAAACTATATTAGCTCAAATTTTTTCTCTTTATATGCCTTTATCTCCTACCCATCTAAATCTTTCCTAAGGTTATGTTATTCTATCCTACTATAAGATGTCCTATCATGAGTTTCCTCCTAGTTAGTGCTTGTTTTTTATTTCGAGATATTAACTCTATTAACACATAACATAATTTTATGCTGATGACACAGCTTTCATGAAAAGGATCATAGAAAATTGTCATCCTTTGAACATTTATATTTAATGGAGGTCCACCTTCTCTCTATATTTTGATTGTTTTGTATAGAAATTTTTTTTTGAATCCGAATAGACATTAAAATCAATACTCCAGCTTTCCAAGGAATAGATTCCACCTTGAGTTAAAAAATATGTCCATCTTACCAAGTATATATACATGACATGTAATTCATGGATCATTCCATTTCATTGTATTTTACATATAGATAGTTGCATTGTTGAATGTATCTCTTGTGAACTCTTCCAATGTAGTTAATGGAAATATCACTCCTTCTCCAACCTTCAATGAATCAAAATTCATTTTCTTGATTTCCCAAAATGAATAATACTCAGACTCAACTAAATGATGATATGGATTTATATAAACCAATCATAATGGGGAGGTTCCTTTTGTCTTTTTTTTTCAATTTAGTATTCCCATTCAACACCATCCATCTGGAGACTCTAGTCACTTCTTCGTGTATCAAAATTCTTCTAAAAAAATTTCATTACATTCTTATTTGAAAGGTCCAATTTAGCACTAATTTGTGGGTTTTAGGGATTACATGCATTATATATGATCCCAATCCATTCCATAATTCCTCTCACATATTGGTTTCTGAATTGATTTCCTCGATCACTAATGAGTAATCTATGGAATCGAAATCCTACAAACGAATTCTAAATTATAGTTTTCATAACAACTTTTGACGTGTTATATGCATTAGCTTTAACATCAACCCACTTTCAGATGTACTCAACAATAGCTACAATGTATAACTATTCATGTTATATTGGAAATTGTCCAATGATTTCGATTCCCAAAACATCGATTTCATCAACCAATTATGTAATTTTTTTTAATTTCATTATTTCTCCCAACATTTCTGGTCCACTAGCATATGTCACATCATTGGAAAAATTCCCTCACATATTTATTTTCTATGGGACTAAAAAACCAATATGTTGAATTTTAGAAGATGTTTGATGGATACCAAGATATCTTTTAGTTGGTGACAAGTGACACATATCATTCACATTGAGAGTTTCATCTATACGGACACAACATAATAATAATCCATCATCATAATTCATGAATAAAAGTGGGTCTTCCTAGTAGTAAATCATGGCATATGAAAGAAAAAATCATATTCATTATTTGTATGAGAGGTCTGGATATTTTAATCCTATAGAATGATAATTATCCACCTGTTAAAACCATAGTTTATCCTTGATAGGAAAAATGATCTAATAAAGAAAATAAAGTTTAATGTCACCATCATTATCTACCAGGATAATGGGTATAAAAAGTATGGATAAATAATATACAATCACAGTATATATCACTTTTTTCCCTTGATCATGATATTAAATTCCTACATCAGGAGGATCCCACGTATTATACTAGGATTTTCATCCTTCTGGTTTACCATGTACATTAGGATTTCGTGATTAGTGTTAACAATCAGGTTATACAAAACCAATAATGAATAGAATTTCTCAATGTAAAATACAATGGTAAGAGTTCTGTATATATTGTCAGGTAGTTGACTTGAGCCTCACTCAACTTATGGATTTCATTATAAATGGGTGAGAGTATGTTTCCAATGAGCTGCCCTAATAGTCCACCTATAGAATGGACATTGGAATCACACATTAAATCAAATTATTTATCCCAATTGAATGAAATCAAGACTGATGATGATATCAGGATTTTCATCATCATGATGAAATATTTTCAACAGACTTTATTGAATTAAAAATACATATCTTTTGAAAACAGGTGTGTACATGGAAGGATGAATTTATACAAAAAATTCAAAAATCTTGTATAGAATCTAGCATGGCGTAGATAAAATTTGATACCCTTAATTGTTTAGATTTATTATAGATCATTTCTGTCATTATTTTTTATACATCATCTTTAATGACTTCCTTGGATAAATTATGATCATAGAATATTCCTCCTTGTACAATAACAGGCGTTTATCCCAATTGAATACCATGAATTTCTCTTCACATCGTCGAAAAACATATTCTATATTGATTAAAAACATGAAATGATATCACTAATATTTAGAAAAAATCCATGAAAATTTCTAGGAACTCTTCAACAATTTCATGAAACGTGTGCATCATACATCTCTAAAATGTTGATAGAGCATTGAACATTCCAAATTTAAATTTATTATATGAAAAGGTACCAAATGGGAATGTGAATGTGGATTTTTAGTAATCTATGGGGTCAACTATTATTTTGTTGTATCCTTAATATCAATCACGAAAATAGTAAAATTACTACCCCACAATTCTTTCTGGCTTCTAATCTATGAATAGTAGAGAATATGATCTTTTATGGTGGCTGTATTTAGGAATATTCAATCCTCACAAACTCTCCATCTAGTGATGGTGGGTCTTTAAATCAATCATTATCATATATCCTCTCAACCATGATTCCCCCTTTCATAGTAATAACACAGAATTGGCTCACCCATTCACTATCTGATATTGGAAGAATTATTCGTACATAATTTAGTTTCAATAGTACCTTTTTGACAACCCCCTTCATCGGCAGTGGGAGCATCCTTTGAGGATTATGATTTGGTTTTAAATTCTGTTTGAGTAATATATTTTGTGTTCATTCAGTTTTATTGATCCCATTAATGTATGATATTCTCCATGAAATTTATTTATTATGTCTATTGAAAACATCAACCAATTTATCATTATGTTTCTGTGAAAATTCAGAGTTAGTAAATATTTGAAAAGAGGATAAAATTCCTAAATATGAATACATAAATTTACAAAGAAGAGGTTTCCATTATAACTGGGGTGGATGAATTGTAGAGGGAATGAATAGTGGAATGGTGTTTCTTGTGAGTGTTCATTATAACGTACATCCTCAAAATCATAATCTTCTTCATTCTTTAAGAATGAGTCATCACTTTCTTCCACAATATCCATGTACTCATCTCCCTTATTGGTGAGGGATATGGAATTGTAATCAATAATATCATCTATGTGTGGTGTAGCATTGACTTGGTTGAAAACTACTTGTTCTTCTCCAACTCAGAAGTTCAGAGATCCCTGATTTACATCTATCAAAACCTTTCCAATGGATTGAAATTTTATTCAATGTATGATTGGTGTTTCTCCTTCTTCTTCCTTGTCCAAAACAAGAAATTCCACTTGAATGGTGATTTTTCATACTTTATCAGAAACACTCTAGAGAATGTGATTCATTACTTCACTTATTTATTGTCTAACTATAGTGAAACCATAGTTTCCTTGAGTTCATGATGTTTTTTCTTTTGTAAAACACTCATCAGAATTATGTAAATATATCTTACAATATCAGACTCTGATAATCCAAATTTTCTTTCTGGTATAACACATGGAATTGAATAAAATATATGATCTCTCATTTTCAGGGTTATTCCATTAGTAGATAATTCCCCACAAAATTAAGACTAACCACATAGTGTCACCAATTCATGCTCACCAAATAATGAAAGTCAAATAAAATAAAATAGTAAGCACATCGATGTTATATGTACCTTGCACTACTTCCCACTAGTTAAATAATGAACCCTAATGGTGAGTGTCTGGACTGTACCATAATATTTGATAAGACCCATAACAGAACCCGCCCACACATAACATGTCATCAGTGTTATTTCAATAACCTCAACATATGAAGCTCAGAAAATCCTACTCATGGACACACGGGCCTCAATATCATCACAGCCCACCCATAGACAACTGACCCCCACCACACCACCTCCCGATGATGCCAGAAAAAATTCAAAATATCATCCTAATGTAAACCAGGAAAACACCGTATGCCTACATACACAAGAGCCTCACAACCACTCCCTAACATTCCTAGAGATTATTGTGCTTCCAATTCCTAGAAGGGGTAGTAGATAATATCCAATTAGTATTCTTCCATCCTCCCTTCAAGATGTTTGGAAGACACCATCCCCCATGAAAAGCGGGTGCTCATCTTGTAGTTATCAACTAGGGTGGGTGAATATAGAAATTACAAGATATAAATTTCTCTCAATCTATATATATATATACCAAATGATCAACCAAACCTATATGTTTTATAACATCCAACCATCCTTCACAAAACATCTTTTGCTACTATATCTAAATGAATATCCACTCAAACATCCACAACCTCAAACCACATCCCCATCCAATTAAATTAACATATCCACTATATTTACTAAACCTCGGTGTACCCTAGCCTATGTGTCACCACCACAAAGTGCCACGTCACCTTATTCCCACTGCCAATTACCCTAATACCCATTTCCTACCTCACAAACACTCGCCATGCCATTCATTTCTCGACTACCAACCACGGCTTCGCCGCCTTACCCATTCGCGCTTAGGGTTCATCTCTTTGGGGTTCTTCCTCCCACAACACACCTTCGACGTCGTCCATCCCTTCAACGTCTTCACCGCATTCTGCCCACGGTGCCCTTGATATCTTGACGACCACCGACGGCTTTTCCGCCTTACGCAGTCGTCCTTACAGTTCAGCTCATCGGGCTTCTTCCTCCCACAGATCACATTTGACTACATCCTTCTCTGCAACGCCCACACCACCTTACACCTTCGACATTATTCGTCTCCTTTGACAACCACCGTCCCCTTCGTCCTCCTCCTGACTATTCAGAAATCCTCAGCATCTCCCTCGTGCCGATTTAAGGGTATCCGTATTCTCCATCAACTACCTACCACATGAACAGTGATTCCCTCACAATTGTTTTCCTCCTGCATTTTTGTCTATCTACAAATGGTTAAATAGATACTGAATTCATACTTCTGCTGAACATCTAAACCGATTTTCATACGATGTCAAATAGGGGGTCCGACTTCGACCACTACTATGAAGTCATCGCGTTCCGCCATCTACCAGAAGGGTCTGCTACACCTACTACAACCAAAATCCTAACAACTGCATTTCCGATATATTTTATGTTATATAATAGTTCTATTATATGTACTATTGCATGAATATTCATTTACCATTTTAATAAAATAAACTGCTACAATAGTTTCTTGTAAGATTTTCCTTACAACTTCTTCCGATTTCATTTCGGTTTAGCATGTTGATATCCAACATCATATTAAGTTTTCTAGAATTACGTGTGTGTATTTTGAATCTGTTGATTGTATATGTTTGATGTTTTGGTATGTGGAGATTATTTTATTTGGGATTTATCATGGTGGACATTTTTGTATGGGTTTTCTGGAGGTTTATTATAATTTTTTAATAATGGATTTTTTTAATGCTGGATGCTTTTCATGCTGGATGGTTGGATGATTTTAATGGAGGACGTTCTTTTATCTGTTTTTCATGCTGATTGTTTTCCATTAAGCTATTCGTTACTTATGATTGGATATGATAATGCAGGAGGTTTCTGATGATGGAAGTTTTGATGCATATTGTTTAGCATGGTTTTTAATACTAGACGTCTTCATTGATGGATGTTTAGTTTTATTTTACGTTTTTAATATTGTTGGACGACTTTCAGTCTTTAAGTTACTCATTTAATGAAACTGTTTTCCCTTCTATTCTGGAATTTTTATTTACTGTTTAGTTTGACTGTTTTATAATTGTTTTCTTAGTAGGTGAGAATACAACAATAGGAATTCCAAATGAATTAAGGTATTTTGTCATAAAATTTTGGAGTTAACCTCCCTTTCATCAAGCATTTTAATGCAGGTAATTTGTTTTCCCTATTGACTAAACAATGTTTTTTGATGCACTAAAAGCATATGAAACAAATTTGTTCTAAATTTACTACATTTTTTTCATGAAGGTGTAGATGACTAGGACACTGACATAGATATGTTTTTGGATAATAATGAACTCAACAAAGAACAACATTGGAAAATGTTTTCTTCGGTATTATTTGGAGCTCAGAAAGGATAAATTTCCTCTTCAACTGATTGGTATGTGATCTGAATGTCATATGAATTTTGGAAGTTGACTTACTGAGTTAGATGTTGCATATGCAGTTTTTGTATTGCAGATTTCTTTTATCAAATTCTTTAATTTTGTAATTCTATAATTCTTTATCATCAGGAGTCTTTATTTCTTCATCCATAATGTTCACGAACAAGTTCCTTAGATTGAAAATTATCAACAATAATGTTTTACGATCTCCGATGGAACCATTAAAACATTACATGGATGGGAGACTCAGAACATAAACACATTCCTTTCCAGGATAGTAATTGAAACAGAGAGACCAGCTTTATATGTTTTTCTATTTTTTTTAATTTAGATTTCAATCTATCTGGGTAAAATCATAGGATATTCTTACAGATTCCATGTGGGCAGTGTTTGGGAATTTTATGTCTTCCACAATACTATTCATTCTATAATTGGTACGAACAGGTTCCTTAGATTGAAAATTGTCAACAATAATTTATGACAATCTCCGATGGAACCATTAAAATATTAATTGGATGGGTGACTCAGAACATAAACGCCTTCTTTTCCAGGATTGTAATTGAAACAAAGAAAATAACTTCATATGTTTTTCTGTTTTCTTTATTTTAGATTTCAATATAGGGAAAATCATATGATATTCTTACAGATTCCAGGTGGGCAGTGTTTGGGAATTTTATGTCTTCCACAATACTATTCATTATATAATTGGTATGTACTATGTATTTTCTACATTTTATAACTTTCTTTTCATGTTGTTGGGTGTTTTAATGGGGTTGAGGGCTCTCTATTGATACTACTTCACATGGGTGAATGTCTCTATTTAGGGAAATGATATCTGTCTACCCCTCCGCTTACCCAGGATTGGTCTGTGTTCATGTATGTTGTAAAAACGGGAACCTATGTAGGTGTTTTTTTTACAGCATTCTATTTTTATTACATCTTTGGATTAGACAATGCTGTTTTTTGCAGTATCAATTTCATTATATAATTTAAACACAATTCAGTTTTTTGTCTCAGTTGACAATTTGGGAACATCAAATTACTTATTAAATAATTTTGTAAATTATTCATTTAATTCATCTCTTAATGTACAAAAAACAGTTGACAGAGTTTTATGATGATGATGTATGGAAAATAGAAATTTACAATGACTCATGACGATGCAACATACAAAATCCATGCTAATGAACTACATCCCCGTTTAAAGGAAAACATAAAATAGAATACTTTCTTATCTAATTGACATTATGTGGTGCATATGAAAGATATAAGATGAACATTATAGAACTTGTCCTTTTTCAAATTAGCTTATACATTTATATATCAAATTTTAACTCTACATTTATTATAGGATAGATGAATGTTGTTATAACACATATAACACACACAGTTATCCTTTCTCATTAGTATAGGTCGTATACTGTAAATGTTTTCATGTTTTATTTTTATTAGCTATATTAAATTGATGCATTACCACCATCTAGAAGTGGTCGTCCAATGCACAAAAAATACACCCTTCTAGATGGATTGATGTAAGAGGGTGGAACCTGCAAATGATAGTCTGAACTGCACACTAGATTTATTTAATTACTTTAAGATTGCTGAAAAATAACTGATTCTAGGGGCTGGATAGCATGGAAACGAGGGAAAGAGAGGGGGTGATGACAAGGGGGAGGGGGATGTAGGGGGAAAAGCTTGGGCATGGACGGAGGGGAGGGGAGGGCTAGGGACTGGGCAGGTTGGATGACAAAGGAGGAGAGGGGATGAGAAGGGCCAGGCAGGATGGAGGGAATGAAAGGTAAGAGGAGGATAATGGCAAGATGAAGGGAGGTGCTGGGAAAGTAGGTGTGACTTTCTGTTGTTATTGCATCGGTATGAATATTTATGTTCTTTTTTGACAATGATTCCTTCTCACAGCACCCTTTATGGGGTAAATAAACATACCATCAAGGAAGAAAAATTGTAAGTTTTCTATTTTAATTAGTTTTCATGCAGGCAATGAGTGATCTAAAGTACGAACTGAGTACTATAGATGGTCCAACGAAAACTGGATATCTGTATACTAGATACCAAAACCAGTTTTCTGATTTGTAACAACTAAAAACAGTGTAAACTATTGAAGATGAAACTTTCAATGCTCAATTTCATAACATCTCTTCCAATTATTCAGTAATAATGTTACATATATGTCTTCATTATGAACATGATGATGGTCCTGGTGGAGGAAGATAAGCATATTGTTGTTCATAGGCACCCTGTTTTCCTGTACAGTTGATTCACTTTCCAGTTTTGGGTCAAAGAAACATCTTATTACAATAGAAACTTCTCAATATGTAAACTTCTAAACTTATTTTCTAAACCATTTTTTCCAGTTTTTTGCATTCCTGTAACATTTATTTCATCAATTTTTATTTGATATATAAGGCTGATAATTATTTTATTCTATTTTTTTGAAATCTATTTCTGCATTTTTGGTCCAGTTGTTCAGTAT
The DNA here is from genome assembly GCA_963277665.1 of Viscum album. Lineage (NCBI taxonomy): Eukaryota > Viridiplantae > Streptophyta > Magnoliopsida > Santalales > Viscaceae > Viscum > Viscum album. Next base: position 1,121,118,566 of record OY728127.1, read on the forward strand.
TTCTCTTCTAGTTATTCTGCATTTCTGTAACATATATTTCATCAATATTTCATTATTTGTGTACCATTTACTTCAGTATTTCTGAAACAATTATTTCCACCATTTCTGTAACATTTATTTCTTAAATATGTAATTGTTACATGTTTTAGATTTCATCATTTCTGTAACATTTATTCCAGTTTTCGTCTATAACAAGTGTGGTGTATTACAAAAATACATATTTTCAGTTGATCTATGGTTATAGAGTTGATTGTTTTAATTTTTTGGTATTTAACTTTAACATCTGTAACATCCACTATAGAGGTGATTCTGTTATTTTTGAAGAAGGGTAATTTTTCTCTATATCCCATATTCTATCACCTCCTGTATCATTCATGTGGTCATTTCTGCTCTGTATCTTCTCCGTATTTTTTTTCCTACTTTGTATTTCACAATTTCACTTAGTTCAAATGATTTTTTCAGATTTTTGTACAATACAGTTCTTCACAGTAGGTTGGTCCTCATAGTTTTTTGGAAAATTTTTCAGTTTTCTCTAATATAATGAATTTCCAGCTACATCTAGATTTTTCAATGTGCATTTGTTATACTCATTTCCATTTTTTTATAATTAAAACATAAAACTCATTTAGTCTTATTGGTTTTATTTCATTTGAAATTATTTTTAGTTTATGTATAATCATATATTTTAATATTAATTATATATAAATGTTTTTATATTTATGATTTCTCAAAAGGATCCATAATTGTTTTCATATTGTGCTTATACATGGTTTTTTTTTTGCAGATTTCAGATTTCATATTGTTTAAGGTACCGTGGTTGAGCAGATATGTATAAATATGGTTTTTAATTTTACCAAACGCAGATATTGTTTAAGCTATTATCATTTTCTGCTTTTATGACTTGATGAATTGAAATTTGGTTTAATTATCATATGAAATGGATCATAGCACCAATCCATGCATTCATAGTAGGTGAGTAAGGAATTACACAGTATTGATTTTGTTTTCCTTTTGGTGTATATTCTGGCTATATAACTCTGTGTTCATGGAAATGTTTTGAGATCTTGTATTAATAGAGACTTGAATGTGTTTGGTGTCATGACATAATGGTGTCATTTTCTGTTGGGTTATATGTATGGGCTTCTGGGGATCTCTTCTTCCCTAAAGGTATGTTCTGATAACTTTGTAGTTATTTTCCCACTTTCACATACATGTTCTATAGGTTTTTTTGGGTGTTTTATATAATTTTTCTTAATTGAAGATGGATTTTCTTCTTTTATTATCTTATTTTCATTACATCATTGGAGTAAATAATAATGATTTTTTCCTGTTCCATTTACATTACCATTAATACACAGTGAATGTTTTTATTCTTCACTGAATTATCTTAAACATCACTAATTCTGTTCGAATTATTACATTCTTCAAAATTTATTGCAAAATTATTTTTGAAGTCCTTTATTTATGTACAAAAATCTTTTGATGAGTTTGATGCTCATGATGCAGTCCATCGAAAAGTTACAATGTCTCGACATGATGTGACATTAACAAGCCTGAAAAATTTGACTGACATTATGTGGCCAATTTTCAAGGTATCAAAAAAAACATTTAACCTGTACCTTTCAAATTAGATTAAACATATTTACACCAACTTTTACCTCTAATATTATTATAGGTTACAGATAACCAGTTATAAAAAATATAACACAGACATGTATCCTTTCAGATTTTTATAAGAGATACACTGTAACATTTATACAGTTTCCTTTTTATCAGCTATATTAAACAGATGATTATAATTATTTTCAACCTTCATCCAAAAGTGGTTTCCCATTTCAGCATCGATGCACACTTAGTGAAGGCTTCATGCAAGATAGAGGATGTTTTATATATCGGTCCAAACTGTACAATTTTTCCAGTTAACAGATGATATTTCTGTATCGGTTATTACTGTTTCTATATAAGACATATATTGTAGGTGGGTGGGAGGGTAGGGGATGGGAGGGGAGGGGAGGGGGATTCTGGTGGAAGCTTCTAGGTAGGTGGGGAGTGGAGTGGGGGAAGAGGGCATGGGGGGAGGGATTGGGAAGATTTGCAGGGAGGGGAGGATGAGGGTAGAAAGGAGGGTGCTACTTCGGGAAGTAGTTGGGCAGTGGGAGAGTGTTGGGGGAAGGGGCAGGGCATGGGGGAGGCTGAGGTTGGAGAGGTAGGGGAGGGAGGGGAGGGGAGGGGAGGGGGGAGGATGCGGGAAGAGGAGAGGGGGCTGGGCAGGATGGAGTGGAGGGGAGGGGGCTGGGCAGGTTGAACTCCACCAAGTTCCTACTGGCACAACCAATATGAAGTCTAAAGTGAACATGAAGTATTCATTTTCAAATCCTCAAGGATACTGTTAGAAAAACCACTCCCAGTATTGATTCTCAACCTGAAGTGAATGCATAAACATCAAATCACCTCACATGAAATCGAGTGATTGTTTAGGTAATATTATTTTATATTTCTGTTTTTCCTCTAATCATACACATATGATCCCTCTGATTACGAAAACATTGAAGTACCGCTTTTTGAAGCTGAGGCTCTAAAATGAAGCACTTGATTTCCATAAGTATAAATACTTCATGTTAAATCAGTTGCAAAAGACTTACTTATATAATGTGGGTTTTTCTTTAGGATCATTGCAGTACCCCTTCTTGAAGTGCATTTTCATGGATGTGTTTTTATTGTAATTAGATAAAAATCAATTTGTTTGTATTTGAAATAATTGATATAAATCTCTATATTTTTTAGTTGTGTCTCTACTGTGATATGTTACATTTTTATGTAGAGAAATTGATCTGATTTGTTTTTTGTATTTAATGTTTTTCTTTATTATATTGTATTTTTGGTGTTTATATGAATCATTTAGACTTCAACTGATTGAATGTTCTGATTGGTAATATGAATGGAAGGAAATTAATAGTTTCTAATATAGGTTACTGTGACTTATGATTGGTTCATCAGCGGGAACAGATGTGTACAACCCACAGTCAAGGGGTACAATCCATTCCAGGTAATGACAGAGAAGAAATATGATGATAAATATTTATTCATGTTACAGTTTTTGGGTATGCTAACTTTCATCTCTCAAACCAGCATCCATCCTTTATGTACATCCTCCTCAACAACACCATTGCTGCCACCTTCCCCTTCAACCACACACTCTCCCTCTAGCTCCCGGGCCTCTGCAACACTTCAGTCAACATCTCTACCTATTATGGTAATTTGCTATATTTCAGTTATATGTACATGATAACAGGCCATTCATCTTCTTATGGGGTTTTTATGAGCAGGAATTTGACTTTCTCCACCTGGTACTGCACCCAGTTCTCAGGCTCCTAAAGCCATGACTACCAGTTCCTGGTCACCTGCTGGTATGGATTAATCTCATCAGCATGACATATAGGTACCCTAACCAACTGATTGTGTTTTATTGTTAATTTCATTATTGTAAATTTTATCTCCCCACTTGGGTATAGCTGCTTCCGAACACAACACCATAGGACTGCAGTTTGGCAGGAGCTCTGGAACAGGTTTAAAGAAGAATGGTAAATTATGAGGTGGAAGTAACAGTTGCATATCTTTTCATATCAATATTTTACTGAAACAATATTTCATATTACATTGGGATGGAGCATCTATTATGCATTGGTTATAACCCACCACCAGCTAGGTTTTCTGATTTATGAAACTAAAAGTATGATGTGATTGTATTGAAATTGATAATCAAGCATTATTCAGTTATTTTCAACATTGTTCTGTAATTTTCATTTCCTCTATAGTCTATACTATTAATAGATTATAAAGATATTCTTAACATGTTTAATTCATAGTTTTTATGAAACTTTTGTTCCTTTCAGTGAATTATTTCCACTTAATTTAGGTTACTAATTACTAGCCATTATACAGTAAAAAACATTCCCAGTTTCTTTTATTTTTCCAAAATATTTTATTTCCTCTATAAAAGTAGTGAACCATATTGTCAGGAGAACGCATGAACTAAGAATTTTTTTTATCACCGTGCAAATGCACGGGCGAGTACTAGTTATTATTATTTTCTAGTAATTTCATTTAATAATTACATCCCTACCCAAGAAACTGTTTACCATATCCTGTAACAAGACATAATGAAAGATTCCCACAGATGAAACAGAACCACAACAACCACCCAATTTCCCAAAACCCCTAGAAAAAACACATTTCGAGAAACACCACCCTCATCAAATTGATCCCTCCTAATCCATACTCCAAAACTGAACAACCTTAAACTCATTAAGACAACTAACACATACAGCAACAAAACCTACACATAAACTGATTTTAGTCCCACTACAAAAACACACATTGCTCAACCAACATAAAAAAACAAAGATTATGTCCCACTGCAAACAAGTTCATCTTTTCAACAATTAAACAATCATTCAATCAAAAATTCGAATAAACAACATACACCACCCCATATATGTATCCATGCTCCTAGACACAACTCCCCACATCATGCTCAATACACAAGGCCAAATATAACCATACATATCACATAGAAACACTAGAATGGATAGGTGTATTCACATTTATCAACCATTGTTCATTAGTTCCACTTTTATAATTCATGATTCATCATAGATAAAGACAAATCATGTGACATCAATTTATTTAACTAGATATACGTGATTAATAAGTTTTCACATTTATATCCACTCAAAATAAGATCAAAGGAAATATTTAACAGCAATCACTCATGTAGAATAATATTTCACCAACTATAATGATTTTTATATGTCATAGAGCATGAAACAAATACCAATATCAACTGTTATGACAAAAAAAAACAAAATTTTAAACATCACAATAGTCACAGTTGTCATAAAAGGTCTGATTGTCTTCCGGATCATCATCTCCACCTTTTAGTTATTACAAAAATAACATGTTTTATTATCTTCATAAAAACCTCAATTATATTTCATTTTGACCATAATAATAATGCGACACAATTACACTCACCCAGCACAATGCACAAATAAAGAGAGATGATGGGAATCCCTACCTAAAATTGTAGGGGCCACCAATTCATTCATGTGGTAAAACAGGGGGTCGTACAAGTTGTACGAATGTATCTAATAAAATACATGATTGATGTCTAGAATATCGATGAATGACTCCTCATGAAAAAAGATTTTGGGAACACTAATAGAAAATGGAAATGTACAATTAAGATATGATTTCTGCTTTAGAAAAGGAAATATCATCTATCAATGGATGAAAAATGAACCCAAACTCCATAAAAGCATGATCACAAACACGATCATGCGTTTTTCCAATTTAATGTCTCTGGGAATTTCGAAAATATATGATATGTATCATATTATTTTAATTGGATTTGAAAATTCCTAAATATGTATTTAAACATAAGTCATATATAATAAATTATACAAGGGAAGAAACTAGAAAACTACGGAAAATGGAATCAAATCACTATTTGGAGTGTCACTGGTCTGACCTATTGGTTGTGAGTCACCATTCATTGAGTCACCATTTATTGATCTACTATTTGTTGAGAAAAATTTTTGTTAGTTTACACCGGTTGAGTCATCATTATGAGTGTCACCTTTCGGTGTCCAATTGTAGGAAGACTCACTTGTGTGAGGCACCATTTCAACTCAACATTGGAAGACACTATCGTGATCCACCACTGGAAACCTACCATCATGACTAGCATCAGCGTCTCACCATCATGACACACAATTGTGAATTATCTTTGTGACTCACTAGTCCTGACCCCCCATTAGCGACCTTTCATTCATTACTCACCATAGGAAATTTGGAATACTGGAAAACTCCAGAAAAGATCCATTCTAATCATCACAGAACAACTAGTTCATTGTATTTTCACAACAGAATGTACTAAATTGGTATAATCCATTACATGTCCCACCATGAACTCTAAATCTCATTGGGATATTGAGTGTCCAGTACACAATCAGAAATTTCAAAATTGAAGGACACCAAATATGGATTGCGAAAAATAGCATTCCCGAAACAACATGAAAAACCAAAACACATTACTAATTAGGAATGATCTATGGTATGTACCTATAACATAACCCATTCTAAAAAATATGTTGTATAATATAATTTTAGTAAAATGATAAGGAAAATTATATTTTACAAAAAAAATATTAAAACCATTTATAACCATTAAATGAAAGGGCCCTTTCCAATTCAATATGTCATAATATAATTTCAGAATTTTGAATGATATAAATATTTATTTATGGATTTATATCAAAACATATATAATTGAATAGTTTTTCATTCCAATTTTACAATACATGTTTGTAAATATATTATACGATGTTAATGTTTTATTCATTATAAATATTGTTTAAACTACTTCATATCAATTTTTCATACTGTGAATTTACTTCAATGTATGATTGAATAAAATTTATTTTATATATACATCATCATTAGATAGTTATAATGATAAAATATTTAATTTAGTGGATACTTATAGTTTTTCATATTAACATTTAGTGTTTTTTTAATTGCAGTACATCTTGAGTAATGGATCATGGGTATAAGTTCTTTTTGATGAATATTTTACTAGAATTGTGTCTTATGACTTATATAAAAAATTGGGGTTTACTAACTAACTCAAAATTACTATTCTTATAAGTATTATTGATTTTATAAAATTATAATCCTTTAGAATAAAATAGTTTCATATAACCTCTTAATTTGATAAAATTTGGTATATAAGAATAAATTTGTGTTCTATTATTTTATTTTTAATATAAAAAATGTGTTTTAAAAATGCGTACACATCAATATAAATTAATCTTAATAATTTCATAATGGAACGTATATTTCATCACTTATTATTTATGGGAATATATATATATATATACATCCAAATAAAAAATAAGACAATTATGATATCATGAGTTTTGATCATTGTTCATTTAATATGTATCTTATTAATATTATATTACAATGACAAAGAAACCCCCTCTATGAGTAAATGTGATATTCCCTTATGAGAAAACACTTTTCATATTTACAATAATTATGTATTGGTGTCTACAATGAATAGGTGAAAATGAATTATCCAATGAATTACATGGACATTGTAAGAAATAATAATGGATAAGATCTCAATTCCATTATAATCCTTGGGATCCATATATTATTGAAAACATAAAATTTTGCTATTAAATAATATAGAAGTCAGATTTAATTTCCTATAATTTCATAATGATATATCTTTTACACAATCCATGATTAATATACGTCATGATGGGAATTACACTATAATAGATATAGTATATGAATAAATTATGATATTTTTGTCAGGTCATAGCTTCTTTCTGATATTGATTTACTAAATTTATTTTATTGATGTAGATAATTTTTTTACTAGGAACACATTGTTTATGTTTTTTCATGAAAATATATAAATTGTGATAGTCACTCATGGATATGTATTCAATAATGATTGTGTATTTTAAAAAAATTAACATATTTAGGATTCTTATAGCACTATCATATAATGTAATTCCAGACATGTATATTTGGTTTATAATTTCTCTATTTTAGAAGAATTTTTATCATATGGATTTGAATTTTGTAGAAATAAATTTCAACTATTCTAAATACTTTATATGAGATTCCATTTGTGCATAGAACATTTGTTATAATAATCCTAGACATAAAAAATAAAACTGAATTTTTAAATTGATATGTTTGAATATGTGTTTAAAATGGAGAAAAGTATTTTTCATTGGTTCTCCCAACAAATTTTTAATGTATATCATGTTGATTAAATGTTGAATTGAAATACACTTATTATATTCCTTCTTCTAAAAGAAATTTTATTTTTGTATCTTTTCTTGACAATAAAGAATTAACATTCATAATTAAGAACCAATGGTTTTTAAATAATATAAATTTATTATTTTATGTAAAATGTATTATGGTGGGATATTTTAGCATTATATACTTGCATAATCATATATATAACATTCAAAATAAAATATTCATCGGTGATTATAATAATGATAATAATTTGAAATATCCCATCTGAACATATAATTGTGAAAAAAATTGTAGGGTCCATAGATTCATATTATTTGAATATATTAATTTAAATTAATTCAACACATGTAATTATTTTTTAATAAGAAAAATAAATAATTCACCTTTTAGTGGAAAAATATATAGGGATATATTTCTAATTGATCATTCAAATAGTTATTTAAATGGACAATTTTTTACATGAAAAGATTAATTTTTTTTTACATTATAACTTGTTTCGAGAAATACAGAACAAATTTTTTTAGGATAAAAAAAGGAAATTTTTTATATTTTTTTTATAATTGATATTGTTACAAAAAAAATTATATAATCAAATGATATATGTGATAATATTGTCCCACAAAAATGGGTTATGAATAAACGAACTTTGAGTTCAAAAATCATATTATTGATTTTGAAATTTATTTAAATTTCACACCTCTAAGAGTATAAAAGAGTAGTAAGGTGTCATAGAATAGGATCAATACCCATTTGGGGAAGATTAAATGATTTATGAATCATTGAGACGTCGTGATTTCACTCTGGGGATATTCATATTAATCATTATCATTCACCATATAATGCATTACATCCAACATAGTTATAAATACACAATACAATATATGATTGGGGATATGTAAATATATTTTTATGTGGATATTGGGTTTTTAATAATATGTTCTAATTTTTGACATATTATAAAAATGGTATTAAATCAATAAAATGACTTTTTTGTTCCACTATTTGAATTCAATATAGTAGAACATATTTGTGATTCTCCCCATCCATGGTAAAGGTTTTTTCATTTTTCATAAACTCGTCAATTTTAAATAAAGTATTTTTAAAAATAATAAAATTTATTAATGTTATTTATTAGGATATAGAAATTAAAATTGTAGTATATTAATTTTATAATCCTAAAGAATAGAAATTTATTATGGTAAAATTTATTGTAAGATAAATATTTCATAGTTCTTATATTCAATATGGGAATAAATTAACCCAAATATCAGTAGAACCATTAAACCTGATGTGTTCTTGAGATAGAATATGATCTGGATCAAACATTTTGTGTGATATGGGAACAATTATAGGTTACACATACATCTAGATATTTTGGTATAATTCAACAATAGCTTGATAGATTTATATTTCATATATGATGTGATTATGTGGTTGTGTTCATATTTAATAATACAACATCCAAACAATATTAGATTGAGAGTAATTATTCCATGAAATAGAAAAATTACATTAAATATAATACTAACTCCATATATACTAATAGTGTTTAGTAATGTTGGAGTGAATTATAGTTTTTAGACCAATAGCTTCTTAGTGGGGTTATAATAAGAAATATAATATATAATATATATTTTCAAAATATAAATATCATATAATAGATAAATTTTTAAATGAATTGAAGTCACATATTATGGAGTAGAGTTACTCATGTCATTTTAAGATTGGGATGTGTATTTCCTCAATGAAAATCATGTGGTATCCTCATTCATGTATATAGAGTAGAGTTACTCATGTCATTTTAAGATTTATACACTAGAAGGTATGGGTAGTGGAGTTCCATGACACTTTCTGTGTGGTACCCACCAGTATGGCAAGGCTATGGTGTTCTGGGATGACTATGATGTTGTACCCTCTAGTGGGAGTAGGTAGCAGAGTTCCTCCATGATTACTATGTTGACCATTATGTAGATCTAGGGAGTGGTGTCCTTAAATTCCATTTGAGTGTAAACCCTCCCACATCAAATTGGCCACGATTCCTATATAGATATAATAAGAGTGGTACCCTCTAGTATAGATTGTTAGTGGAGTTCCATGTTAATCATTTTGAGAAGTACCCTCTAGCAGAGCATATAATTCATGTTCTATAGTGAAAATAAATATAGATACCTCATATTTTTCTAGGGCGTCGGATCCCTACCAAGATTCAGTGACCCATTGACTATGTGGCATAGTGATGAGGTCTGGTTTTAATTGCACTATTATTTTTTTGTAAGATTCTTGAGATGATGGGATCATTGATGGACAATTGGAAACGTTGTCTACACTAGATCATGTGAAGTGTAGTGTAATGGGGATCTCCTACACTCTCATTGGGTTTTCATTGGAATAAGAATATATATATATATATATTCTTTTTTATCTATACCATTTGATTTGGTTACTCCCCAACTTGGAGTGGTGAAGTCACATAGGCCACGGAAAATGATTTCAATGTTTATCTCCAAATGGATGAATGAGTTTACGCACACACTATTTGAGTAGATGACTCAACATGTAGTTCATATGACCATTGTTATGATCTCCTTTTTCTGTCACAAGGTCACATCCACTCATTTTTTGGGTTGATCTATTCGAATTGTATGTATATTTTATCTAATAACATTGTATATCAATTTTATCTATTTCTATGACCCCCTTTTGAATTTGACGTGTCTTAATGGGTATTTATATAGACAACCCTACATGGGAATTTCCCACATATGTCGTGTCTTGTGAATATGAAATAAATTTTTTTAGAGATGTCATAAGATCATGGGAATATGTTGTACTTTGGATAGTGTAGAGTTGGAAAAACCTAGAATACAAGAGATAAGCCCTCGGGATAATTTTATATTCATGTTTTGTTCAGTTTAGAAATATTTTCCATTGGTTCTGGAGTATTACAATTTACTTTTCATGTTTATATTTTATAATCGTATAAAACCAAGAGGATATGCACACAGAGATGACATTCTAGTTATTTTGATTCTTTTAACTCTACCCTAGACACTTCTCCCTTAATATGTTTGTGTGTTTTCAAACATGTTCTTAATCAATGGCCTCCCCATGTTATACATTCCATCAATTCCAGTCACCACCCTTGGCCGATGGAGGCATTTTTAGGGTAGTTATAGCTTGATCCCCATATTCGTTATGGTCTTTACAAAGATTCACCTAACATGATAAATAAATGGTAATTTATAGAAAAACACTGTAGGTATTTCATTAATGTCAACAACTAGTTCAATATTTGACAAGGAGGGATAAAGGAATAATTCATACTACAAAAACATCTTCTATGTTTAGGGTAGTGAAAAATTAAAAACTATGTATCATCAATATTATCTTAATAGAAACCATCCCACCTCACCCCACACTGGTTCAAATTAAGTCAATAGGTACACCCTAATCCCACCACTAATGGAACATGTAGTGTTAAATATCATTGAGTTGGCCTATGAAAACATTTAAAAACATGTATTATATTTACATATATATAAATATATCATAGATGATAAACAAAATATCTTTACGATATATGTAAATAATCATGTATAATGTATATAATGTGTGAATGAGATAACATGTACATATAGATCCTAGATGGTAAATACAATAGAAATCATATATTTAACATACGTCTAATCTAAATGGATCTGAGGTTCCCCCTATGAATATTGTAATCAAACATCACACTCCAACTATCATGGAATTATTTCCCATTACTAATCATCCTGAACTATAATTACATTCTAAGATTCATTAGGTAGATACATTGATATAAAACACATTATCTATTTATATAACCATACTATCTCAAAATTTTCACATAATCAGAATAAAAAAAAACCCTTGTGGGTAGATCGACCATATAGGGTTTGATATAATAAATCATTGTACCATTTTTGAAAAACTAAAAATAAAACAAAAATCAATATGACATATCAACTCCAGGAATGAGAGGTGTCGTGGAGGAAAATGAAGAGTGAAAATTTGAATTCATAGTTAGCATGGTATATGGTTACTAAAGTGTAACTCAAAGGACGTTTAATAGGAATATAATGAATTATTATAAATACAATCATTTCTTAATAACCCACGAATGGCCTGAATTTTATCAACAATAATTATTAATAACCATACCCATTGATCCACTATGAAATTTAGTGTCAATAATTTGTTCATGAATCCTAATTTAAGAAAATATGTTATTAACTATTTAAAAATGAAACCCATGGTTTGTTAATGTGATAAAAAATCTAAAAACAATCTTATAAATTTTAGAAATTAAAATAACTAAATTGTTTCAAAAAAATGCTTAAAAATCATCGAAGAAATCCTACTCGCAAAAAAATGATTAATACTCATAGTTGTCCATCAATTTCATATGAATGTCCTACTATTGGTATTTTCATCTGAAAAACCTGAAAACCACCCAAAAAAACATTATAGGAGGTTTGATTCTCCTGAGGATGTTTGGAGGGTATACAGAATCTTTTAGAGAATCATATACCTAATTATGCACTTAATCAATTGAAAAAAACAACATAATTAGTGGGTTACAAGATTGTGTTAGTAGAAATAATACTAACACTATGTGATCAACTCTCATAAAATCCTTTCACAATTCATAGAGGGGAAATATTAAAAATATTACAATAGGAGGGTAAGATGGATCACCATTATCATATATATTAATTGTGAGTAATTGTTGTAATAAACTTATCAAATCCCTGGAAAATATAGTAATTATTTTCTATCATAAGACAATGACGAATTGGTGATAAATTCACATATCACTCAAAAAAATATCATTAATATATTAGTTAAAACACTAATTTTTTAATGTATAATAAAAATTATGATGGATTGTTTAAAAGTATGATTACATGTCTTAGAAAATGAGATAGTTCATGTCACAAGATCATGATGAGGTGTAGAACATGTTCTTTAAGATACATGGTGTGTTTCCTCTAATATGATACTTTTTGACATATTGGATTCATATATATAATGATATATCAATATATATTTGGAATATAGGTAGGGGTACATGAAAAATCAGTCATATTGGGGTATATGGCATATAATGTTGCTACCTTTGTTGTGTTGAAAAAAGGTACATGTTGTGTGATCCTAATACAAACAACATGGAAGTAGAAATGTATGTATATTTTTGGACCCCCTATAATTGTCATTTAAGTATTCTAGGGTTACATGCTCTAGGGTTTATGTCACTTGATGCATGATTTTTTAACTCAGATTGAAACATTTTCCAACATTGAACCTAATGTAGAAAATGTGTATTCCTCATGAAAAAAATACACAATGTAGTTTGGATTTTAATACATGATTAAATTCATTGGAATAAATCATTACCATTTAAAATTATCTCAGTAGAAATATTTATCATTTATTCATTGTCTATTTTCCTTATGGAACACCATATTAATTCTTATTTTGGAGGCATCTATCGTAGGATCATAATCATATGTCGAAGACCAATGTCAGGTCCATTACAGTGATAGAGGATAAACAGTACCCATCCCCTATCCATATTTACACTATATTTTATCAGCGACCCTCATTCCATGACCACAATTTCATACCAAGAATAATGAATGAAAATTACATTTTTTAATTCATTGAATAATTCGTGAATAGTCAAACCAATTTTCAAATCAAATTTTATTAACAAAAGTTTGAGTGAGGGTGATAGAAACCCCAAAAATATTAAAATAAAATAATCCCAATGGATAAAAAAAATCCACCCTTCAATCCAAGGTGGTGAATTCAAGTAAATTAATAGAATAATATGTTCTCATAAACAATTTCACATTATAATTTCATTAAAATAATTAAGATGATTGGGCCATGATGGGAAAAAAATTAAATGGAACATAGAAATACAAAATCTAAATTTTTTTATATAGAAAATAAAAAAATATAATACCATACTCAATAAAAAATCTTCTTCATTTCAATTTCTTTTTCTATGAAACACTATACATCCCTCATATTTATTATAAATTGGATATGATTCTCCCAATCTATTATCATTCGCACCATTATTTGACCCCACTCCCAAACCATGGGATTTTGAATGATTAGAGTGGATATCATTATATAGGATTAATATTTGTGATTACATAGAGGATCTCTCCCTAATTTCTCTGTAACATCAATTTAATTATTAAATTAATTAGTCAAATAAATTTACTCTCCAATCCACCTATGATAGAGAACACATCAAATCAAATTAAAAATGGATCTTACTCCCCTACTAGTGTAAGAACCCATATTTTGACACAAATATTGTCATAATTTTTTTATATGATGATATATTCAAAGGATATATATGATTCACCAAAAATATGATTTTTTGTGCTAAAACAATATTTTTATATTTAAAACATTTTTCATGAGGCCCACCATAATGGAAATATAAATCCATACCATAATTTTGGTAATTAACATGAACAAGAATATATTTAATCATCATAGAAATTTCATAGTGTCATCCTATACTATAAATTTACTATTTTACCAAGATAGAGATCCTATACTCAAAAGTTAGCTATATCTCAACCATGAAAAACTACATTCAATATATCATTGACACCAAAAATTTATTTTGAACCCCAAGTGGAAAATGGGGTTTTTAAAAAATCATAGAAGAAAAATACACCCATACACACATACATATTCTTTTTGGGTCTGTCACTAAGAATGATTGATACACAATCATTAAAAGAGGGAACCACTATTCTTCTAACAGATTCCATCAGCTCTAGCTCGTATCATCAAATTAATTAAAAAACATACATTCCTTGTGTCTCCTTCCACAACTCAACACCCAAAACCTTTCTCATCTCATGTTTATTCAAAACCTAGGATCAAAAATGAAACCATAAACCATTAAAACTAAATAACTAAATGGTAAGTTGAGAAGGACTTCTCTAGTGGGAGTTCACTACGCTGCACTATTAAAGAGTGTTCTTGGAATCATTTGTTTTGTAAAATTAAAAAATACTTTAAAAATAAGTAATTTCATAATAAACTTATAAATGGTATGGTTTTCTAGGATGCATACCTAATTGATCCCATGTCACCTTATCTGTTGTTGCCCATTATATTAGCACATGTACCAATGTTGTATGATTATGAATCAAATGATATATATGAATTCATCGCAAAACACAAATTTACTAAGATTCCATATTTTTTTCAAGATTTGAAATATGATTAAGAATTAATTTTAATGATTGAATTTCTCTATTTTTCCCTTCAACTATTTTAGGTGAATGAATGATAGAAACTACTCCAACATCATCTAACCACTACACATCAAACCACATACCATGTTGTGGATAATTCAACCACATCACAAATTATATTATATTTACTATCCAATAGAATATGTGATATTCGATCTAGAAGCAATGAAAACACTAGATCGTGTGATCCAAATTCCAAAAAACATGATAATTCATCCTTAGTCAACACATAATAACAAGTCCTATCTATTAATTACCCCAAAACGATTCACTAGGCATACCTTAATGAACTAATAAATAAAAAACCTCTTATATTTTATATTTTTATATACGTCAAGAAAATCAAGGGGGAAAATATTATGTTCTTGTGGAAGTGAGTAATGATTTCCCCACATTTAATATAGTGAATTTCTAAATAAAATATTGTGAAATATTGTTAGTAGTATTGTAGAATTAATATCATGAACCTTAATCATAACATATTTATCCATAAATCATAAATCATAATATTATGGTAAATCCTATACAAAAAAATAAGGACTAAGATAGATCACTATCTTTCATAACATTTTTCTCTACAAACAAATATCTAAAAGTCTTTAGTGTACATTCCCATATAATATTCAAGATAAATCGTCATCATATTATTTTAAATTTTAATTTTATAGAATATCTTTTTTATGATTTATTTGAACAATATTTTTTATATTTAGAAAACTATACTTATTGGAAGTTTTGTTTTTTAAAAACATAAAAACATTTTAAAATGATTAAAAATAATCACAATGTGGTAATTTATTTTTGAGAAAATTGTTTTCATGATAGTTTACATCAGAATGATATGTACCAGGTGTAGAATTATCACAAAATATGATCTTATAAACAAGACACATAATATTCTTTTGATCCATTGGCATGAATTTTTAAAATAATCGGACTCATTATTGATTAGAAAGTCATGAATTTTTTAGTGAAAAAATGAAAAATGAGTAAAATGAGTTTAAAGAATAAATTTTTAAGGGGATTAGAAACATCATTAATTCTTTAACCTCGTGTTATATAATGATTTTCTAATTTCTAATATCTTATAAATCAGTAAAACACTCATGATAAAATAATTTTAGAAAATTAAGGAATCATAAATATGGAATTTGTTCTAGAAAAAAAAAGAATAATATTGCAAAAAAATTATAGGTAAATTGGAATGAGTTTTAAATAATTTTTTTAATGTATTTTAGTGTTTTAGAGTAAAGTATTAATTTGATAATGAACTGCACAATTTGTAGTCCATAATAATGAGAAATATGTCATTAAGAGATAGCCATAATAATTAACTATGGAGGATTCGTCAGTTCTAAGACACTAATCTATTGGACAAGATTATATTACACGGATTCTTCTAAAAATATAATCACATAACTCTACATAAAAAAATAGATATCAAACCTATCAATATTATTGAGATCCGATATGAAAATGTAAATTCTAAAGAATAATTTTTTGGAGACAATACGAGGGTCTATGTTATCAATATGAAGAGATCCTCATACTCATTCATCATAAACTTCTTGACACTAATGCGTTGAATGATGAATGAGATAGATAGTTCATCTATGAAAATTTTCAACATAATTACGATGCATTTGTTATAGATATTATTTTTAATTTCCCATGATATTGATAGTTCATTAGTTTTTGTTTTAGTATGAATGTTCATTTGAATGAGTTGAGAATGCTTCATTATAAGGATTTAAGGAGGTTCTGTTAGAATGTAGTATGGTTTGGAATCCTCGGATTATTGATTATGGAGAAGACACAAATGATTGAAGAAGATGTTTAAAGAGGAAATGTAGTCATACAAGGAATTCAAATGTGCCTAAATGTCAATGTTTTTTTTAATTTGAGAGAGCATGGAATGATTTATTTTATTATGAATTTTCCATTTTTAGATGCTTATAAATATCAAAATAGTGCATTAAAATAATTAATATACATTCATGTGTCCATAAAAGAATATTAATAATAGAATTTAATTCAATGTTATCATTATAGATTGAGTTATCATTAGATTTTTGGACATCTGAATGTTTTTTTAACTGACTGTGAAAGACCATCCTATGAATTTGACCAATGATTGAGTAAATAAATTTGAGATGTTGAAACATATACATAGTATATCAGTCTGAATTCACCAGACAGAGTCTATCATACCAATCTCCATCAGACTGAGATAATCGAACCCAACTATATCTGACTGAGGATCTCGATAAATAATTTGGGAAAAAGTTTGAATGATGTCATTACTATTTTCCTTTGGAATATTTTTTAAATTAATTTGTTTTATTTATTGGTGATTGTATAATCATTTATATAAGGTTTTTGATGGTGTAAAACAATATTTATAACAAGTTACATTATCTTTTACAAAATAGTAAATATCCATTAACCCATGAGAATATTTATGGATTGTATATATGTTCTCACACAAAGGATAAAATTATTAAATATTATCTTCATTATATGTTTTTATAATTTTTCATTCATAATTATTTAATGAAAAAAGTATAAGTAATGAATATTAACATAATTTAGTAGTTATGTATCATAACATACTTGGAATTATAAAAAGTGAATAACTGATTCAACCATCACCAACTTAGTTTTTATTTGATTCTTTGTATCTTCCAATAGTATTAGAGTAATGGGTCCCTTATTTAAATATCAGAAAGGATAATATCAGTTATTTCAAGAGTAGTGGAATTATTTTATCATAGGTAAAAATTATGATGGTTGGAAAAATAGGATGATTCCATATCTCATATATTATGGAATGAAAGTTAAAAACACTGCAACAATTAGTTTTCCACCTATTGGTATATATTCCCTTATCATATTTGATTATAAGATAAATATTTATTGTGATTGAAATGATATAAATGATATATTTATCTATTTATTAGAAAATAAATATATAAAGGGGATGGAACTCAAAACAATAAATTGTATTTTGGATAAGATGAAATTTTTTATTAAATTGAATACTATGGAAAAGGAATATAGAATATAAATACAGAAAAGATTTTATAAAAACATAAGAATTATATATGAAGAAACAATTCATGAATACTTCAATAGAGTAATGGAAATTATTTGGGTCATCATTGGTTTCGGTAATATCCTATATGATTTAACAATTTTGAATAATCTCATGAGAAATTTTCCAAACATTAATGAATATAAAATTTTATCTTCAGAAGATAAATATGATTTTTATCTTGATGAATTGATTGAAATTATTACTTTTAATGTAAAAAAAGAAGAAATGTTCCAAATGAATAAAAAAAATTAAAAGGATTTCAATGCAATGTGAAAAATGATGATTCATCATGTTGAACATGTTGAGCATTTTGAATATAAAGATAAATAGGATAATGAGTTTAGGGAAAAAATAATTTCTATTATATCCAAGAGATATCAGAGTTGAAGATGAAATAGTAGAGGTAAAATTCGTACAGAATGATATGAATGTGGTTGATTTTGAATCTTCTCTATGAATATCATAACAAATAATATGAAAAAATATAATGATTATTCATATTTAAAACCTAAAAGAAATAAATGTATCAAATCATTAATATAATATAATCCATCCAAAAAATATAAGAAGATGGTAAATAGAGAGTAATGGAGTATATATAAAAGTAAATATGGATCATACTCAAATGAAAACAATTTCATAGAGGTTGAATGTTCAAAATAGATCAAAGAATTCATATAAAAGGGTGAAAATGTAGATTTATCTTCAAATAGTTAAGATGGAGTTGAACAATAATAAAAAGTGTCTCAGCACAAAGTAGAACTTCTTTGCATCACTTTTGCAAATCAGATCACTCATGAATGAAATTAAAATTATAAAGAAATATAGCTGAAAAATAATTGCTGATGAGAAGGTATTTTTTAATAAATAATAAAAATACATCCAAGGGCCCTCATGCTGTAAAACTCTAATTGATAAAGAACTAAATACGGTTGAGGATCTCTAAAATTTGTTGGTTTCTAGGGAAGAGGTTGTTAACTTCTTTGAATCAAAACATCATGATTTGAAAAAAAACATTAATATAGATGAATGAAAACATCAAAAAATAGTAATAATTAAAAATTAAGAATTTCATTTTTTCTGATCGATCTAAAAAAATCAACTGAAATTGTCACCCAAAAAATAATGTTTATTCTTATTTTTCAAACTGTCTTGTTACCATAATTTATTTGTAATTCATAGATAATAAATTGATGTGGGAAACCCATTAATTCTAAAATATATAATATCTCTCTCTAGGGAAAATATAGCCCATGTCAGTATATAGTTTGGGATAAAAGAATATTTCAAAACCAAAAATGATTAAATAGGGAAATATCATACATGATTAGACAATAAAAATTTTATGGATTTATTTCCTGCTAATAAATATTTGGAAAAAATCCATAAAATTATTTCCAAAGATTTTCTTTACTTGGAAAAATATTTGAGTATTGTTGAAAAAATTGGGAATATATAAAATGTAACAGCCATAACTAATTTTTTTAAAAAGTTAATTCTCAAGATGTTATAAATCATAAAATGATGAATATGTTTGACTCTCTAGAATAATTTTTATGTAGATTTCATCAACAAGTTCATTCTTCTGATGAATGTATAACTTCCCATCGAAGGATTTTTTTGAACCAATGAGATGATAAAAGAATAAGTAATGAAAAATGTTGATGAATGTGACATTAATTTAAGACAACCATGAGAGTGATTGAAATGAACCAACCAACGAAATAACATAGTTTTTTTCTTCACCTGTGAAATGTTATTTAAAATATTGAATCATGTTAAAAATCATGATGGATTTTATGTTAACATTTGGAATGATACTTCTATAAAAATAAATTGAAACAAAATACCTATGATTCAATACATAATTTTGAAATATGAGGATGAATTGTTTTTGTATAGAATACAATTTAATATGCATAGTTGAAAAAAAAACTGATAGAAAATATGTGTCATTCATAAGATATTTTTTTATCAAAAGTATGAAATCTGGAATATTTATTACAAAAGGAGAAGTAAACAATTGTAATCTCTTATAAATTGAAGAATTTAACAACTCAATTTAGTTATGTGTTGATGATGAGAAGAATTTATGGCATTACATACTTTTAAACCTTGAGTATAAATGTATAAAAAATATCTCTAAAATTGTTGATGATTGAACCTTTCTAAAATTTTATGATTTGAACAATATTATTGTGTAAATCATTAGAATATAAAGATAAATAATAAAGCATATAACATTGTTTAGATTTTTTTTATCTGGAATGTTGATCTTTTTAATTCACACATATGTTGGCCAATGATACATCTACCAGAAAAGGTGATTTATATATTATCCAAATAATTAATTATTTTAATCAAATTACCAATTTCATGGTTATAAAAAAAGTTTAGAGTCTATTGAAATGTTCATATTCCTTAGAAATGATGATTAGATTGAAATTGGTGTTCAAATAAAGATGTAAAGAATATATTATGGTATAGATTTCAAATGTAATAATTTCAAAACTTATTAAAGAAATCATGGAATAAAATATCAATATATTTCGACATATACCACCCAATAAAATTTATTATATGAATGATTGAATATATGATTTTTTTATATGGTAAGAAACATTTTGGAAAAATAAAAACATTCAGTCTTTTATTGGATAAAAGATGTTAGTATGATTGTACATGTTCATAAATTATGTTTATTGATCTGGGATCCAACTTGAATTCTTAGGAATTATAGAATAGAATAAACTATTCATTAATGTACTTAAATGTGTATGGAATTGATGTTTTCTAAACATTACATCTCTGGAATATGGAATATTTGATGAGAAAGTAAAAAGAAGTAAATTTTATGTTTTCTTAAACAAAATGAAGACGTTTTAAATGATTGAATTTTTTTTAAATATTTTTTTGACTCATATGTTATTCATGTTATTTAAAAATCAAAATCCTTACCAAATGTTTTTATAAATGAGGACCAAGATAAATTAATGATAAAAATGAATGTCAGAATGATTGAAAATTGATTTACCATGATTTTTGAGAATCGTGTGATGAGGAATGTTCATATGGAGGAGAACCATTGAAATTTACAACCATAAAATAAAATTCATATTTAAAATAAAATTTTGAAATAAACGGATCTTTTTTACACCAAAAGGTTGTTTAGATTAAAAAATATGACCTCACTTATATCAAAAGATGTATTTTAATATTTTTAATAAGCTATTAAATAAAAATAATAGGAGGGTTCTAGGAATTATTACTTGGATTATATTGATTAAAATTGAAAATTGGAACTTGTTCCATGGATATGAAATAAAATTGTAATTAGAACCATGATTGTTTATAGAAACAAGCTGCGTGAACATTCTGGTGTTTCAAGAAAAAAAATATTATTGTAATGGATATTCAAAGGTGGTGGGTGTTGATTTTGATTAAAAAATTTCCCCCAATTCTACGTTAGAATCAATTATAATGATTCATGTAGTGGATAAAAATGGAAATTTTATAATTATTGTTCATTTCAAAGTATGTAATGCCATAAATGTATGCTTGGGAACAATTTTAAAATTTTGAATAGATAATCCAGAAAAAAAAATTATACTTCATTTACAATTAGGATAATTATGAGTACCAAATGAATCTATAGAATGTATGAATCAGAAATTTTTTCAAACTCTGATTGGAATTTTTTATTATCTCAAAGCCTCATGACCATGTATTTATTATGTTGAAATTATTTTTTATATATATCAATGTAATCCTAATAAATCGCTTTCCTTGGTTGGTATTTAAATTTTAGATATATCAAAAGAATAACCTAATATGGGAATTTTTTTATAATGTTGTTGTAAAATATAGTAACAAAGTTATATTGATTACAATTGGTTTATAGATTTAAATAATAAGAAATCATCTATTATAGGAATATTTTTCCTATCAAAATGTAGTGTTAGGTGGCATAGTATAAAAAAAATATTAGTATCTTATATCCCAAAATAATCCAAATATATTTTTGCTACATAGGGTTGTACTAAAATTTTATGTAATAATTCCT
Source organism: Viscum album (assembly GCA_963277665.1). Classification (NCBI taxonomy): domain Eukaryota; kingdom Viridiplantae; phylum Streptophyta; class Magnoliopsida; order Santalales; family Viscaceae; genus Viscum; species Viscum album. Next base: position 1,121,140,893 of record OY728127.1, read on the forward strand.
AGTTGGATTACCTAAATGCAGTAGTTTCTAAACTATTGATGTTAATTTTTTATAATTCGAATGAAATTCATCACAATAAAAATCTTTTAAAAGATTAAACATCAAAACAAAATGATCTACGATTTCTCTTTGTAAATATTTTTAATAGATATATTATATTGGAATTTACCTAAAAATTTCCACATTGATGATATCATAATTAAATAAATTCCAAAAGGAGATAATTTTGGAAATGAGGCCCCAAAATCACGTGAAACCTCCTCTAATGACATTCTAAACCTCAAAAAGAAATCCCACTCTATACTTAATATTATATTGACTTTACGTGATAGAATTTTAAAACATTCTACATTGTATTAAGAAATTTACTAATATTTATTATTTTAATATAAATTATTTCATATCCGATAATGGGGGGGGGGAATAATAAAACTGAGAATAATGAAAATATATTAATTCTAGGGTATGTTTTATATTAAATGGGCCAAAACATTAATTTTCATAGAGGGATGGAGTTATTTTAAACATATTAATTGATAATGTATTTTGGTGTATTTCTACACTCATTTTTGATAGGTTGTGTTTTGATAGAGGTTGGAAATCATGAGTTGTTTTAAAAAATTAGTTTTGGAAAATCCTACATGTTTGAAAAATTATGAGTTGAGAAATTTGTTAAAAAATGATTTCACAAAAATTAAATGGGGGGATATGGAATAATCATTGTAATATTTTCTTTCGATTTTTTTCCTTTAAAATGATCTATCATTTCGTAAATGCTTGTTTTCTGTAAAATAGGTCAATGTATTAAAATTTTTAGACCCAAAAAAAGTAGGTGAAATGTATTTTTTTTATAATATTGATTTTTAGATGTAGTGTATCAGATATGGAAGCCACAACTAAAGAAGTATTACGAAGGATTATTTGGTCATCAGATTCACAATTTGTATCAGATCCATAAAAACGATTGTTAAGTGTATTAGAATAATTTTTTTGGATGAAATTATAATTGATAGAAATCAATGATGTTTCTAAATAGGTTGAATGAACCTAATGGTTTTAGGAGATATAATGTTTTTCATAATTGTATCTTTATGATAGAATATGATTTATCAGTCATGATGTTCTATTAAATCAGGAAATCTCTCATGATAAATTATTTTGATGAAATTGATGTATCATATTGCTGGAATATATTCAATAAAAAATGAATTTTTTTGCATCAAATTTAAAATGACATATGAAATATTTATAACTAAGGAAGTAAGAATTATTTTAGCATTACAGAGAGAATCCATCATCAGTGGAAAAAAATCATAATGAGTTTCCCTTCATAATGATAAATTTTTCAAAATTAACTTTTAAATATGATTGATCAATGGAAGATCCATCAGTTCTCGCATCTCACAATGATCCGATAGAAAAGAGGAGATTATATCAATTAATAAAACAATATGTTCTCACACTAATAAATCAGATCAAAGGTTCTCCTAATTTTCAATCAGATAGATATATGTTACTAAAATATGAGGAATCTAACATAATTAATTTTTTAGTAATATTAATTGGATATTTCATGTATGAAATCTTTTTATATACTCCTTATAATTCATTAGACACATATTGAAATAGATACATCAAAGGAGTCATGTCATTGATATGTAATCTAATGATAAGTCCATCATAATGAGGAACTTTTTGAAGATTATTGATGTGTTGAATTTTCAATGATACATAATGTATATCTATTAATATTTTTTTAAGAAAGTAAATATGAATTCGATGAGAAAGATTTAAAATATATAGACAAAAAGGATCCATTAGACTAATGAATAATTTTGATGTTTGAAAATTTGGATTCCGAAGAAGACTCTGGAAAATTCATTATGAATTTGGAACAGTTGAAGTGGTAAAACCTTAGATTCAAATATGTGTAGATATCAGAGTTTTGGAATTTGGGAAGGTGGGGAATAATTTCATTTTTATTCCATTTCAATTATGAAGTCCCATTAATTATATGTATTGAACATTCGTACATCGAATTATTTTTCATGTGAAAATAAATGGTGGAGAATTGTAGATTTTGTTTCAGAGTTATCTTTTATACTAAGAGATAAATATAAGGTTGGACAGCTGAAATATTAATTTACTGAATTTAATATGATAAGATTAATTAATTTAGAATAATTTTATTAAATTATATTGAGAATGGGTTCACATTTTGAAGCCCATCAGACTAAATTAAATTAACTAATTTTATCCAAACTAGCCCCATTAAACTAAGTGAATCATACCCAACCACATTACACTAAGTATTAAGATAGATAATTAGGTGAGAAGTTTGAGAAAATTCATTATTCATTTAATGGATTTATTTTTCATAATAAAACATTTATAACTAATGTGAGTCAATATAATCATTCATATCTGGAGATATAATATTTTTAATAGGAGATCGAATTAGATGTATTCACATATTTATAATAGTAAATTTGCAATGTTCCATGAGATCTTCTATGTAAAACAAGTAGTTTCACACATTAGTGATGAAACTTGTAAATATCATGTGATTTACAAGGATTTATACATTTTCATGCATGAGTATTAATAAAATATTATATTTTAATTAACAGTAAACGATTTCATGTGTTAATTTTCAAACAGTTTTTTGACATATAAAAAGTAAACTATAATTCATCCACCTTATTTTTGGTTATTTGATCCATTGTAACATCAATCCTAATCATAATACAATATTATTCAAACAAAAACATTTTATCAAGGATCAAACATATATTATCTATTAAAATAATAATATAATTCCTCTAAATTCATTGGAATTGAGTCTTAATATATAATTATATTTATTCTTTTATTATTCCTATAAAATATATTAGATGGATATCATAAATATTTTCATGAATATATAAAAAATATAATTAATTACTATATTTAACTAATTTAAATTTTATTTAATTTTATGAAAATAACTATTAGAGAATAAAAATATATTTTTAAATAAAATGGGTGAATGTTTTCATTTATAATTAATATATAATAAAATAATTCTTCTGATAAAACGTATATTTTTGTAAGATAGTTAATAGTAATCATAACTAATAATTTAATAGCTATTTTATTATCAAACGTAAATAAAAAAATGATGTTTCGTAGAAACATATTTTTCTTTGAAATGAATGACAAAAAATAATTAAAATAAATAAAAACAATCATATCTCCAATAAAAATAATTTTTTTTTAATTTTTCTTATAGGTTGGTTACTTATATGTGTGAGGGGATGATGTATGAATTTTATTCCTTTATTTGGGTTGTGAATTTGGGGTTATCCAAAACATACAATGAATTTTTTCGATGGAATTTGTGGATAGGAATGAAAAGGGAAATTGCATGGTTTATGACAAGATTCTACATCCTTCAATAGGTGATGGAAGAGCCCGTATAACCTAGTTGTTTACTAAAGCCATTAGCCATTTTCGAATGGATGTGTGATGAAATTTCCATTGATATGATGGTGGGTCTTATAAGGAATCCATTGATGAATGACATAGTTTGGGTGATAGTAGATCGACTTTTTAAAATAGAACATTTCATACACATTCATGAGAAATTTTATGTAAAAAAATTGGGAGATAAGTACATTTGATGGATATTCCATATGGACAGGGTTCTATGGAGTATGTTTTCATTACATTTCCCAGGCTTTACTACACACATATAGAGGGTCATACTGAATGCTCTTGGGACACCGGTCTAACTGTTTATAGCCTTAGAATGACATATTGATGGGTAGTTATAGTGTACAATACAAGTTATTTTGGATATTTTTGGAGCATGGTTTCATTATTAAGATGTGTCTTTGGGGATGAACAAAGTAATTTTTTAGATAACATGTCAAAATAATTATTAGGAAATTATTCAGATTGAACCACATGTAGATTATTTTTATTAGATATAAAATTTTCTATATGTTGGATGGATGAAAGAGATAGTGAATTTATGGGATATAGTCTCATATAGTAGACTTCTAACATTGTTCAATTGAATCATAATCATTTGAATATTTCTTAAAGTAGATATAATGTTATACTGATTGATTTTTATGATCCCATGATGTCATAATATTTTTTTAATTTTAAAATTTTCCTTGTATTTAGTATATTTATTTCTGTTTTGGTTTAGTGAGGTTTTGGGTGAATTTGGAAAATCATTGAAGAAAGATAGGTAGTGCCCAATTTTCACATAATTTTCAAAAAATTTATTCCCTCATATTTTTAATAACATTACCCTTAGGAAAATGTTAATGTTTAGCTATAAAATTTTGGCGAACAATATTCATTTTACATGAAAGTCTTTTTGTAGAAAAATAATCCCTAAAATTTTAAAAAATAATTTCTAAACCACAATCATATATCAAAAAAATCCTCCACCATGACCCAGAATCATTTTTGTCTTTTTATTATTCTCTAAAATAGATTCTAGGAACGTATGAACATTGTTCATAGTAAATTGATGATCCAGTTGATGGATCTGCACCTATTTTGATAAGTGGATTTTTCCCTTTGAGATTCCCCTCTCTCCATCATTTTTTCTTAATAAATAGTAATATTTATTATCAATTGTTTTTGGTATGAATCAAGGTTTTTATATCTCTAAATCAATTTGGTAATGGATTTTGGTTCTGGCCAGGATCGCAATATTCTTCAGGATCTTGGTTGTTTATGTTCAATAGAGTATTTTATAGGGTGAGTTCCCATCATGTATATTGTGGATGGGTATATAAATATTAATTCTTATACTATTGATTTTAATTAAATTTAATTATTATTTAAAATAAAATTACAATTATATAGAAATATCATTTTTAATTTAATTGGATTAAATAGAATTTCCATGTTATCATAGGAAGGGTTGAATTTTCGGTAATTGTGATTGGTTGATTTAGATTAAATAATTAGTTAGTTAATAAGTGGAATAATGATACTATGAATTTGATGGGATATTTTCATTATCAAATTGGTAAATTTAATGGAATTTTTTAATTGGTTAATTGATGGGATCTATATTTATTTAATAAGAGAAATAAATGTATGTTTGTTATAACTATAAAGGGTTAGTGGGTTACTTGAATAACTGCTAAAAAATTGATTAATAATGAATTGTTCATATTATTCCATGGGTCATAAATAAATAATAATTATTTTTAAGATAAATTCATAAGTAATAGCATAATGATAATGTTTAATAAGAAGTTTTATGATCCATAAACATGATGGATATGAAATTGTGATTTTTTTAATATTGTGATTTTTGTGATATAAGTGTTAGTGAGTGTAGTATAGGGACGTAATATCTAAATACACATATGTGAAAGTGAGTGTGGGAAATGGAAGGAAGCTCTATATAACAATATTTGTTTTGATTACGACACATGGACATAGGATATAAATTCCAATATGTGTCATTCAATGAAAATTTTGGTATGATTATCAAATTATCAATATGTGATACTGAGTATAGGACAACGACTAACACTATGAATAACCATATGTTACAATGAGTGTGTGAAAGGGAGTGAGGCTCTATATACCCATGTGAAATTGAGGTTGGGATGGGAAAAAAGCTCTAAATACCCTTTTTTTTATTACATGATGTTCCACAGCCATGTGATTGGTAGTGGACTAGGCATCCAATTGGTCATGATATGAGTTGAAATAAAGTGATAATTAATAACCTCTGAATTGTGATATGAAATATTCATTACCGATAGTTCTAACTACACAATGAGATATAATAGTTATTGATAATATGGGTGCCATCATTAAACCTGCTATTTGGGCATTAATTAATGAATAATTTAATGTGATAAATGTTGACCTATGAATTATAATTTTTTTTATTATGCATCTCCATATATGGTATTTAATGGATATTAATTTAGATGATATTATTCATGGATTGCATAGTTTTGCTCACTCACAACTCAGTTTTCCTAATAGAAACTAGAATATACATCATTTTAATATGATAGGATACGGGAAAGATCTATAATTTTGACGGATTTTTCAGGGTGATGAATTAATGAGGGAACTCGAATTTTTGTTAGGACCCATATTTGAGTATTATTTCTCTATATTTTTGTATTTCATTTGACACTTGGAACATATTTTGGATTATATTTCCACTAATTTGGTTTTTTTACTTTATGATAGTTTTGGTCATCCTATTATAATAGGTTTTCTAGTTATTGGTAAAAAAAATTGGATATTTTTTATTTATATATGAAGTTGTGCTATGTTATTAATGACGTGATAGTCTCTATATGATCGTTATTAGACCCTCACTTCTAGTCAGATGAATCTATTGCATATGTTCTCTAACCATAGATCATTTGAACTATTAAATCATTGCACCGGTGTGTGGAACCCTTATTATGAAGTTACAAAATGTAATGTTATGATATACTATATTTATTTAAAGAAGAAATTGATTAAAAAATTGTTGATTTTATTTTCATAATTCCTTGTACAGTTTATTTATTTTAGAAGATTTTCATTAGATACCATTCTTAATGGCCCATTTAAAATCCCACAGAGGCATACAATCTATTCATACCATGTTATATCTTAGGGATTTTTGGGGTAATGTAAAGCCCCTCGCACTAGTTAATAATTATATATTTATAATTTTGGAATCACAGAATGATTTAATTATGAACTCTGCTGATGAACCACATCATGTTCACTACAATCAATAATATATAATTTTTTTAATTTTTTATCATATTTGATCCAATTTTTTTAATTCATGATACAAAAATAATTTAAGTAAAAAATGCAACAAAACCAATGTATCCATCTAATAAACCTTTGATGGAATATTCTATAGTATAAAGTATATTGGTATGTATTTTATATCAATAATAGAAATTTTATTTGATATGATAAAATATATATTTCACTTTGTATAAGTAGATTAATGAATTAATATATGAAGCCTACTATATCCCACATTATGGGTTTTTCATGGAAGTTCATGTGAATTATTTGGGAAACTTGTCAACGAAATATAAGTAATATAGGAATTACGTTTATATATTATATAAGAGTAATTCATTATGATTTATTACAGTATTATATAAAAAATATTTATTTATATTCATATTTATGTTCTGTTTTGACTCATGATTCGGAAGTGACCGTATGAGTAGAAAAAAAAATTTTAGTAGCTTATAAGAAAATTGACCAATTTTGTCATGTTAGAGTATTTAGTTATAGAGTGTATGATAAAAATTATTTCATGAATATAAAAATAAAATGATGATACCCATTGTATGAGAAATGGATTTCATGTACAAATAGATTCTTTTAAATATATTTTTTCCTAGTCTGGTCTGGAAAACTAATGAATACCATAGTACTAGATTGAACCAATAGTCGAACAAACAATCACACTTTTAGAACAAAAGTGGTCCAAATAAAATTGGGGCTAATAATTTTTTTCATCCTAATACCTTAAACGATGTATTCAAATTTATCATTAGTCCTCCTAAATTTGAATCAATCAACTTTAATTAACATTTTATAACTAAAATTATAGATGGTGTAGTTATATTTGATTTTTAACATTCAAAAACCAAGAAACTAATTTTCATGACGGGTATATTGTATAATATCATTGTTGACATGAAAATTAAGAATGAACAACCAATAGATCAAATGAGTGTGAGAATTGAGATAGCTCATGAGAAGACTTTTGGGTTTCCACAAACACTAGATGATCTAGATATTTCAATGGTAAATTATTCTATTAGAACATTCATTTCATGGACTTTTAATCCTATAAAGATACATAATGTAAATGTTTATGAAATTTTTCATATGAAAAAACCTATAAAAGTTGATGATAAACGTTTTTATGTGGGGTCTGATATTATAGATAGATAATTAAATAGGGATATGGATTCTCCGATAAATATAATCATGTAAATCAACCATGAAATCAAAAGGATCATTCATGAGTACTATCTCCCTATATGTTCCATATTAATATTTATTATAATTAAAACATCATATTGATTCCACATTAAATGATTAATATAAGTCATAAAATACATATGATTAAGATGTATATATCACATACATGACATACATTATTTTCTCATTAGTATAAATGAGATTCAAAAGTATGAATGGTTGGGACCCTCAGTTGAGAATACATACATATGGTACATTATCATAATACCTAAATATAAATAGTGAGCTATTATGTTCATTAAATATAATAAATTGTCATATTTTATACCATCGTTTAAATTACTCCCATATAAAGAGAAAATTGTGCAATTTAATATTTGGATACAACAATACCTATATAGTTTATGTGGATGAACATACATAGGATAAGTAGGAAATTTGGAGTAAAAGAGGTGACCAAGTAAATGAGTATGAGAAATAAAATAACTGATCAAAGAAGCTTTTTCATTACTATAATGAAGAGGTAAAACTCCACTATCAAATGATATGAAATATGTTTTTATATTTCTCATTTCATATATGTTATTGATTTTTTAGGAAGCACTGGATTCTCATAAAAGTGAATATGGATACCAAAAATATTTATTTATTTTTAATCTAATGCCTAGATATCCAACAGTCTAACCACCCATGATGTTTATTTTGAATTTTAAATAAATTAAAATCAATTTTTTTTTGATAAATGATGAATTATGTTTTTCATTATAAGTTTTATTAGGAATGTTTCTATGATACCGAGGTTGCATTATATATGCTAAATAATGGAATTAAGAGGGTGACTGAAAATATGAAGGCTATGGATTACTACAAATGGAAAAATATTAAGGTATATATATATAAATAACAATAAGAAATATTTAATGAATATACACATTTATTTGTTAAATATTTTTTAGTGTTCGAATTAAGATAATGGATGCTCTTATAGATATTATTTTTGAAAATTTACCATAGATATCAAAACCCATCAAAAGAATATAATCTAAAAATACGTAATTTTCAATGGTAATTACAATTTCATTCAATGAAATTATTACAAGTTTTCTTCAAATATACATATTAAAAATAAAATTGATAAAATCATTATTATTCTATAGAATAAGTATATTTTTTCATGTCTTAGTGGACAATGTACAAGATATCAGGTGTATGTGGATAATAAATTTAGGTGATTACCTATTATGTTTGTGATATAGTATAATCTGTGAAATTATAAATATATTTTATGATTGAACCATAAATTTTAGGAATAATTTTTATTTTTTTTTTGAAATTTTTATTAAGGTTATGTACAATGGGGGAAATAAATGTTTTTTGAAATTTTCCTTAGTAAATAATAAAATTATTTGGAAATTGCATAGGTAGAGGCAAAGTCAAAAAACAATTGGGAGGAAGAGGAAGAGGTGGACGTGGAGAGAGAGAGGACGAGTTACAATTAGAAATAGGTGTGGAGTAAAAGGGGGAGGTTGAGACCATGCGGGGGGAAAGGTATTAGGTGATGGCCTACAAGAAATAATATTTTTTTCAAACTGAATAAAATAAATATCATACCATGTTTTTTTTGATAAAATATTTTGAAATGGGAGAACAATATGTGTCCTATAAGATATGACCCATTGTCTACCTATTTACAGTTGTTCATTGAAAAAAAATCCACCCCTAGTTTCTGTAATTTTTTATAGGAATTGAAGTATTGTGAGTTTTCCAAAAAAAACTAAAAATGTTTTTCAAACTCATTATCATATGAAATATTTTCTATTGGAACATTCCATTTGTTGACCTCACCTGTTTTGATAATCCCAATCATGTGTTCATATATTTTGATAATCCCAATTATGTGTTCATATACTTTGATACTCTCAATTACTGTTGATCTATACCTTAAATATTTCAAATCTATGATCAATAATAATATTATTATTAAGAGTATCTGAAATATGTTAATCTTAAATTATCCATGTTTATATAAGTTATGAAATAATTCTAAGTCAATTGGATGTGTTTTGCATAAATCAGACAACTGTAAGTGTCACTGTTCTGCATATAGCCGCAGATAGAGAGCTACCGATAGATAGAGAGCTACAGATAGACAGAGAGCTACCGATAGAGAGCTACTGATAGATAGAGAGCAACCGACTGCCTGACAGCTACCGGTGTAAGTACAAGCAGCTACTGATACAAACAAAATGAACTTCTGATGCAATGATCTACCGACACATTAAGCTACCAATAGAGCCAGAGCTACCGATGGAGCCAGAGCTACCGATGGAGCCAGAGCTACTGATGGATCCAGAGCTACCGATGGATCCAGAGCTATCGATGGAACCAGAGCTACTGATGGATCTAAGTTCATGAAGCTACCGATGAGAGTTTAAAGTGCTACCGATATAATATCCTACAAAAAGTCTACCGTACACGTCTACCAACAAACGGCTACCTATGATTTACTGCCGAATCAAATCATATTCTCCCAACACTATTTTTTTATTAAACTAACAGTTACATTTGATGTTTTTCATGCAGTTAATGTTATTTAATGATTTTTGTTGCTATTTCATTAAACCATACCTAGTTCCAATAAAAAGCATAATCATTCCTTCTACAGAGCTGAAAGATATAAAAGGAAGGAAAAGAGAGCAACACATATACACACATGAGACGATATACAAAAAGAAAGAGACAAGAGACCAGATTCTTGGACAAATACAATAACACATGGGAACAAAAGAGAAGATTGACAAAAACGTGATCAAGCTCAAAAATGAGCCAAGTACAACTGCAGAACTCGCACTTTCAAGAATACTACTAGCAGACTCCAGAAGACTGAATATTCATCGATCAATCTCTGGTAATGAAGAACTACTGCAATCTCTTCTCCCTTGAGCTGTTCAAACTGAGCTGAACCTGGAAACACTAAATAGAACGATACACTGTTTTCAGAGAAAACAACAAAGAAGGACTCAGAACCATTCATGATCAAATTCGAAGGAGTCCAGAGCTGCACTGCAATCACTAGAGCCATTCTAAACTCTATATCTTGCTCAAGTGATTTATTATTTACATTACGAGCAGTGTTTGTATCCTACTAATTCTTACACACACACTATCTCATGAACCTTAACTGGAGGATTTGTAAATCCTCAGTCACAATCTTGACATCTTTTATTTCCCACGTAGAACTGTGGTAGAGGTCTTGGACCGAGACAGTTGTAAACTGTTGTTTGTTTCCCATGTAGAACTGTGGTAGAGGTCTTGGACCTGGACAGTTGAAAACTGTTGTAAACCCCGATCCAGGGTGTGGATCAAATTTTATATAAATTGTTGAGAGGACTAGGTCTCAGCTTGAGACTGAACCTCTTGGTTATTTCTGATGTGCTTTACTTAGTTTTTCCAAATCCTTTTTATTTCGCTGCTATTACATTGAAACATAATATACTTTCAAAGCTACTTGGATAGTTAAACACGAAAGTGTTTATATTTATTGTAAACCAGTAAGTTAGTTTCAAAAGTTAATTTAATCATAAGATTAAGTTAACTGAGAACTAATCAATCTTAGAGAAACTAATTGAACATTTATAATCTGTATAAATTCACTATAGTTTAACTTGTTATTGAAATTGGGGGATTTTAATAGAAATAATTTTTAATAGAAATTTTAATTGGAACTCAATTCACCCCCCTCTTGAGTGTCCACTATGACCAAAATTTGGTATCAGAGGGTGTATAAATATATTTTGAATTAATCTATTTTTCCACTATGATTTCAGTTTTACTTTAAAGTTCTTAAAATTTCTGTTATTTCTAAATTTTAATCTCTTTAAAATTAATTTCTTAACCTAGTTATCGTGGATAATAGACTTCAGGGTGCTGCTACTAACCGACCACCTTTTTATAATGGAAATAACTATGCTCAGTGGAAACTTAAAATGAAAATTCATTTAGAAAGCATGAGTTTTGATATTTGGACTGCCATAGAATATGAATATATAATTCCCACTACTGATAGATCTACTTGGGATGAACCAACAAGGACTTCTTACAATAATAATTGTAATGCTATGAATTCCATGTATTGTGCTCTAGGAGATGAGGTGTTTAATAGAATTTCTGCTTGCAAAACAGCATTTGAAATTTGTGATACCCTGGCTGTTTCTCATGAAGGGACAACTAATGTTAAATAAATGAGATTAAACACTTATACTATTAAATATGACAATTTCAAAATGAATACTGATGAACCTATATCTGACATGTATCTATGGTTTAATGAGATATTCAACACAATGAATTCACTCGGAAAATCTGTTCCAGCAAAGGAACAAATTATGAGAATCTTGAGATGTTTACCAGACCGATGGAGAGGCACATCTGTTTCAATAAAAGAATCATGTGACATCGCTGCACTACCTGTCAATGATAAATTTGGCATGTTGATTATGTATGAAGAAGAGCTTAAGGTAAATAAAGATGAAGATGATGAACCCAAAATAAAATATTTAGCCTTAAATTATACTGCATCGAGTAGTAAGGATAAGGAGAAAATACAAATGGAGAATGACAGTTCAACAAGTGAAAACTCAGACTCTGATAGTGATGTCGAAATGGCTCAAATAGCTAGAAGATTCAACAAGTTTTATAGGAAGAAATTTTTTTCAGAAAGAAAAACTACAAGGGTATGTATGATCGACAATGTAAATGGAAGAAGGATTGGAAGAAGTCTTAAAAGGAAGAGGATATAGTATGCTATGAATGCAAAAGGAAAGGAAACATCAAAGCTGACTGTCCAAAGCTGAAATACAAGATGAAATATGACTATAAATACAAGAAGTACAAGAAATCCATGAAGGCTACCTGGAGTGCTTCAGAGGATAGCTCTAGTGAATCTGAAGCGTCTGAGACTGAGAACAGAAGTAATGCTAACATGTTCTTTATGAAAAACAGTTCTGAGGTATCATCTGAAACTCCTGCTTTAAATTCATATTATTCAGGAGATGATTCTGATTCTGAAAATATGTCAAAATCTGAACTGTTTGAATACTGTGATATTCTAGAAGAAACGAGTAATGAAAATAAGGACATGTACAAGTCATTAAAGAAACAAAATTCTATTACTGCAAATACTAAATCCGAACTTGATATAAAAAAGGAGAAAAATTCTCAACGGTTAAAGGAAAATACAGAACTGAAACTGTCAAATGAGAAACTCAGAAAAGACTTAGAAAAATTCACAAATGGAAAATACGCTCTAACTCAAATGCTAGGAATGCCAGTTGCACCTAGATACACTACTGGTTTAGGATACCAACCTAGAGAGAGACAGTATACCAGAACCCGATTTATTCCCATGTCTGGAAAAAATTCTGCTAGTTCCAGTTTTGGAAATTCGTTTGCTTAAACTGGTTATTCATATGTCTATAGACCAAATAAAGTCCATCTTTCAAAATCTGTTGCTTCTATTAATTATCTGAGACCCATAAAACAAACGTGGGTACCTATAGCCCGGATTGCTAACCAATCTGGACCCAAAGGGATCTGGGTACCAAATTCATTTCCTGTTTAAATCTTTTTTGTAGGAAAACTGCTTGAAGAGATGTCACAAGAAGATATGGTACTTAGACAGTGGATGCTCAAGACAGATGACTGGAGATTACTCATGTTTCAAGAGATTAATAAAGGTTGATGGAGGTCATGTCAGCTTTGGTGATAACTCTAAAGGAAAGATCATCGGCTTAGGCCAGATTGGTAACACTGATTCAGTTTTGATTTCTAAAGTTTTATTTTTTTTATTGACTTAAATATAATTTGTTAAGCATTTCTCAATTATGTGATGATGGTTTCAAGGTCAAGTTTGAAAATGACTCCTGTGATGTTTTTAACTCCAAAAATGATTTATTATTTTCTTCCCTATGAAATGAAAACGTTTATGCTATTTATTTAAATTCAATATCTAAACAAAATATTCCATGTTTGAATGATTTTAATAAAGAATCTTGGTTGTGGCATAGAATATTAGGACACTGCAACATTCACTCTCTTAGAAAACTATCTAGGAAAAACTTAGTTAGAGACTTACCTAAAATTTATTTCCCAAATGACAAAGTGTGTAATCCCTGTCAAATGGGAAAACAACACAAAGTTTTTTTTAAATCAAAGAAAGAAGTTTCAACTTCTCAACCACTTGATTTGGTTCACATGTATTTGTTTGGACCATCAATAGTTTCAAGTTTAAATGGGAAGCACTATGTCTATGTTCTAGTAGATGACTTTTCTAGATATACTTGGGTATATTTCATAGCTCACATAAGTGAAGCTTTTTCTTCCTTTCTTAAATACTCCATGTCAGTAGAGAATCATAGTGGACACAAAATTAAGACCCTGAGAAGTGATCATGGTCGTGAGTTTGAAAATCAAGACTTTGAATCTTATTGCTCAAACAATGGATACACTCATAACTTTTCATCCCTTAGGACACCTTAGCAGAATGGTGTAGTAGAAAGAAGAAATCGAACCCTTCATGAAATAACTAGAACCATGCTCAATGAATATGACTTTACTATTTACTTTTGGGCTGAAGCTGTAAATACAGCTTGTTATGTCATTAATAGAGTCTTAATCAGACCCATTCTTAAGAAAACCCCGTATGAGTTGTGGAACAATAGGAAGCCTATGGTTAATTACTTTAGAGTTTTTGGAGGCAAAGTCTTTATTCTTAATACAAAGGATAATCTGGGAAAGTTTGCTTCTAAAAGTGATGATGGAATTTTTCTGGGATATTCTACTTCAAGTAAAGCCTATAGAGTATTCAATAAGAAAACCAAATGTGTGGAAGAATATGTTCACATCAAATTCGATGAAACTGATCCATATGAGCCTAAGACTTCTCTTGAAAATATTGAAGAATATTTATCTATTTTGGACCTTAATGATAAATCTAACGAACCTGTTATAAAAGCTTCCAATCCTGGACTTTTTCCAGAATCTGCTTCTGTTGAACCCGAATCTACTGATGAACCTGAAATTTCTAGTCCTAAAATTAATAGATCAACTAGGATTCTAAAGAATCATCCTTTAGATGATGTTGTTGGTAATATTCATAGAGTAACACAGACTAGAGCTTCTCTAAGAAATCAGGTTGAACATCAAACTTTTCTCTCACAGCTAGAACCCAAAAATATTAATGATGCGATTGTTGATGAATTCTGTGTAATGGCTATGCAAGAAGAGTTAAATCAATTTGAAAGAAACGATGTCTGGGAATTAGATGACAGACCTAAGGACACTATGACAATAGGCACAAAGTGGGATTTTAGAAACAAAGTTGATGAATATGGAAACATAGATAAAAACAAAGATAGATTAGTTTCACAAGGATATAGTCAAGAGAAAGGTATAGACTATGAGGAAACCTTTGCACCCGTAGCTAGACAAGAAGCCAGTAGGATCTTACTTTCATATGATGCTCATCTGAATTGCAAGTTATATCAAAGGGATGTCAAAAGCACATTTCTAAATGGTTTTATAATTGAATATGTTTTTGTAGAACAACCTCCTGGATTTACTAACACCCATTTTCCAAATCATGTTTTTAAACATTCTAAAGATTTATATGGCTTAAAACAAGCTCCAAGATCTTGGTATGATAGACTCATCAACTTTCTTATTTCAAAAATTTTTACTAAAGGTATTGTTGATCCAACTCTTTTTATCAAAACAATTTCTAAAGATGTTTTAGTTGTACAAATCTATGTTGATGATATTATTTTTGGATATTCTAAACACTCTTTATGTACTGATTTTTCAAAAAGTATGCAAAATGAATTTGAAATGAGTTTTTATGGGAGAACATAAATACTTTCTTGGATTTGAAGTATTTCAAAATGAAAATGGAATTATTTTGAATCAAAGTAAATATACAAAGGATCTTTTAAAACGTTTTGGTTTGGATAGTATTAAGGAAAGTGAAACTCCTATGAGTACAGTCTGTAAATAGGATACATATGAAATTGGGAAACCAGTGGATCAAACCAATTATAGAGATATGATTGGTAGTCTACTTTACCTTACTTCTAGTCGACCAGATATTATGTTTAGTGTATGTATGTGAGAAAGATTTCAAGCTATCCCGAAAGAATCCCATTTCCATGCTGTTAAAAGAACATTCAAATATCTTAAAAGACCTATTAATTTTGGTTTGTTTTATCCAAAAGGACAATCCATTGAGTTAATGAGTTATTCAGATGCTGAATTTGCTGGTTGCATGTTGGATAAAAAAGCACTTCAGGAACATGTCATTTATTGGGAAAATACATAGTATCTTGGTGTAGTAAAAAGCCGAATTCTGTAGCTCTATCCACTGCCAAAGCAGAGTATATAACTGCTGGTAGTTTCTGTGCACAAATTTTGTGGATTAAACACACTCTCTTGGACTATGGATATGTTTTTAAGCATGTTTCAATAAATCGTGACAACACTAGTGCAATAATCATTTCGATGAACCCTGTATCTCACTCTAGAACAAATCACATTGATATAAGGCATCATTTTATGAGAGATCATTATCTAAAGGGTGATATTTCTATTGAATTTATTGTTATTGAACATCAATTGGCCGACATTTTCACTAAACTGTTATGTTTGGATAGATTAAGTTACATTATGCACGAGCTGGGAATGTTTAATCTCAACCGATAGAAATTCTCACCGATGAAGAAATTCTCCCTGATGTCGAAATTCTCACCAATGTTGAAATTCTCATCAATGTAGAAATTCTCACCGATGTTGAAATTCTCACAGATGTAGAAATTCTCACCGGTGTTGAAATTCTCACCGATAGGAATTCCCACCGATAGAGCACTGTTTTAAACCTTCTATCTGCCTCCAAGAATCTGAACCGTTTTATTCTTATTTTATTCGATTTTATTTGTTTAATTTATGATTCCTAAATGATAAAACTAATTCTAAGACACTTCTCACTCCACCGAGCCCAAAACCTTTGACCTTCAAACCATAGCTCCCGAATCATCTATGAACCCTATGTCCCTCGAACCAGTGATGGCAAAAGCCAAACTTCCAACCATCATAGATGACTGTGCAGATCCTAAAGCAAAGAATTAAATGATGCAACAGGAGGCAAGTGGTAATGCTGTTAGAACTAGGTAAGGAAAGAGACCGGTGAACCCTCATCTGGAAAATGGAGATATTGTGATCGAAAAGGAGCTGTGTGTAGATTGGTTGCTACCAAGCAAGCTGTTAGTACTCGAAATTCTGGAAGATCAGAAATGGGTAGGCTGCATTTCAAATAACAATGGTCCCCACTACCCAATGTTAGTGAAACAGTTCTACAAATTCATATTCTTCGAGAAATTCAAGAATGGGAACCGTGTTTCTTCGTTTGTAAATGGAAAAGAGATGTCGTTTTCATCATTAGAGTGGTCTAAAAGCTTAATGGTTCCACATGAAGGTGTATTGGGATATGTATCAAGATCCATGCCACCTACCAGTGAAATTTTTTATTATGAGACCGCGTTGAATGAGCTGACTGGTGATGGAAATCGAAGGCAAGTGGTTGCTGCAGAAATGGATGGAGAGAACAGATTTCTGTTCAAATTCCTTTAACATGTTTTCATACCGAGGAGAGGAGACTTTTTATAATCTAAGATATCAGGATATCTTTCTCATACAACTTTTGAGGCATAATGTCAATGTTAATTTGTGGAGATTGGTGATGAGTCAAATGGAAGATATGACATGGCCGAAATCAATGTCTAATGCCCTATTCTTTGCTATGTTGATTTCTGTGATGATCAAAGTGAAAGGGATAGCCGAGTCTCAAGATGAGACAGTTGTAGTTAAGAATAAATTTTTTATCACTACTAAAGTTTGCAAATACATGAAGATCAATTGGAACCCGTGGAGAGGAGAATGGGTCAATAATGACCAGAAGTTGTATGATAAGTTTAATCTAGTGAATCAACCTTCAAGGCCAAAGGATAAAAGAGATCCAGGTCTAGGAAATGATGAAGAGGAACCTGTTTACAATGACGAGTCAGAAGAAGAAGAAGAAGAAGAAGAAGAAGAAGAGAAAGAAACTCTTATGGATTATGGAGGAGATCCGGACTTACATCCAAGTCATGTTGCTGAAAGTGTATATTCAGAAAAGGAAGTCTTAGAATAAGTGGAGACATCTGGTAATGTGGAAGACCAGTCGGTCCCTGAGCATGAAGAAGAAAAAGAGAATGTCTCTGAGTCGTCAGATTTTGTTAGGTTGAGTCTGAGTCCATTAATTGGAAACTCAATTTTTCCTACTGTGGATGTAGAATTAGAAAAAGGAGAAGCAGTACCTATTCTCGATGATCATCTTAATGCCATAGAGATGGATGTTATTGTGGAAGATTCTGATAACGAAAGAACAACCGATAATGTATTTGTCGTACATGTGAATGCACCAATTGAGGGGGAGCATCAATCCAAGCTTGGAAGTGTTATAGTGGCTGTTGAATTTGAAGACTTGGTAGAAGGCCCAGGATTTGTAGTCTGTGGTTTAGACTCTCCTGATTCGGATAATAATGTATCCGTGAACAGACCGAATATCAGCTATGATATCGACTCTGAGTTGTTACCTGATGATGTGGTCAGAGTACATAATATAAATTTGCTGAAAGAAAATCTCAAGAATAGAATTGTAGAAGAAGTAAAGATGATGGAAGTCTCTTTAGTATCCTCAATTCAATCATTTATTTCTGAATCTATGATCAGTTTTGCTTCAGGTAGAGTATCTACTACTGTTGCTCCTACTGATTTTGTTACAAAGTCTGACCTTGAATATCTATAGGATGAACTGAAAGAATCCTTTAATGCCTTAGTTGCTGAGATGAAGCACAATTTTTGTGAAGAAATGAAAATGTTAGAAAGATCTTTTGAGCTTTCCCTTGCTTGTAATTTTTCAACCTCTCTGGGTGAGCTGTTGGAAGAATTCAAAGAGTGCCAGACTCAATCTTCTAGGCTAGAAGCAGATCTTGAATCCCTAAGGAAATATTTTGTTTCTTTAGATTCTTACCTGAGTTCAAAATCACAAGCTGATAAGGATTTAGCCGATGTGAAAAGTGTTGTAAGCCATATGGTCTCGGTGTTTGAAGGCATCAAAGCATCTATGAAGGATCATGTTCAAAATCAGGACTCTCAAGTTCAAAATCTGGTTAGTGGTTTGACCAAAAGCGTCAAAGAAACTATATCTTTCTCTATTGGTCCTCTACCTTCAAAACCCACAGTTGATTTGAATCAAGTTCGAGCTATGATGAAGGAGGAGCTTGGTTCTATGTCAACCAGGGGCTCTGTGGACTCATCAGAACTAAGCCGAGTTGTGCATTCTACCAGGGATTCAGCCAGAGAAATAGTGAATATAGTCTAGGACTACATGAGAGAGGCTTATGACTCTCAGGATGAAATAAAGAACAAGGTGGACTACTATTTCCAATGTATTTTCACAAAACATCAAATCAACCATCATTTCATGCTGTTGTTGGAGAACATGAAATTACCCCCTGTTACTCAAGCCTTCAGAGAACAAGTGAGCTGTAAAGACCCGTAAAATTCAAAGTAATTTTTTTCTTAATATTCATTGGAATTTTACAAGAGCATAGTTTCTGACGGCAGCTGATTCCGAGGCCCAGTGTGCCCGGAATCATTTTCTAAAGTTTGGCTCGAGTACGTTCAGTGAACGGACAAGCGGGATTTTCTAACTTTTGAACCGGTGCCCGGAATCGAATTCTGAGGGCTCCAATGAAATCGCAGTGCCGATATTTGCTTAGAAACGCCTCTTCCGGAGTTGCGTTTGCTCGGTTGTGGTTTTTAATTTTCGGCCTTAAAGTTAAGAAATAAAATAATTTTTCAACAACTTTATTTTATTTCACTTAAGCCACTTGGAAGCCACTTAAAGACACTTAAAAGCGGCTTAAACTGAGTCGAACCGAATAGGGACCTATCCAGAAATATCCTACCCTCTTGGTAGGATATTTGTGAGGTGGGGCCCGCACGAGCCCCGCCATTTCTTTCCGCTAAGTAACGCACCCGCGAAAACTCGTCAATGTGAATGTCAACTGACGCATTTTCTTAAATTCTTAACAGACCATTTAATTGGGCGGTTTATTTCGTAAATTAAATGAGCTGTTTCTTTCGTTGAATTAATTCAACGAATTGATGAGTCATTTCTTACCCTTTTTCGTGTGTTGGCATAATAATAAAATAATACCAACCAATCTTTTTGGAGGATTACTGGTTGAGAGGTTTGAAAGAGTCCTCGTGCCTTTATCCTTCTTCGCGAAGAACGCGAAGAACGCGAAAAATGCCGGCCTCCGACGAAGAACACCGAACCCGGAAATCGACGCGACGTGACGCCGTGTTCCGCGATGCCGACGTTCCCATCCTGCAATGTTCTTCTGCGATGTCTCTTCCTCCGCGACGGATCTTCAATCGGATGCTTGAGGTAAGAGTCTCGGACATCCTTTTTAATCACCTTTTTGGATTTTACCAAAACACGGGTTTAATGATTTAATTAAATTAAATCTATTGTTTCATGGTCTGTTGAGTTCGCCGACTCAACGACGGGTTCCGCGACGACGTGACTCCTTTCTGCGACGACACAACGATCTCCACCTTCCGCGACGAGCAATTCCGTGAAGGTCGTGCGTACGACGACGACCAACGAGGTAGGGGTTGTTGTGAGTTTATTCCTTTTTCCCATGATCGTTCTTTTTTTTAAAAAAAGTAAAGAAACGGAAAAATAAGAACAATTTTATTCCATTAAAGTTGTTGAATTCATATGTTGAATTTGTTTCCTCCCGTTTTTTATCTCTAACGCGGAGTGTGCGGTCCAAACGAACACGGCCCGACGACCCTCCGCCGTTCTTCGTTGTTATGCGGATTTGACGGGCGATGACGGAACGTGCCGCAACAGAAGTTTGATGATCCCGTAGTGAAGAAAAGATCTCGGGAGGAACAATGGGGCAGACGAGAAGGAAAACAGACCATCAGAGCGACTCCGGTGGCCCGTGGAAGCCGGCGGCGGCGGCGCCCGGCGCGCCACCGGACGAGACCACCGCGGCACCAGCCGCACGGGTCTGGCGCATGCGGGACGCGGCTGAAGCCGCGTCCGGTCGCCAGTGAGACACCCCGCGGGTGTCGCGGGGGTGTCACGCGGGGGCGGCGGCTCCCCTCCGCATCACTCGGGATGCGGCTTCAGCAGCGTCCGACTGTCTGGTCGACACCCCGCGGGTGCCGCGGGGATGTCACGCGGGGGTGGCGGCTCCCCCCCTCGTCGCTCGGCCGAGCCGACCCGGGCTGGCCGAGCCAGACCGGTCCGACCGGGTCGGACCGGGTTGGAACGGGTTCGGCCGACCCAGGGGGGGTCGGGCCGGGTCGGCCCGGGCCCGGACCCCCCATCTTCGGACAGTTTTCGTTCAAATGCCCGTAATTTGAGCTAAGTGCCTCCAAATGACTTTCCGTTAGCGGAAACGCGATCCCTAGATCGAAACGGTCGTTTTGGTATATCGCACCCAAGGTTTCGGAATACTTTGAGTTCGGCTGGGTTGGTTCGTACACGAAACCAACCGGACCCTCGGAGCGGAAACGCTCATATCTTGAGCTACGGACGTCCAATCGACGTGCCATTGACTTTGTTGAGTTCCTCTATGTGATACGGATCTTTTGGAATACTTCTCATGGGGTTTGGAAGTAGATGGAG
Organism: Viscum album; assembly: GCA_963277665.1. Taxonomy (NCBI): domain Eukaryota; kingdom Viridiplantae; phylum Streptophyta; class Magnoliopsida; order Santalales; family Viscaceae; genus Viscum; species Viscum album. The sequence continues at coordinate 1,121,162,683 of OY728127.1, forward strand.
TACGGTCTGGTTGGTTTTTCCTTAAAACCCAACCAGGCCCCTAGGACGAAAAGGCCAATAACTCTCAGACTGGGCGTCCGATTGACGCACCGTCTGCGACGTTGACTTCCTGTTGGTGATACGGAACTTTTGGATACATCAACTTCGGACATTGTGACAGTTGATGTATCGGCCTCTCGGCTCGTGGAGCGGACCCTCACGAACGAGCTTACTGTGTGCGGGAACCCTAGTGCTGGCTGTGACTTCGACGACGACGATTGTGCAGAGATCCTCAGTGGACAGAGACGATGAAGAAAGCTGGTCTTGTATCCTATGTGGGTCCTAGCTGTGCTGGTCTTGTATCCTATGTGGGTCCCAGCTTAGATGATTCAATACTGGTCTTGTATCCTATGTGGGTCCTAGTATAGATGAATCAACGAAGAAAGATGGTCTTGTATCCTATGTGGGTCCTAGCTGTGCTGGTCTTGTATCCTATGTGGGTCCCATCATAGATGATTCAATACTGGTCTTGTATCCTATGTGGGTCCCAGTATAGATGAATCAACGAAGACAGCTGGTCTTGTATCCTATGTGGGTCCTAGCTGTGCCGGTCTTGTATCCTATGTGGGTCCCAGCTTAGATGATTCAATACTGGTCTTGTATCCTATGTGGGTCCCAGTATAGATGAATCAATGAAGAGTGCTGGTCTTGTATCCTATGTGGCTCCCAGCTTAGATGATTCAATACTTGAATTGTATCCTATGTGGGTCCCAGATAGATGAATCAACGAAGAAAGCTGGTCTTGTATCCTATGTGGGTCCTAGACGTGCTGGTCTTGTATCCTCTGTGGGTCCCAGCATAAACGAAACAATGAGGACTTCTGGTCTTGTATCCTATGTGGGTCCTAGCTTAGATGATTCAGTATCTATGTCTGATTATCTTTTTCACCTTTTCGATGATGTATACCTGTGTGAGCTGAATTTTTACTGTTTACTCTCTTTTGTGGACTGTGTTGAGCTATCCTGTGTGGATTTATCGTTTACTCTCCTTTGTGGATTGTGTTGAGATATCCTATGTGGATTTACTGTTTACTATCCTTTGTGGATTGTGTTGTGCTATCCTATATGGGTATTCATTTTTCTTTCCTGTGTGAACTGGGTTGTTCTTGGGCTCGGACGTTGGAGCCGAACGGGAATTGATGACTTAGTTATATATATGGGCATGTACCTAAGTCGTGTAAGATGTTACTTCGTGATTGTATATTTCCTTTGTGGATTATCCTTTGTGGATTTCGGGAGTCCTTCGGGGGGTCTCGGGGTCCCTACTGAGTAGCTTATACTCACCCCTGAACGGGCTATGCCCGCACTTCGTGGTGTTGGTTGCAGACGACGGGCAGCGCTGATCTGGGTGGAGGCTTGCGAAGCAGAACGGTACCTGGAGGTGGACCACTGGGCGGGACGTACTCGGAGCGGACGGCAGGACCGAGAAGCTATGGAGGCTATCTGTACCCACCCTTCAGGTGGGACCTTCAGAGGACGTCTCAATGCTTTGGATTTTCCTTTCAGTAGATGTTTTTCCTTTCAGTTGTACTTTACAGTTGGGATTGTATTTCCGGCCCCTTTTTCTGTCAGCACAGCTTGTACATTTTTTACTTAGTGTTTAATTTTCCTCTTGCTTACTCTGTGGTGCTTGTTTACTTTTCATAGGCAATGCCTTCCCTTTTGTTGGGATTTACGCCCTGGTGCTAGTCGCCAGCCCCTGGCCTTCGGAAGGCGGGCTCGGGGTAGTCACGGCACGGGCCCCGAGGATGGGTCGTGACAAATTGGTATCAGAGGTGGTTGGTTCTACCGGAGACTATGATCTTTCTTCTTTGTGAAGCAATAGTGTTTAGCATGTTTGGTGTGGTTATCAGTCCAGGGAGTCCAGTGTTGGTGCGGCGGCCGACGTATCCGTACACTAGGACCCTGACTTCTGATTTCCGACGTAATGCAGAAAACATTGATTGCATGTGTGTTCATGTTTTCATTGTGATTACTTGTGTCAGCTCACCAGGTATACAGTTCTGACCATGGCGCACCTGGTTCTTTCAGGATGGCCCCACGATGGCAGCCAGCTAGGGTTCCGAGAGTGGAGCATGATGACATCCCACCGAGCGACGAGGCCTCGGTGCAGTCTCCTAGTCAGCAGAGGCACCAGCGGTACCTTTACCCGCCGAGCCACCGATGCTACCAGCCCCAGCCGTTGACGATGCACATCGCCTTAGCACGCTGCACGAGTTCCAGCGTCAGCGCCCGCCCAGGTTCCGCGGGGAGACGGACCCCCCAGGCAGCCGAGGACTGGCTGGAGGCAGTGGTGCGAGTTTTTAGGCTAGTGAGGACACCATCAGACCTCATGGTGATCCTCGCATTGAGCCTCCTGCACGCGGCAGTAGGCAGATGGTGGAGCTTGATGCTCCAGGTGCACGACGAGACATCTCTCCTCTGGATGGACTTTGAGAGCATCTTCTTCTCAGAGTTCATCCCATCCACCCTCCGTGCGGTACGCATACAAGAGCTTCTTCAGCTACGGCAGGGCAGCTTGACAGTGGCCCAGTACTCGGCGAGATTTACTGATCTCTCGTGCTACTCCACAGATATGGTACGGGACCCATTCTTCTGAGCCCAGACCATCGAGCAGGGACTGAGGCATGAGATCAGGGCTTCGATGATCTCCCTCAACATTCCGACACAGGCAGAGGTGTTGGAGAGAGCCCTTCTAGTGGATAGTTTTCTCGCCGAGCAGGCTCCAGTGACAGGGCCCTCCGCAGGACGGCCCGTAGCAGGGTCTTCTGCAGTTGGCAGTAGACAGGTGATGTAGAGGTTCAAACGGTCCAGACCGTCATATGGGCAGTCTCAGGATGAAGATTCGGTTGTGCGGGGCACCCGAAGGAGAGCCAGCTACGCAAGGGGAAAACATTGTTACACATGCAGTGGGTGAGGTGACATGGCTCGAGACTGCCCGACTTATCTTGCAGATGAACAGAAGGTGGTAGAGGGACCTCCCAGACAGAGGTTTGGCCACGGTGGTCCTCAGGGTGCTGGCAGACAAGGAAGAGGAGCTAGCCGAGTTGCCAATGGTGAAAGACACTTCGAGGTGTTGCCACCACCACCACTAGGAGGTCCGCCCCCGACCGCAGGGAGTAGGTGGACATGTGAGAGCTCAGCTCTAAGCAGTCGAGGCCTTCAATCATGGAGCTCTGGGAGTAGATGGACAGGAGTGGAACTAGTGGAAACGTCCTTTGTAATTCTAGTTCCTTGTTTTCTATTGTGTAGCGTCTCTGTATTATGAGCTGCAATAATAAAAGACGCATACCTTTGTGATGTTTTCATTCCTGTCCTCTTTTGTGATGTTACTAAGAGGTTCCAGTTTTGACTGTTAACGTGACCCTAACTTGGGAGACATCTACTGGAGGAGACCCAGTTACCACACACTGATGCCGACAGTGTGACTCAACCCTTGGAGGCGAGAGTAACGGTTGGATCTCTTGGTAGTAGTGTCGAGGCCTTACGACGTCATGCTTGGTATGGATTTGTATCATCCATGTCGGTATTGACCGTATTAGGCAAAGAATGTGGTTCATCTAGGGGATGGGACCAGATTTCTCTTATCAAAAAAGAAAAAATCTTAGCAGCTCTTGTGGGGATGGAGATGGTCCAGGCCACGGCTGAGATGGTCCAGGTCATCCAGGGGCGGATGAGTAAAGCTCAGAGCCGGTAGAAGTCTTATTCTGACAGGAGGCGGAGGCCACTAGAGTTCGAGGATGGCGACCACGTCTTCTTGCTTGTCTCACCTCGACGTGGTTTTCGGAGTTTTGGCCGAGGCGGCAAGTTGTCTCCACGCTTCATCGGACCCTTCCAGGTCCTCAATAGGGTTGGCGAGGTGGCTTATCTCCTGGCTCTACCACCTCAATTGCAATGGGTGCACGACGTCTTCTACGTATCTAAGATTAGGAGATACGTGCACGACCCGACACAAACCTTTGACCATGGGGAGCTGGTATTTGATGATGGGACGAATTTTGCGGAGGTCCCAATGGAGATCGAGGATCGACAGGAGTGGGTCCTACGTGGACGATCGATTCCTCTAGTGCGCATCAGATGGTAGCACGGGAACCTCCAGGGAGCACATGGGAGCTGGAGGCTCAGATGCGTGATCAGTACCGCCTTTGTTTCCCTAGTTTGTGTTGAATCTTTACAGGGACGTAATTCCCTATGGTGGGAGTAATGTAATGACCCGTAAATTTCAGGGAATTTTTTTTCTTAATTTTCATTGGAATTCTACAAGAGCGCAGTTCTTGACGGTACCTGATTCCGAGGCCCGTTGTGCCCAGAATCATTTTCTGAAGTTTGGCTCGGGTACGTTTAGTGAACTGACGAGCGGGATTTTATAACTTTTGAACCGGTTCCCGGAATCAAATTCTGAGGGAACCGATGAAATCGCAGTGCCGGTATTTGATTAGAAACGCCTCGTCCCGAGTTGTTTTTGCTCGGGTGTGGTTTTTAATTTTCGGGCTTAAAGATAAAAAAATAAAATAATTTTTCGACAACTTTATTTTATTTCACTTAAGCCACTTGGAAGCCACTTGAAGCCACATAAAAGCATCTTAAACTGAGTTGAACCGGATAGGGTACTATCCAGAAATATCCTAACCTCTTGGTAGGATATTTGTGAGGTGGGGCCCACACGAAATCCGCTATTTCATTTCGCTAAGTAACGCACCCGCGAAAACCCGTCATTATGAAAGTCAACTGACGCGTTTTCTTAAATTCTTAACAGACCATTTAATTGGGCGGTTTATTTCGTAAATTAAATGAGCTGTTTCTTTCATTGAATGAATTCAATGAATTGATGAGTCATTTCTAACCCTTTTTCGTGTGGTGGCATAATAATAAAATAAGACCAACCAATCTTTTTGGAGGATTACTAGTTGAGAGGTTTCACAGAGTCCTCGTGCCTTTATCCTTCTTCGCGAAGAATGCGAAGAACGCGAAGAACGCGAAGAACGCCGGCCTCCGACGAAGAACACCGAACCCTGAAATCAACACGACGCGATGCCATGTTCCGTGACGCCGAAGTTCCCTTCCTGAAATGTTCTTCTGCGACGTCTCTTCCTCCGCGACGGATCTTCGATCGGCTGATTGATGTAAGAGTCTCGAACTTCCTTTTTAATCACCATTGTGGTTTTTACCAAAACACAGGTTTAATGTTTTAATTAAATTAAATCTGTTGTTTCATGGTCCGTTGAGTTCGCCGACTCAACGCTGTGTTCCGCGACGACGCGACGACTTTCCGCGATGACGCGACGATCTCCACCTTCTGCAATGAGCAATTCCGCGAAGGACGTGCGTACGATGACGACCAACGAGGTAGGGGTTGTTGTGATTTTATTCCTTTTTCCCGTGATCATTCTTTTTTTAAAGTAAAGAACCGGAAAAATAAGAAAAATATTATTCCATTAAAATTGTTGAATTCATATGTTGAATTTGTTTCCTTCCGTTGTTTATCTCTAACGCGGAGGGTGCGAGCCAAACGAACACGGCCCGATGACCCTCCGTCATTCTTCGTTGTTATGCAGATTTGACGGGCGACGACGGAACGTGCCGCAACGGAAGTGTGATGATCCCGTAGTGAAGAAAGGATCCCGGGAGGAACAACGGTGCAGATGGGAAGGAAAACGGACCACCGGAGCGACTCTGGTGGCCCGCGGAAGCCGGGGGCGGCGCCGGCACCCGGCGTGCCGCCGGACGAGACCGCTGCGGCACTGGCCGCGGCGGAGGCGCCCGCGGACCCGCATCCGCGCGTTTCCGGCGCACGCAGGACACGAATGAAGCCGCGTCCGGTCGCCAGGGAGACACCCTGCGGGTGTCGCATGGGTGTCACGCGGGGTTGGCAGCTCCCCCCGCGTCACTCGGGACGCGGCTTCAGCCGCGTCCGGCTGTCTGGCCGACACCCCGCGGGTGCCGCAGATGTGTCACGCGGGGGAGGCGGCTCCCCCTCGCGTCGTTCGGCCGAGCCGAGCCGGGTTGGCCGAGCCAGACCGGTCCGACCGGGTCGGACCCGCTTCGGCCGACCCAGGGGGTTCGGGCCGGGTCAGCCCGGGCCCGGACACCCCTTCTTCGGACGGTTTTCGTTCAAATGCCTATAACATGAGCTACATGAATCCAAACGACTCTCCGTCAGAGGCAACGCGATCCTTGGATCGAGAAGGTCGTTTCATTATATCGCACTCAAGGTTTCATAATACTTTGAGTTCGTCCGGGCTGGTTCGTACACGAAACCAATCGGGCCCTCGGAGCGGAAACACTCATATCTTGAGCTACGGATGTCCGATCGATGTGCCGTCGACTTTTTTGAGTTCCTATATGTGAGAAGGATCTTTTGGAATACTCCGCCCGAGGTTTGGACGCAGGTGGAGTACAGTCGGGTTGGTTTTTCCTTAAAAACCAACAGGGCCCCTGGGACGAAAAAGCCAATAACTCTCAGACCGGGCGTCCGATTGACGTGCCGTCTGTGACATTGAGTTCCTTTTGACGATATGGAACTTTTGGATACATCAACTTAGGACTTTGTGACATTTGATGTTTCGGCCTCTCGGCTCATGGAGCGGACCCTCCCGAACGAGCTTGCTGTGTGCGGGAAACCTAGTGCTGGCTGCGACTTCGACGATGACGATTGTGGAGAGATCCTCAGAGGACTGCAACGATGAAGATAGCTGGTCTTGTATCCTATGTGGGTCCTAGCTATGCTAGTCTTGTATCCTATGTGGGTCCCAGCTTAGTTGATTCAATACTGGTCTTGTATCCTATTTGGGTCCCAGTATAGATGAATCAACGAAGACAGCTGGTCTTGTATCCTATGTGGGTCCTAGCTGTACTGGTCTTGTATCCTATGTGGGTCCCAGCTTAGATGACTCAATACTGGTCTTGTATTCTATGTGGGTCCTAGTATAGATAAATCAACGAAGACAGCTGGTCTTGTATCCTATGTGGGTCCTAGTTGTGCTGGTCTTGTATCCTATGTGGGTCCTAGCTTAGATGATTCAATACTGGTCTTGTATCCTATGTGGGTCCCAGTATAGATGAATCAATGAAGGGTGCTGGTCTTGTATCCTATGTGGGTCCTAGCATAGATGATTCAATACTGTTCTTGTATCCTATGTGTGTCCCAGTATAGATGAATCAACGAAGATAGATGGTCTTGTATCCTATGTGGGTCCTAGATCTGCTGGTCTTGTATCCTATGTGGGTCCCAGCATACACGAAAGAATGAGGACAGCTGGTCTTGTATCCTATGTGGGTCCCAGCTTAGATGATTCAATATCTATGTCTGATCATCTCTTTCACCTTTTCGATGATGTATACCTGTGTGAGCTGAATTTTTATTGTTTACTCTCCTTTGTGGATTGTGTTGAGCTATCCTGTGTGGATTTACCGTTTACTCTCCTTTGTGGATTGTGTTGAGCTATCCTGCGTGGATTTACAGTTTACTCTCCTTTGTGGATTGTGTTGTGCTATCCTGTGTGGGTATATGTTTTTCTTTCCTATGTGGACTGGGTTGTGCTTGGGATCAGACGTTGGAGCCGAACGAGATTTGATGACTTAGGTATATGTATGGGCATATACCTAAGCCGTGTCAAATGTTACTTAGTGATTGTATCTTTCCTTTGTGGATTATCCTTTGTGGATTTCGGGAGACCATCGGGGGTCTCTGGGTCCCTACTGAGTAGCTTATACTCACCCCTGCAAGGGCTATGCCCGCACTTCGTGGTGTTGGTTGCAGACAACGGGCAGCGCTGATCGGGGTGGAGGCGTGCGGAGCAGAACGGTACCTGGAGGTGGACCACTGGGCGGGACGTACTCAGAGCGAACGGCTGGACCGAGGAGCTGTGGAGACTATATGTACCCACCTTTCATGTGGTACCTTCAGAGGACGGCTCGACACTGCGGCTTTTCCTTTCAGTAGATGTTTTTCCTTTCAGTTGTACATTACAGTTGGACTTGTATTTCCGACCCCTTTTTCTTTCAGCACAGCTTGTACAGTTTTTACATAGTGTTCAATTTTCCGCTTGCTTACTCGGTGGTTCTTGTTTACTTTTCAAAGGCAATGCCTTCCCTTTTGTTGGGATTTACGCCTTGGTGCTAGTCGCCAGCCCCTGGCCTTTGGAAGGCGGGCTTGGGGTAGTCACGGCACGGGCCCCAAGGACGGGTCGTGACATGAACAAGCTAAGGAAATTGACTCCTGCAATGGAGAAATTTATGGAGAAAAAAGATGATTTTATATCTTCTATGGATAGAGGAGGAGGAATAATCATGGATTTTAGAAATCTATTGCTTCCTTTCCTGCATGTTGATGCCAGACCAGTTATTGTACCTCCCGCATTGCCAGCTTTTGCCTCTACTGCTTCTCTAGTCCAGATGACTCATGATCAAGCCATTCGAAGCCTCACACCTGTGATCACACAAAGAACTTCACAATACAGGACTGACACTGTGTCAGTGGCTCAGCCTCCTGTGATCATTTCAGGAATCCCCAAGCCTTCACCAGCATCCTCAACACCTCAATCCTCTTCTGATCCAAATGTAAAATCTCACATTGAATATGTGGATTGATCAAGTGGCGAGGATATTTGATAGAAATCATTTGTTTTCTATTCTGTTTATGTAATTTTTGATTGAACTAATACAAATAAATGTCTTTTAAATATGTCAGTTTGTCAATGTTCTCTGTACTATTTCCCACTTTTTGATTATCACAAAGGGGGAGAAATATTATCAATAGTGGAGAATTTGCTAAATTGGAGAAATATTCTGCAAAATTTCTAGAGGGGGGGAAATATTATCAATAGGGGAGAATTTTCTACATTGGAGAAATAATCTTATATTTCTTTCTTTGATACAATTTCATTTAAACATTATCTATGATAATATTGCATTTAATTCTACCTCTGATAACCTTTTGGTCTATATCTAGGAAAATTGAATTTAATGATATATCCTCTAATAATATATTCTCACTATTTAAATGTCCATATCATATTTTGTGATTATCAAAAAGGGGGAGATTATTGGACTCACCTGTTTTGATAATCCCAATGTTGTGTTCATATATTTTGATAATCCCAATTATGAGTTCATATACTATGATACTCTTAATTACTATTGATCTATACCTTAATTCTTCCAAATCTATGATCAATAATAATATTATTATTAAGAGTCTCAAAAATATGTTAATCTTCAATTATCCATGTTTATATAAGTTATGAAATAATTCTAAGTCAATTGGATGTGTTTTGCATAAATCAAAAGAGTGTAAGTGTCACTGTTCTGCATATAGCCACAGATAGAGAGCTACCAATAGATAGAGAGCTACCGATAGACAGAGAGCTACCGATAGAAAGCTACCGATAGATAGAGAGCTACCGACTGCTTGACAGCTACCAATGTAAGTACAAGGTGATACCGATACAAACAAAAAGAGCTACTGATTCAAGGATCTACCGATGCATTAAGCTACCGATGGAGCTAGAGCTACTGATGGAGCCAGAGCTACCGATGGAGCCAGAGCTACCGATGGAACTATGTTGATGAAGCTACCGATGAGAGATTAAAGAGCTACTGATAGAAGATCCTACAGAAATTCAACTGTACACATATACTAACAAATGACTACCTATGATTTACTGTCAAATCAAATCATATTCTCCCAACACTATTTTTTTATTAAACTAACTGTTACATTTGATGTTTTTCATGCAGATAATGTTATTTAATGATTTTTGTTGCTATTTCAGGAAACCTTTCCTAGTACCATTAAAATGCATAATCATTCCTTCTACAGAGTTGATTGCTATAAAAGGAAGGAAAAGAGAGTAACACATATACACATATAGACGATATACAAATAGAAAGAGACAAGAGACCATAGGCTTGAACAAAAACAAAAACACATGGGAACGAAAGGGAATATTGACAAAAATGTGATCAATCTCAAAAACGTGCCAAGAAAAACTGGAGAACTCGCACTTTCATGAATACTACTACTAGACTCCAGAAGACTGAATATTTATCGAGCAATATCTGATAAAGAAGAACAAATACAAACTCTTCTCCCTTGAGGTGAGAAAACTGAGCTAAACATGGAAACACTGAAGAGAACGATACTCTGTTTTCAGAACAAATATTAGAGAAGGACTCAGAACCATTCCTGATCAAATTCGAAGGAGTCCAGAGCTTTACTGCAATCACTAGATCCATTCTAAACTCTATATCTTGCTCAAGTGATTTATTATTTACATTACGTGCAGGGTGTGTATCCTGCTAATTCTTACACACACACTGTCTCATGAACCTTAACTGGAGGATTTGCAAATCCTCACTCACAATCTTTACATCTTTTATTTCCCACATAGAACTGTGGTAGAGGTCTTGGACCTGGACTACTGTAAACTGTTGTTTGTTTCCCACGTAGAACTGTGGTAGAGGTCTTCGACCTGGACAGTTGAAAACTGTTGTAAACCCCAATCCAGGGTGTGGATCAAAGTTTATATAAATTGTTGAGAGGACTAGGTCTCGGCTTGACACTGAACATCTTGGTTATTTCTGTTGTGCTTAACTTAGTTTATCCAAAAACTTTTTATTCTGATGCTATTACTTTGAAACATAATATACTTTCAAAGCTACTTTGATAGTTAAACTCGCAAGTGTTTATATTTATTATAAACCAGTAACTTAGTTTCAATAGTTAATTTAATCATAAGATTATGTTAACTAAGAAATAATCAATCTTAGAGAAAATAATTGATAATTTATAATCTGTATAAATTCACTACAGTTTAACGTGTTTTTGAAATTGGGGGATTTTAAAAGACATATTTTTTAACAGAAATTTTAATTGGAACTCAATCACCCTCCTCTTGAGTGTCCACTCCGACAAACACCATGTAATATAAATTGTTATAGAGTAGTGATGGAAACGCTTCAATGAGAAAAAGTGAATAATATAAAGATTAAATTTCATTCTCATGGATTTAATACACTACAAACAAAGTTTCTTAGTAGTAGAGACAATATTGACATCAGAGATATTAAAAAACAATTCTAATCATCAAATAAAAATAAAATCCCACTAAATTGATTGGAGAAAAATGTGTGTATTAAGCCATCGAATCCGGTAGTTGTATGTGATATATATGGGAGGACCACCATCATTTAGGGATAATTTTCATCTTAGAGGGATAATGAAAAAGGAATCACAATATTCAATGAAAATAACCATATTAGTTAATAAATATGATAAAATACAAATCCCTCTTAAAATGAATTTTTTATGAATTGAAAAATCAATAACATCACTTTTGATAAAGAAGCTAGTATCTTCATCTAAAATATCTTTGAAAATAAGGAAAAACACAAATTCATTGATATAATAAATCCTTTTTAGAAGAAAAAATATACATGTTTCACTTTTATGGGTGTGGGGAATTATTTGGTGGTAATCAATCATTAGATGGATGCATGATATAATTTGAAAAATTATTACAAAAACAATAAAAGTTACATTAATTATGTATACTCACATTCGTTATGTAAAATTATCCATTTTCACAATATCATTAAAAAAATAAATAAAATTAATAATAGAAAATTCATGATAATAGAGATATAACCATTTTGAATAATAAGTATTTTTGATTTTATGATCTAGTTTATTGTCACCAATGATTTTAAAAAATATATAATAATATAGAGTTCTATCTATGAAAAATTAATTGATGTACCATATTTTTGCGAGATATGTCTTCTGTGAAAGGATGTACTATTTTTTAATACTATTAAATTTTTTTAATCAATTTATATTGGATTTTAATGTATTCTAAAAATACATAATGAATAAATATATTTAATTTTTCATCAAATAACGTAGATTATTTATCATTGAGTTTTTGTATAAAATACCGTGAAAGGGAAACATAGATTTTAATATGTTCCCTAAAATTTCATATTTAAATATGTATTCTTGTTCAGTAAATTAATATTAATAGTTTTAAAATAATTGTTAATATTTTCATAGAATAAATTAAATCATTAACAAGAATGATTCACTCTTGTACCATTATCACGTTCTTAAAGGGATAATTCAAATATGATGATACAATTTTCTTTATAATATCGAACATATTCAATATTCGGGGTCGTCAAAAATTTATATTGTTAAATGAATTGAGTTTTGAATGCACTAAAGGATATGAGGACATTTTTTAATATAACATACCTCATTGTAGTACATGATGTGCCCAGTGTGAATCAAATTTGTTGGTTTCAGTTTTAAATTTACATTTTATTTTTTTATTGTTTCATATTTATTTTTATTTTATTTAATCATACTATAAATAACATATGAAATATTCTCTTATACATTAGTATTATTTGTTTTTATTTGGTCACCTGTATAAATATTCACATGCTTTTTCAAGATTAAATTTTGAGGGAACAATTGAGGTAAAAAATAAAGAAAATTGGTCATGTATCTTTTAAACCACCATGAAGAGATGAATTCATCATAATTATATACATAATTTTGTCACCATATTATCTAATATTTTTATTTTAATTTCCTAATAGTTTTTATCATATATTTTTTTCATTAATATTTTTAGATGTCATATTTTCAAATAATTTTCGGAAACAAGCTTTAAAATAGAGATAAAGTTTCATTTGGATAATGAATTTCAGATACCATAAGTGGATTGTTTCCATATAAATGGAACATTACATTCATTTCTAGATTATTATAGGATACTAAGGGGAAACACACATCACATACTCAAAAATAAAAAATTGAATCTGATGCACAATGTGATCGGGGTTACACAAACTGTGTGATTTTAGTTCATAATTTACATTTTCATTCAAAACAAACATCACATGCTCAAAACTGATCCAAAAAATTTATAATGTTTTTATAAATTATGAAAATGATCCAAATGTTATTTTTAATATCTTCTAATGAGGTAATCCTCAATCTGAATAATTATGTTATTTACTTGATAGAAAATTTACATTATTAGTTTAAATATAATATTTTAGTACAAAAAAGTGTCTTCCACTAAAAACTAACAAAACATTATTATATTTTGTTGATAAATTAGGATGATTATGTATAAATAATTTATGATTTATAGGAAAGGGTTCCATGTTTAAATTATTCATGTGGTGATGGGTAGGATTCAAATTGTGTATTGCAATTGAAAATGAATTTTTTTAAATAGCACAAGTTTCATACTAAAAACCAAGAAACCAAGTTTATTTTTTTATATAAAAACAAAATGACCCATTATTAATTTAGTATATGTAGGAATAATTCACACAACAATATAATGCACAGTGAGACCATTATAACTCCATCGGTTTCTTATTCTTTTAAATTGGCATTAATTTTACTAAAAATCACATTCTCACAATTGAGAATATTTTTACAGATTTTTTTGGTACACATGAAAAAATATCCAAAAGTTGTTTTTGGGATGCCGAAATCTGCCTCACCACAATTTCCTACACGATGTTCCCAACAAGAATATAATAGTTCATTATCAATTTAATAGTGACATTTTAGTTCAAAATGTTCTACAACCTAATAACCGAGAAAACACTCTAGGATTATCATGACAATTTATGAAAAAATATTATAATTAATTGTTGGTATTTAGACATCATTATGACATAAAATTGACATTTTATGATACCAATATGACTCAATGTGTGTGCTTCCCATTCAAAATTAAATTTCATTAAAAATCACAAATAACATAATAATAACTGAGAGAACATATTCATATTATATAAATACATTAGGAAAATGATCCATAAGTAAATTGGGTTATGTAGTAATAATATTTACATCATTCTTATGCATTGTGTGACAATTTTGTCTCCATGTGTGTCTTTTTTTAAAATTTACATTAATTAAATTAAATAATTCAACTCTCACACACAAAAACAGTAAAACAAAAAACAAATTTGATACTTTATAAATAAATCAACAAGTCTATTTTGATATATACTAAATATTAAACGATATATATGATAAATGATATGCCTATTGTTAATCAATGTTTCATTTTTCATTTTAAAATTGACATTATTTCATAATGTTATTCCCACCAAAATCTTAGAACATGTTCTATGATTGTCTTGATAATTTAGAAAAATGATTTATATATCATTTTTTATGTTCATGAATCATTAACATGTCAAAATGATACAAGACGTGAAAATTATTAATCAATGTATGTGTTTCTACATAAATATTTCATTTTAGTTAAAAAACAAGTGACATTATTAAAACCATGAAAACACATATAGTTTCGTTTTAGGATTTCATAAAATTATTCATAATTCATTTTGGATGTATAGGAATAAACCTATCCACAATATATTTCATTATGTTAAAAGTGTGACTCAAAGTGCATATTTTTATTTCAAATGGACAATATATTTAGTAATAAATAAAACTAACAATTTAAAAATCAATAAAAAGAATATGGATTTTTTTTGATACTAATGGAAATGTATACATATTTCATTTGTGATGTGTATGAATAAATAGCTCCCCAATCTGATACACGATATGTCAATCATGACTCAAGGTGTCCATAATCAGTTTAAAGTTCACCATTTATTTCCAAATTTTTCCACCCACAAAAAACCATGATAACATTCTCTGGTAGTCCTGGTAATTTATTCAAATATTCATAAGTTATTTTGGATGTATATGAATCATTCTCAAATTAAACTAGAAAATGATGTGAGTAGTATGACATAAAGTGTGTGTTTTCTATGAAAGATTTAGTTTCAGTAAAAAAAATTACATACTCAAAACAGATAAAACACATTCAATTTTTTTATACATTTGGAAATGGGCCATAGTACATTTTAATTTTAATGGAACATCGCATCACCAACATTAAGAAAAAGAGCCTAGATAGCTTTTACATAATTTTATCTTCTTTTTATTAATTAATTTTATAATGAAAATTTATAATTATTAGTTAATTTTCTTAGTGATAATTCTTGAAGGTTAATAAGACAAGATTTGAGATGCAAGAAGAAAACAAATAAATTTGATAAAAAAATATTGCTGGTATGACTGATTGTTTATTATAAAATTAACTCATTATGTTTTATTTAATTATTTATATTTCTAATAACATAATAATGATTTTCATATGTAGTTGTTTTATTTTTCTTGAGAAGTATTGGTTTTATTTTTATACAATACCATTTGTTTTAACTATATGATATTGATTTTTTGTATGTTTTTTATTTATTTTTTCTATTTTTAAACTTCTTTTGAAAATTTCTTGTTTATGTTATGTTCTCACACCACATTATAGTATTCCTCTGTATTATTATTTAAAAAAGAGAAGATAAAATCATTAATATCTGGGATTCCATGAGTGATAATAAAAATCCTTCATTAGTACACCTAGAAGCACGGATAATGGTTCCCCTTATTTGTTCCAGATAGAAGAACTAATAATTGGATTATTGTATCAACTCTATTGAATGAACTAATAATTGGATCTTAGAATGAAATTTTCTATTAGTGATAAAATACCACTTCATCAGTACTTTTCTAGTGTTGATAAAAGACTATTGCTTTTAATCATGGACTCTTAGATATTGCTTTCGAGGGTTGATAATGGATAATTGTAGTTCAATTAATGTCATCTTTTTAATGTATTTATCATTTTTGGTTTATGCTAATATATTAGTCACCCCCCAATAATTGTATCCAAATACAACTCATGATTTGGGATTTGACTTATGTAGTGAAACTAGTTCTAATAATAATTCATAGTCATCCTTGAAACAATGTATAGTTATAAGATTATTTGTAATGTGAAATTTTATTACCTTATATCATTATTTTATATGTTGTTAGTTTACTGAGTGACAATTACTTCAAAAAATCAAATAAATTTCAAAGAATGTGAGAATAATCTAATTTTGAGGAAGCACATTCACAAAGCAATATATATTAGAGGAGTTATATACATGGGATTATATTATTGTGACCCTAATAGATTAGTCCATTAATGACATACCTGACCATCGTCATTCTTAGATGTTGATCAATGAAATATTACTTGATAAGAATGATTTGTAGAACTAAAATCAAACAAGGAAAACATGTTAATAGTTAGATAATGATTTTTAATTACAAACATTCATTTTCATTTCAACCATCAGAATCTTTGATTTCATAGTCATTACATTGTTTCGTTGGTCTTGGAGGTTCTTGATATCTGTTATCCTCGTTTTATTTTAGATTGAGGAATTTATTTTCAAAATTTTGATATTCCAGGAAATTTGAAAATTAATGTTTATCTGGTTAATTTAGGCGGAGCATTGGTTGTTCTATTTATTTCTCTTCATTAATCAATAGATTAATATTCATACCATATAAAAATATAACTTTTTTCCATTCCATTTTATAAATTTTACTTCGTTGTTATTCATACATGTTGGGAATGTAGGAAAGTTAATGGTCATTCGTTTATGTGACATAAAATCCATGTTTACATGAAAATACATTTTTTATTTCCTATCCTATAATACATTATTATAATGGGACTCTCCTGATTCTATTTCATACATATAAATATATCAATTAGTTTAATTATAACTACTAATTTCACTTTTTGATAATGACATACAATGGTTGTTGAGTCAAAAAGATTTCCTTATGAAATTTCAATTCTTCTTTGTTCTGAAAATAAAAAATAGTCTATCATAAGGAAAATAATTTTATATCAAAGAATTATTTTCTAAGGTAAATTTATCTTCTATAAGGAAATTGTTACCATACCTATGTTTTCATTGTTCATTTGATAGTCTCTCTATATCTAACTCATTTTTTTTGTATTTCAAAAATTTAGTTTCATATATAAATCCCCAGAATCATACATTTCCATGGATATGGAGTATAATATTTTCAGTTTTAATGTAAAGACCTGTAAATTTCAAGGAAATTTTTTTCTTAATTTTCATTGGAATTTTACAAGAGCGCAGTCTCTGACAGCACCTGATTCCGAGGCCCAGTGTGCCCGGAATCATTTTCCGGAGTTTGGCTCGGGTACGTTTAGTGAACGGACGAGCGGGTTTTTCTAACTTTTTAACCGGTGCCCGGAATCGAATTCTGATGGCACCGATGAAATCGCAGCCCCAGTATTCACTTAGAAACGCCTCTTCCGGAGTTGCGTTTTCTCGGGTGTGGTTTTTAATTTTCGGGCTTAAAGTTAAGAAAATAAAATAATTTTGCGACAACTTATTTTATTTCACTTAAGCCACTTGGATGCCACTTGAAGCCACTTAATGGTGGCTTGAACTGAGTTGAACCGGATAGGATGCTATCCAGAAATATCCTACCCCCTTGGTAGGATATTTCTGAGGTGGGTCCCGCACGAGCCCCGCCATTTATTTCCGCTAAGAAACGCACCCGCGAAAACCGTCATTATGAAAGTCAACTGACGCGTTTCTTAAAATCTTAACAGAACATTTAATTGGGCGGTTTATTTCATGAATTAAATGGGAAGTTTCTTTCGTCGATTTAATTCAATGAATTAATTTAATCGTTTCTTAACCAGTTTTCAAATTTGTTGGCGTAATAATAAAATAAGGCCAACGCACGACCTCTGGTTATTTTCACGTTGATCGAATTTGAGAGGACCCTTGTATCTTCTTCCCCCTTGCGAAGAACTCGAAGAACGTGATGAACGTGAAGAACGTGAAGAACACCGAACCTGGAAATCGACGACGCTCCCATCCGAGACGTTCTTCCCCGCCCCGATCTCCGATCACCATCCATTTGAGGTGAGTGATTTCGGGTTTCCTCTAAAGGTTCTTTTGGGTTTTAAACGTAACACAGATTTAAGTATTTGTAATTTAAATCTGTTGTTCTTGGTCCGTTGAGCTCGCCGACTCAACGCCGGTTTCCGCAACGACGTGATGCCTTCCCGCGACGATGCGGCGATCCCCCTCTTCCGCGACGAGCAATTCCGCGAAGAACGCTCACGCGCGACGACCAACGAGGTAGGGATTTATTTTGGGAATTACCCCCCTTTTTATATTCCTGTCAATGTTTCTTTAAAAAAAATTAAAGAACCGGATTGTGGACAATTTTAAACTTATTAAAATTGTAGTTTCCTGTGTGGAATAAAAGTTCTCCTGTTTGTTTATCTCTAACGCGGAGGGCGCGGGCCAAACGAACACGGCCCGACAACCCTCCGCCGTTCTTCGTTTTGTGCGGATTTGACGGACGACGACAGAACGTGCCGCAATTGATTTTTGACGATCCCGCAGTGAAGAACGAGTCCCGGGAGGAGCAATGGCGTAGAGGGGAAGAAAATCGGGCCACTGGAGCGACTCCGGCGGCCCGAGGAAGTTGGCGGCGGCGCGGGTCGCCGGCACGGTGGCGTCGGCACCCGGAGGCGGCGGCGCCCGGCACGCCGCCGGACGAGACCGCCGCGCCACCGGCCGCGGCGGCAGCCGTCCCGGGACGTGGCTGAAGCCGCGTCCGGCGCCAGGGAGACACCCCGCGGGTGTCCCGCGGGTGTCACGCGGGGGCGGCGGCTCCCCCCGCGTCACCCGGGACGCGGCTTCAGCCGCGTCCGGGTTGTCTGGCCGACACCCCGCGGATGCCGCAGGGGGTGTCACGCAGGGCGGCGGCTCCCCCCGCATCGGCCACTCGGCCGAGCTGGGCCGGGCTGGCCGAGCCAGACCGGTCCGACTGGGTCAGACCGGGTCGGACCGGGTTCGGCCGACCCAGGGGGGGTCGGGCTGGGCTCGGACCAACCGTCTTCGGACGGTCTTCGTTCAAACGCACGTAACATGAGCTACGGCCCTCCAAACAACTCGCCGTCTGTGGAAACGCGATCCTTGGATCGAGACGGTCTTTTCGGTATATCGCACTCAAGGTTTTGAAATACCTTGAGTTCGGCCGGGTTGGTTCGTACACGAAACCAACCGGGCCTTCGGAGCGGAAACGCTCATATCTTGATCCACGGACATCCGATTGACGTTCTGTCAGCTTCGTTGGATTCCTCTTAGTGAGATGGATCTTTTTTCATACTCCGCCCGAGGTTTGGACATAGGTGGAGTATGGTCGGGTTGATTTTGCCTTAAAAACGAACCGGGCCCCTGGGACGAAAAGGCCAATAACTCTCAGACCGGGCGTCCGATCGACGCGCCGTCTGCGACGTTGAGTTCCTGTTGGCGATACAGAACTTTTGGATACATCAACATCGGACTTCGTGTCAGTTGATGTATCAGCTTCCCGGCTCGTGGAGCGGACCCTCCCGAACAAGCATGCTGTGTGCGGGAACCCTAGTGCTGGCTGCGACTGCTTCTTCGACAGCGATGACTGTGCAGAGATCCTCCGTGGACTCCGACGACAACCGTGCAGAGACCCTCAGTGGACTGCAGCGACGACTGTGCAGAGATCCTCCGTGGACTCTGACGACGACCATGCAGAGATCCTCAGTGGACTGCGGCGAAGAATGTGCAGAGATCCTCAGTAGACTACGACGACTACTCCACTCAGCGATCCTACGTGGATCAGTGCTACCGATCCTATGTGGGTCCGATCCTGTGTGGGTCAGCGCTCAGTGGTTCTATGTGAGCCAGCGCCTACAGGTCCTGCATGGTCCCGATCCTGTGTGGGTCCGATCCTGTGTGGGTCACTGTGGGGTTAGTACCTATCGATCCTTCGTTGGTCCGACGACTTAGATGGTTCAGTGATCATCTTATCGTCATCCGAAGAGGTATACCTGTGTGAGCTGAATCTTGTGTTACTCTCCTTTATGGATTGTGTTGAGCTATCTGTGTGGATTTACTGTTTACTCTCCTTTGTGGATTGCGTTGTGCTATCCTGTGTGGGTATACGTTGCTTTCCTGTGTGGACTGGGTTGTGCTTGGGCTCGGACGTTGGAGCCGAACGGAAATTGATGACTTAGGTATATGTATGGGCATATACGTAAGCCGTGTCAAATGCTACTTCGTGATTGTATCTTTCCTTTTTGGATTATCCTCTGTGGATTTCGGGAGACCATCGGGGGTCTCGGGGTCCCTACTGAGTAGCTTATACTCACCCCTGCACGGGATTTGCCGGCACTACGTTGTGTTTGTTGCAGACGACGGACATCGCTGATCGTGGTGGAGGCGTGCGGAGCAGGACGGTACCTGGAGGCGGACCACTGGGCGGGACGTACTCGGAGCGGTCAGGTGGACCCGAGGAGCAGTGGAGGCTATCTGTACCCACCCTTCAGGTGGGACTTCCAGAGGACGGCTCGACGCTGCAGTTTTCCCCTTTCAGTTGTTGTTTTTCCTTTCAGTTGTACTTTACAGTTGGGATTGTATTTCCGGCCCCTTTTTCTTTCAGCACAGCTTGTACCATTTTTACATAGTGTTTTACTTTTCCGCTTGCTTACTCTGTGGTCCTTGTTTACTTTTCAAATGCAATGCCATCCCTTTTTGTTGGGATTTACGCCTTGGTGCTAGTCGCCAGCCCCTGGCCTAATGAAGGCGGGCTTGGGGTAGTCACGACACGGGCCTCGAGGACGGGTCGTGACAAATTGGTATCAGAGGCGGTCGGTTCTACCGCATACTCTGATATTTCTTCTATGTGAAGCAATAGTGTTTAGTATATTGAGTGTGGTTATCAGTCCATGGAGTCCAGTGTTGGTGCAGCGGCCAACGTATCCATACACCAGGACCCTGACTTCTGATTTCCGACTTAATGCACGAAAACATTGATTGCATGTGTGTTTCATGTTTTCTTTGTGATTACTTGTGTCAGCTCACCAGGTTTACTATTATGACCGTGGCGCACTTTTTTCCTTTTTAGGATGGCACGACGACAGTAGCTAGCTAGGGTTCCTATAGTAGAGCGCGACGACAGCCCGCTGAGCGACGAGGCCTCGGTACAGGGCCCGTTGACAGTAGAGGCCCCGGCAGAACCTTTACCCGCCGATCCCCCGATGCTTCCAGCACTGGAAGATGACGACGCACGACACCTCAGAGCTCTGCACGAATTCCAGCGTCAGCGACCACCCAGGTTCCGTGGGGAGTCGGACCCCCAGGCAGCCGAGGACTGGCTGGAGACGGTCGTCCGAGTTTTCAGGTTAGTGAGGACACCAGCAGACCTCATGGTGATCCTTGCGGCAAGCCTACTGCACACAACAGTAGGGAGATGGTGGATCCTGATGCTCCAGGTACACGATGAGTCCACCCTCATCTGGACGGACTTCGAGGGCCTCTTCTGCTCAGAGTTAGTCCCAGCCACCCTCCGTGGGTTGCGCATTCAGGAGCTTCTTCAGCTGCGGCAGGGCAGCTTGACGGTCGCTCAGTACGCGGCGAGGTTCACCGATCATTCTCGCTACTCGACAGACATGGTACGAGACCCCTTCTTCCAGACCCAGACCTTCGAGCAGGGATTGAGACACGAGATCAGGGCATCTCTGATCTCCCTCAGCATCCCGACCCAGGCAGGAGTGCTGGAGCGAGCCCTCCTGATCGAGAGATTTCTGGCTGAGTCTACAGCGAGACCTACTGCAGGGCAGCAGGTAGCGGAGTCTTCGGCAGTAGGTAGCCGACGGAGGACTCAGGGTTCTAGGCGGACCAGACCTTCCGGCAGACGACCTCGGGACACTGGCTCAGCAGTGGAGGGGACCCACCCTGGAGCTAGTCTTCCGAGAGGCAGGCAGTGCTACGAGTGCGGCGGGCGGGGAAACATGGCTCGTGACTGCCCGAACCGCCGTACCGAGGGTCAGGAGACGGTGGAGGGGCCACCCAGGCAGAGGCAGAGGGTCGACCATGGAGGTCCTCAGGGAGGAGGTGGACGAGGCAGAGGAGCTGGCCGAGCAGCAGGTGGTGGGCGACGCTTTGAGGCTCTGCCACCACCACCACCAGGAGGCCCACCCCGACCATAGGGAGCTGGAGGGTAGAGACAGGCTCAGCTCCAGGCAGCGGTACCTTTACCCGCCGAGCCACCGATGCTACCAGCCCCAGCCGTTGACGATGCACGTCGCCTTAGCACGCTGCACGAGTTCCAGCGTCAGCGCCCGCCCAGGTTCCGCGGGGAGACGGACCCCCAGGCAGCCGAGGACTGGCTGGAGGCAGTGGTGCGAGTTTTTAGGCTAGTGAGGACACCATCAGACCTCATGGTGATCCTCGCATTGAGCCTCCTGCACGCGGCAGTAGGCAGATGGTGGAGCTTGATGCTCCAGGTGCACGACGAGACATCTCTCCTCTGGATGGACTTTGAGAGCATCTTCTTCTCAGAGTTCATCCCATCCACCCTCCGTGCGGTACGCATACAAGAGCTTCTTCAGCTACGGCAGGGCAGCTTGACAGTGGCCCAGTACTCGGCGAGATTTACTGATCTCTCGTGCTACTCCACAGATATGGTACGGGACCCATTCTTCTGAGCCCAGACCATCGAGCAGGGACTGAGGCATGAGATCAGGGCTTCGATGATCTCCCTCAACATTCCGACACAGGCAGAGGTGTTGGAGAGAGCCCTTCTAGTGGATAGTTTTCTCGCCGAGCAGGCTCCAGTGACAGGGCCCTCCGCAGGACGGCCCGTAGCAGGGTCTTCTGCAGTTGGCAGTAGACAGGTGATGTAGAGGTTCAAACGGTCCAGACCGTCATATGGGCAGTCTCAGGATGAAGATTCGGTTGTGCGGGGCACCCGAAGGAGAGCCAGCTACGCAAGGGGAAAACATTGTTACACATGCAGTGGGTGAGGTGACATGGCTCGAGACTGCCCGACTTATCTTGCAGATGAACAGAAGGTGGTAGAGGGACCTCCCAGACAGAGGTTTGGCCACGGTGGTCCTCAGGGTGCTGGCAGACAAGGAAGAGGAGCTAGCCGAGTTGCCAATGGTGAAAGACACTTCGAGGTGTTGCCACCACCACCACTAGGAGGTCCGCCCCCGACCGCAGGGAGTAGGTGGACATGTGAGAGCTCAGCTCTAAGCAGTCGAGGCCTTCAATCATGGAGCTCTGGGAGTAGATGGACAGGAGTGGAACTAGTGGAAACGTCCTTTGTAATTCTAGTTCCTTGTTTTCTATTGTGTAGCGTCTCTGTATTATGAGCTGCAATAATAAAAGACGCATACCTTTGTGATGTTTTCATTCCTGTCCTCTTTTGTGATGTTACTAAGAGGTTCCAGTTTTGACTGTTAACGTGACCCTAACTTGGGAGACATCTACTGGAGGAGACCCAGTTACCACACACTGATGCCGACAGTGTGACTCAACCCTTGGAGGCGAGAGTAACGGTTGGATCTCTTGGTAGTAGTGTCGAGGCCTTACGACGTCATGCTTGGTATGGATTTGTATCATCCATGTCGGTATTGACCGTATTAGGCAAAGAATGTGGTTCATCTAGGGGATGGGACCAGATTTCTCTTATCAAAAAAGAAAAAATCTTAGCAGCTCTTGTGGGGATGGAGATGGTCCAGGCCACGGCTGAGATGGTCCAGGTCATCCAGGGGCGGATGAGTAAAGCTCAGAGCCGGTAGAAGTCTTATTCTGACAGGAGGCGGAGGCCACTAGAGTTCGAGGATGGCGACCACGTCTTCTTGCTTGTCTCACCTCGACGTGGTTTTCGGAGTTTTGGCCGAGGCGGCAAGCTGTCTCCACGCTTCATCGGACCCTTCCAGGTCCTCAATAGGGTTGGCGAGGTGGCTTATCTCCTGGCTCTACCACCTCAATTGCAATGGGTGCACGACGTCTTCTACGTATCTAAGATTAGGAGATACGTGCACGACCCGACACAAACCTTTGACCATGGGGAGCTGGTATTTGATGATGGGACGAATTTTGCGGAGGTCCCAATGGAGATCGAGGATCGACAGGAGTGGGTCCTACGTGGACGATCGATTCCTCTAGTGCGCATCAGATGGTAGCACGGGAACCTCCAGGGAGCACATGGGAGCTGGAGGCTCAGATGCGTGATCAGTACCGCCTTTGTTTCCCTAGTTTGTGTTGAATCTTTACAGGGACGTAATTCCCTATGGTGGGAGTAATGTAATGACCCGTAAATTTCAGGGAATTTTTTTTCTTAATTTTCATTGGAATTCTACAAGAGCGCAGTTCTTGACGGTACCTGATTCCGAGGCCCGTTGTGCCCAGAATCATTTTCTGAAGTTTGGCTCGGGTACGTTCAGTGAACTGACGAGCGGGATTTTATAACTTTTGAACCGGTTCCCGGAATCAAATTCTGAGGGAACCGATGAAATCGCAGTGCCGGTATTTGATTAGAAACGCCTCGTCCCGAGTTGTTTTTGCTCGGGTGTGGTTTTTAATTTTCGGGCTTAAAGATAAAAAAATAAAATAATTTTTCGACAACTTTATTTTATTTCACTTAAGCCACTTGGAAGCCACTTGAAGCCACATAAAAGCATCTTAAACTGAGTTGAACCGGATAGGGTACTATCCAGAAATATCCTAACCTCTTGGTAGGATATTTGTGAGGTGGGGCCCACACGAAATCCGCTATTTCATTTCGCTAAGTAACGCACCCGCGAAAACCCGTCATTATGAAAGTCAACTGACGCGTTTTCTTAAATTCTTAACAGACCATTTAATTGGGCGGTTTATTTCGTAAATTAAATGAGCTGTTTCTTTCATTGAATGAATTCAATGAATTGATGAGTCATTTCTAACCCTTTTTCGTGTGGTGGCATAATAATAAAATAAGACCAACCAATCTTTTTGGAGGATTACTAGTTGAGAGGTTTCACAGAGTCCTCGTGCCTTTATCCTTCTTCGCGAAGAATGCGAAGAACGCGAAGAACGCGAAGAACGCCGGCCTCCGACGAAGAACACCGAACCCTGAAATCGACACGACGCGATGCCATGTTCCGTGACGCCGAAGTTCCCTTCCTGAAATGTTCTTCTGCGACGTCTCTTCCTCCGCGACGGATCTTCGATCGGCTGATTGATGTAAGAGTCTCGAACTTCCTTTTTAATCACCATTGTGGTTTTTACCAAAACACAGGTTTAATGTTTTAATTAAATTAAATCTGTTGTTTCATGGTCCGTTGTGTTCGCCGACTCAACGCTGTGTTCCGCGACGACGCGACGACTTTCCGCGATGACGCGACGATCTCCACCTTCTGCAATGAGCAATTCCGCGAAGGACGTGCGTACGATGACGACCAACGAGGTAGGGGTTGTTGTGATTTTATTCCTTTTTCCCGTGATCATTCTTTTTTTAAAGTAAAGAACCGGAAAAATAAGAAAAATATTATTCCATTAAAATTGTTGAATTCATATGTTGAATTTGTTTCCTTCCGTTGTTTATCTCTAACGCGGAGGGTGCGAGCCAAACGAACACGGCCCGATGACCCTCCGTCATTCTTCGTTGTTATGCAGATTTGACGGGCGACGACGGAACGTGCCGCAACGGAAGTGTGATGATCCCGTAGTGAAGAAAGGATCCCGGGAGGAACAACGGTGCAGATGGGAAGGAAAACGGACCACCGGAGCGACTCTGGTGGCCCGCGGAAGCCGGGGGCGGCGCCGGCACCCGGCGTGCCGCCGGACGAGACCGCTGCGGCACTGGCCGCGGCGGAGGCGCCCGCGGACCCGCATCCGCGCGTTTCCGGCGCACGCAGGACACGAATGAAGCCGCGTCCGGTCGCCAGGGAGACACCCTGCGGGTGTCGCATGGGTGTCACGCGGGGTTGGCAGCTCCCCCCGCGTCACTCGGGACGCGGCTTCAGCCGCGTCCGGCTGTCTGGCCGACACCCCGCGGGTGCCGCAGATGTGTCACGCGGGGGAGGCGGCTCCCCCTCGCGTCGTTCGGCCGAGCCGAGCCGGGTTGGCCGAGCCAGACCGGTCCGACCGGGTCGGACCCGCTTCGGCCGACCCAGGGGGTTCGGGCCGGGTCAGCCCGGGCCCGGACACCCCTTCTTCGGACGGTTTTCGTTCAAATGCCTATAACATGAGCTACATGAATCCAAACGACTCTCCGTCAGAGGCAACGCGATCCTTGGATCGAGAAGGTCGTTTCATTATATCGCACTCAAGGTTTCATAATACTTTGAGTTCGTCCGGGCTGGTTCGTACACGAAACCAATCGGGCCCTCGGAGCGGAAACACTCATATCTTGAGCTACGGATGTCCGATCGATGTGCCGTCGACTTTTTTGAGTTCCTATATGTGAGAAGGATCTTTTGGAATACTCCGCCCGAGGTTTGGACGCAGGTGGAGTACAGT
Source organism: Viscum album (assembly GCA_963277665.1). Taxonomy (NCBI): domain Eukaryota; kingdom Viridiplantae; phylum Streptophyta; class Magnoliopsida; order Santalales; family Viscaceae; genus Viscum; species Viscum album. Next base: position 1,121,188,992 of record OY728127.1, read on the forward strand.
CGGGTTGGTTTTTCCTTAAAAACCAACAGGGCCCCTGGGACGAAAAAGCCAATAACTCTCAGACCGGGCGTCCGATTGACGTGCCGTCTGTGACATTGAGTTCCTTTTGACGATATGGAACTTTTGGATACATCAACTTAGGACTTTGTGACATTTGATGTTTCGGCCTCTCGGCTCATGGAGCGGACCCTCCCGAACGAGCTTGCTGTGTGCGGGAAACCTAGTGCTGGCTGCGACTTCGACGATGACGATTGTGGAGAGATCCTCAGAGGACTGCAACGATGAAGATAGCTGGTCTTGTATCCTATGTGGGTCCTAGCTATGCTAGTCTTGTATCCTATGTGGGTCCCAGCTTAGTTGATTCAATACTGGTCTTGTATCCTATTTGGGTCCCAGTATAGATGAATCAACGAAGACAGCTGGTCTTGTATCCTATGTGGGTCCTAGCTGTACTGGTCTTGTATCCTATGTGGGTCCCAGCTTAGATGACTCAATACTGGTCTTGTATTCTATGTGGGTCCTAGTATAGATAAATCAACGAAGACAGCTGGTCTTGTATCCTATGTGGGTCCTAGTTGTGCTGGTCTTGTATCCTATGTGGGTCCTAGCTTAGATGATTCAATACTGGTCTTGTATCCTATGTGGGTCCCAGTATAGATGAATCAATGAAGGGTGCTGGTCTTGTATCCTATGTGGGTCCTAGCATAGATGATTCAATACTGTTCTTGTATCCTATGTGTGTCCCAGTATAGATGAATCAACGAAGATAGATGGTCTTGTATCCTATGTGGGTCCTAGATCTGCTGGTCTTGTATCCTATGTGGGTCCCAGCATACACGAAAGAATGAGGACAGCTGGTCTTGTATCCTATGTGGGTCCCAGCTTAGATGATTCAATATCTATGTCTGATCATCTCTTTCACCTTTTCGATGATGTATACCTGTGTGAGCTGAATTTTTATTGTTTACTCTCCTTTGTGGATTGTGTTGAGCTATCCTGTGTGGATTTACCGTTTACTCTCCTTTGTGGATTGTGTTGAGCTATCCTGCGTGGATTTACAGTTTACTCTCCTTTGTGGATTGTGTTGTGCTATCCTGTGTGGGTATACGTTTTTCTTTCCTATGTGGACTGGGTTGTGCTTGGGCTCAGACGTTGGAGCCGAACGAGATTTGATGACTTAGGTATATGTATGGGCATATACCTAAGCCGTGTCAAATGTTACTTAGTGATTGTATCTTTCCTTTGTGGATTATCCTTTGTGGATTTCGGGAGACCATCGGGGGTCTCTGGGTCCCTACTGAGTAGCTTATACTCACCCCTGCAAGGGCTATGCCCGCACTTCGTGGTGTTGGTTGCAGACAACGGGCAGCGCTGATCGGGGTGGAGGCGTGCGGAGCAGAACGGTACCTGGAGGTGGACCACTGGGCGGGACGTACTCAGAGCGAACGGCTGGACCGAGGAGCTGTGGAGACTATATGTACCCACCTTTCATGTGGTACCTTCAGAGGACGGCTCGACACTGCGGCTTTTCCTTTCAGTAGATGTTTTTCCTTTCAGTTGTACATTACAGTTGGACTTGTATTTCCGACCCCTTTTTCTTTCAGCACAGCTTGTACAGTTTTTACATAGTGTTCAATTTTCCGCTTGCTTACTCGGTGGTTCTTGTTTACTTTTCAAAGGCAATGCCTTCCCTTTTGTTGGGATTTACGCCTTGGTGCTAGTCGCCAGCCCCTGGCCTTTGGAAGGCGGGCTTGGGGTAGTCACGGCACGGGCCCCAAGGACGGGTCGTGACATGAACAAGCTAAGGAAATTGACTCCTGCAATGGAGAAATTTATGGAGAAAAAAGATGATTTTATATCTTCTATGGATAGAGGAGGAGGAATAATCATGGATTTTAGAAATCTATTGCTTCCTTTCCTGCATGTTGATGCCAGACCAGTTATTGTACCTCCTGCATTGCCAGCTTTTGCCTCTACTGCTTCTCTAGTCCAGATGACTCATGATCAAGCCATTCGAAGCCTCACACCTGTGATCACACAAAGAACTTCACAATACAGGACTGACACTGTGTCAGTGGCTCAGCCTCCTGTGATCATTTCAGGAATCCCCAAGCCTTCACCAGCATCCTCAACACCTCAATCCTCTTCTGATCCAAATGTAAAATCTCACATTGAATATGTGGATTGATCAAGTGGCGAGGATATTTGATAGAAATCATTTGTTTTCTATTCTGTTTATGTAATTTTTGATTGAACTAATACAAATAAATGTCTTTTAAATATGTCAGTTTGTCAATGTTCTCTGTACTATTTCCCACTTTTTGATTATCACAAAGGGGGAGAAATATTATCAATAGTGGAGAATTTGCTAAATTGGAGAAATATTCTGCAAAATTTCTAGAGGGGGGGAAATATTATCAATAGGGGAGAATTTTCTACATTGGAGAAATAATCTTATATTTCTTTCTTTGATACAATTTCATTTAAACCTTATCTATGATAATATTGCATTTAATTCTACCTCTGATAACCTTTTGGTCTATATCTAGGAAAATTGAATTTAATGATATATCCTCTAATAATATATTCTCACTATTTAAATGTCCATATCATATTTTGTGATTATCAAAAAGGGGGAGATTATTGGACTCACCTGTTTTGATAATCCCAATGTTGTGTTCATATATTTTGATAATCCCAATTATGTGTTCATATACTATGATACTCTTAATTACTATTGATCTATACCTTAATTCTTCCAAATCTATGATCAATAATAATATTATTATTAAGAGTCTCAAAAATATGTTAATCTTCAATTATCCATGTTTATATAAGTTATGAAATAATTCTAAGTCAATTGGATGTGTTTTGCATAAATCAAAAGAGTGTAAGTGTCACTGTTCTGCATATAGCCACAGATAGAGAGCTACCGATAGATAGAGAGCTACCGATAGACAGAGAGCTACCGATAGAAAGCTACCGATAGATAGAGAGCTACCGACTGCTTGACAGCTACCAATGTAAGTACAAGGTGATACCGATACAAACAAAAAGAGCTACTGATTCAAGGATCTACCGATGCATTAAGCTACCGATGGAGCTAGAGCTACTGATGGAGCCAGAGCTACCGATGGAGCCAGAGCTACCGATGGAACTATGTTGATGAAGCTACCGATGAGAGATTAAAGAGCTACCGATAGAAGATCCTACATAAATTCAACTGTACACATATACTAACAAATGACTACCTATGATTTACTGTCAAATCAAATCATATTCTCCCAACACTATTTTTTTATTAAACTAACTGTTACATTTGATGTTTTTCATGCAGATAATGTTATTTAATGATTTTTGTTGCTATTTCAGGAAACCTTTCCTAGTACCATTAAAATGCATAATCATTCCTTCTACAGAGTTGATTGCTATAAAAGGAAGGAAAAGAGAGTAACACATATACACATATAGACGATATACAAATAGAAAGAGACAAGAGACCATAGGCTTGAACAAAAACAAAAACACATGGGAACGAAAGGGAAGATTGACAAAAATGTGATCAATCTCAAAAACGTGCCAAGAAAAACTGGAGAACTCGCACTTTCATGAATACTACTACTAGACTCCAGAAGACTGAATATTTATCGAGCAATATCTGATAAAGAAGAACAAATACAAACTCTTCTCCCTTGAGGTGAGAAAACTGAGCTAAACATGGAAACACTGAAGAGAACGATACTCTGTTTTCAGAACAAATATTAGAGAAGGACTCAGAACCATTCCTGATCAAATTCGAAGGAGTCCAGAGCTTTACTGCAATCACTAGATCCATTCTAAACTCTATATCTTGCTCAAGTGATTTATTATTTACATTACGTGCAGGGTGTGTATCCTGCTAATTCTTACACACACACTGTCTCATGAACCTTAACTGGAGGATTTGCAAATCCTCACTCACAATCTTTACATATTTTATTTCCCACATAGAACTGTGGTAGAGGTCTTGGACCTGGACTACTGTAAACTGTTGTTTGTTTCCCACGTAGAACTGTGGTAGAGGTCTTCGACCTGGACAGTTGAAAACTGTTGTAAACCCCAATCCAGGGTGTGGATCAAAGTTTATATAAATTGTTGAGAGGACTAGGTCTCGGCTTGACACTGAACATCTTGGTTATTTCTGTTGTGCTTAACTTAGTTTATCCAAAAACTTTTTATTCTGATGCTATTACTTTGAAACATAATATACTTTCAAAGCTACTTTGATAGTTAAACTCGCAAGTGTTTATATTTATTATAAACCAGTAACTTAGTTTCAATAGTTAATTTAATCATAAGATTATGTTAACTAAGAAATAATCAATCTTAGAGAAAATAATTGATAATTTATAATCTGTATAAATTCACTACAGTTTAACGTGTTTTTGAAATTGGGGGATTTTAAAAGACATATTTTTTAACAGAAATTTTAATTGGAACTCAATCACCCTCCTCTTGAGTGTCCACTCCGACAAACACCATGTAATATAAATTGTTATAGAGTAGTGATGGAAACGCTTCAATGAGAAAAAGTGAATAATATAAAGATTAAATTTCATTCTCATGGATTTAATACACTACAAACAAAGTTTCTTAGTAGTAGAGACAATATTGACATCAGAGATATTAAAAAACAATTCTAATCATCAAATAAAAATAAAATCCCACTAAATTGATTGGAGAAAAATGTGTGTATTAAGCCATCGAATCCGGTAGTTGTATGTGATATATATGGGAGGACCACCATCATTTAGGGATCATTTTCATCTTAGAGGGATAATGAAAAAGGAATCACAATATTCAATGAAAATAACCATATTAGTTAATAAATATGATAAAATACAAATCCCTCTTAAAATGAATTTTTTATGAATTGAAAAATCAATAACATCACTTTTGATAAAGAAGCTAGTATCTTCATCTAAAATATCTTTGAAAATAAGGAAAAACACAAATTCATTGATATAATAAATCCTTTTTAGAAGAAAAAATATACATGTTTCACTTTTATGGGTGTGGGGAATTATTTGGTGGTAATCAATCATTAGATGGATGCATGATATAATTTGAAAAATTATTACAAAAACAATAAAAGTTACATTAATTATGTATACTCACATTCGTTATGTAAAATTATCCATTTTCACAATATCATTAAAAAAATAAATAAAATTAATAATAGAAAATTCATGATAATAGAGATATAACCATTTTGAATAATAAGTATTTTTGATTTTATGATCTAGTTTATTGTCACCAATGATTTTAAAAAATATATAATAATATAGAGTTCTATCTATGAAAAATTAATTGATGTACCATATTTTTGCGAGATATGTCTTCTGTGAAAGGATGTACTATTTTTTAATACTATTAAATTTTTTTAATCAATTTATATTGGATTTTAATGTATTCTAAAAATACATAATGAATAAATATATTTAATTTTTCATCAAATAACGTAGATTATTTATCATTGAGTTTTTGTATAAAATACCGTGAAAGGGAAACATAGATTTTAATATGTTCCCTAAAATTTCATATTTAAATATGTATTCTTGTTCAGTAAATTAATATTAATAGTTTTAAAATAATTGTTAATATTTTCATAGAATAAATTAAATCATTAACAAGAATGATTCACTCTTGTACCATTATCACGTTCTTAAAGGGATAATTCAAATATGATGATACAATTTTCTTTATAATATCGAACATATTCAATATTCGGGGTCGTCAAAAATTTATATTGTTAAATGAATTGAGTTTTGAATGCACTAAAGGATATGAGGACATTTTTTAATATAACATACCTCATTGTAGTACATGATGTGCCCAGTGTGAATCAAATTTGTTGGTTTCAGTTTTAAATTTACATTTTATTTTTTTATTGTTTCATATTTATTTTTATTTTATTTAATCATACTATAAATAACATATGAAATATTCTCTTATACATTAGTATTATTTGTTTTTATTTGGTCACCTGTATAAATATTCACATGCTTTTTCAAGATTAAATTTTGAGGGAACAATTGAGGTAAAAAATAAAGAAAATTGGTCATGTATCTTTTAAACCACCATGAAGAGATGAATTCATCATAATTATATACATAATTTTGTCACCATATTATCTAATATTTTTATTTTAATTTCCTAATAGTTTTTATCATATATTTTTTTTCATTAATATTTTTAGATGTCATATTTTCAAATAATTTTCGGAAACAAGCTTTAAAATAGAGATAAAGTTTCATTTGGATAATGAATTTCAGATACCATAAGTGGATTGTTTCCATATAAATGGAACATTACATTCATTTCTAGATTATTATAGGATACTAAGGGGAAACACACATCACATACTCAAAAATAAAAAATTGAATCTGATGCACAATGTGATCGGGGTTACACAAACTGTGTGATTTTAGTTCATAATTTACATTTTCATTCAAAACAAACATCACATGCTCAAAACTGATCCAAAAAATTTATAATGTTTTTATAAATTATGAAAATGATCCAAATGTTATTTTTAATATCTTCTAATGAGGTAATCCTCAATCTGAATAATTATGTTATTTACTTGATAGAAAATTTACATTATTAGTTTAAATATAATATTTTAGTACAAAAAAGTGTCTTCCACTAAAAACTAACAAAACATTATTATATTTTGTTGATAAATTAGGATGATTATGTATAAATAATTTATGATTTATAGGAAAGGGTTCCATGTTTAAATTATTCATGTGGTGATGGGTAGGATTCAAATTGTGTATTGCAATTGAAAATGAATTTTTTTAAATAGCACAAGTTTCATACTAAAAACCAAGAAACCAAGTTTATTTTTTTATATAAAAACAAAATGACCCATTAATAATTTAGTATATGTAGGAATAATTCACACAACAATATAATGCACAGTGAGACCATTATAACTCCATCGGTTTCTTATTCTTTTAAATTGGCATTAATTTTACTAAAAATCACATTCTCACAATTGAGAATATTTTTACAGATTTTTTTGGTACACATGAAAAAATATCCAAAAGTTGTTTTTGGGATGCCGAAATCTGCCTCACCACAATTTCCTACACGATGTTCCCAACAAGAATATAATAGTTCATTATCAATTTAATAGTGACATTTTAGTTCAAAATGTTCTACAACCTAATAACCGAGAAAACACTCTAGGATTATCATGACAATTTATGAAAAAATATTATAATTAATTGTTGGTATTTAGACATCATTATGACATAAAATTGACATTTTATGATACCAATATGACTCAATGTGTGTGCTTCCCATTCAAAATTAAATTTCATTAAAAATCACAAATAACATAATAATAACTGAGAGAACATATTCATATTATATAAATACATTAGGAAAATGATCCATAAGTAAATTGGGTTATGTAGTAATAATATTTACATCATTCTTATGCATTGTGTGACAATTTTTTCTCCATGTGTGTCTTTTTTTAAAATTTACATTAATTAAATTAAATAATTCAACTCTCACACACAAAAACAGTAAAACAAAAAACAAATTTGATACTTTATAAATAAATCAACAAGTCTATTTTGATATATACTAAATATTAAACGATATATATGATAAATGATATGCCTATTGTTAATCAATGTTTCATTTTTCATTTTAAAATTGACATTATTTCATAATGTTATTCCCACCAAAATCTTAGAACATGTTCTATGATTGTCTTGATAATTTAGAAAAATGATTTATATATCATTTTTTATGTTCATGAATCATTAACATGTCAAAATGATACAAGACGTGAAAATTATTAATCAAAATATGTGTTTCTACATAAATATTTCATTTTAGTTAAAAAACAAGTGACATTATTAAAACCATGAAAACACATATAGTTTCGTTTTAGGATTTCATAAAATTATTCATAATTCATTTTGGATGTATAGGAATAAACCTATCCACAATATATTTCATTATGTTAAAAGTGTGACTCAAAGTGCATATTTTTATTTCAAATGGACAATATATTTAGTAATAAATAAAACTAACAATTTAAAAATCAATAAAAAGAATATGGATTTTTTTTGATACTAATGGAAATGTATACATATTTCATTTGTGATGTGTATGAATAAATAGCTCCCCAATCTGATACACGATATGTCAATCATGACTCAAGGTGTCCATAATCAGTTTAAAGTTCACCATTTATTTCCAAATTTTTCCACCCACAAAAAACCATGATAACATTCTCTGGTAGTCCTGGTAATTTATTCAAATATTCATAAGTTATTTTGGATGTATATGAATCATTCTCAAATTAAACTAGAAAATGATGTGAGTAGTATGACATAAAGTGTGTGTTTTCTATGAAAGATTTAGTTTCAGTAAAAAAAATTACATACTCAAAACAGATAAAACACATTCAATTTTTTTATACATTTGGAAATGGGCCATAGTACATTTTAATTTTAATGGAACATCGCATCACCAACATTAAGAAAAAGAGCCTAGATAGCTTTCACATAATTTTATCTTCTTTTTATTAATTAATTTTATAATGAAAATTTATAATTATTAGTTAATTTTCTTAGTGATAATTCTTGAAGGTTAATAAGACAAGATTTGAGATGCAAGAAGAAAACAAATAAATTTGATAAAAAAATATTGCTGGTATGACTGATTGTTTATTATAAAATTAACTCATTATGTTTTATTTAATTATTTATATTTCTAATAACATAATAATGATTTTCATATGTAGTTGTTTTATTTTTCTTGAGAAGTATTGGTTTTATTTTTATACAATACCATTTGTTTTAACTATATGATATTGATTTTTTGTATGTTTTTTATTTATTTTTTCTATTTTTAAACTTCTTTTGAAAATTTCTTGTTTATGTTATGTTCTCACACCACATTATAGTATTCCTCTGTATTATTATTTAAAAAAGAGAAGATAAAATCATTAATATCTGGGATTCCATGAGTGATAATAAAAATCCTTCATTAGTACACCTAGAAGCACGGATAATGGTTCCCCTTATTTGTTCCAGATAGAAGAACTAATAATTGGATTATTGTATCAACTCTATTGAATGAACTAATAATTGGATCTTAGAATGAAATTTTCTATTAGTGATAAAATACCACTTCATCAGTACTTTTCTAGTGTTGATAAAAGACTATTGCTTTTAATCATGGACTCTTAGATATTGCTTTCGAGGGTTGATAATGGATAATTGTAGTTCAATTAATGTCATCTTTTTAATGTATTTATCATTTTTGGTTTATGCTAATATATTAGTCACCCCCCAATAATTGTATCCAAATACAACTCATGATTTGGGATTTGACTTATGTAGTGAAACTAGTTCTAATAATAATTCATAGTCATCCTTGAAACAATGTATAGTTATAAGATTATTTGTAATGTGAAATTTTATTACCTTATATCATTATTTTATATGTTGTTAGTTTACTGAGTGACAATTACTTCAAAAAATCAAATAAATTTCAAAGAATGTGAGAATAATCTAATTTTGAGGAAGCACATTCACAAAGCAATATATATTAGAGGAGTTATATACATGGGATTATATTATTGTGACCCTAATAGATTAGTCCATTAATGACATACCTGACCATCGTCATTCTTAGATGTTGATCAATGAAATATTACTTGATAAGAATGATTTGTAGAACTAAAATCAAACAAGGAAAACATGTTAATAGTTAGATAATGATTTTTAATTACAAACATTCATTTTCATTTCAACCATCAGAATCTTTGATTTCATAGTCATTACATTGTTTCGTTGGTCTTGGAGGTTCTTGATATCTGTTATCCTCGTTTTATTTTAGATTGAGGAATTTATTTTCAAAATTTTGATATTCCAGGAAATTTGAAAATTAATGTTTATCTGGTTAATTTAGGCGGAGCATTGGTTGTTCTATTTATTTCTCTTCATTAATCAATAGATTAATATTCATACCATATAAAAATATAACTTTTTTCCATTCCATTTTATAAATTTTACTTCGTTGTTATTCATACATGTTGGGAATGTAGGAAAGTTAATGGTCATTCGTTTATGTGACATAAAATCCATGTTTACATGAAAATACATTTTTTATTTCCTATCCTATAATACATTATTATAATGGGACTCTCCTGATTCTATTTCATACATATAAATATATCAATTAGTTTAATTATAACTACTAATTTCACTTTTTGATAATGACATACAATGGTTGTTGAGTCAAAAATATTTCCTTATGAAATTTCAATTCTTCTTTGTTCTGAAAATAAAAAATAGTCTATCATAAGGAAAATAATTTTATATCAAAGAATTATTTTCTAAGGTAAATTTATCTTCTATAAGGAAATTGTTACCATACCTATGTTTTCATTGTTCATTTGATAGTCTCTCTATATCTAACTCATTTTTTTTGTATTTCAAAAATTTAGTTTCATATATAAATCCCCAGAATCATACATTTCCATGGATATGGAGTATAATATTTTCAGTTTTAATGTAAAGACCTGTAAATTTCAAGGAAATTTTTTTCTTAATTTTCATTGGAATTTTACAAGAGCGCAGTCTCTGACAGCACCTGATTCCGAGGCCCAGTGTGCCCGGAATCATTTTCCGGAGTTTGGCTCGGGTACGTTTAGTGAACGGACGAGCGGGTTTTTCTAACTTTTTAACCGGTGCCCGGAATCGAATTCTGATGGCACCGATGAAATCGCAGCCCCAGTATTCACTTAGAAACGCCTCTTCCGGAGTTGCGTTTTCTCGGGTGTGGTTTTTAATTTTCGGGCTTAAAGTTAAGAAAATAAAATAATTTTGCGACAACTTATTTTATTTCACTTAAGCCACTTGGATGCCACTTGAAGCCACTTAATGGTGGCTTGAACTGAGTTGAACCGGATAGGATGCTATCCAGAAATATCCTACCCCCTTGGTAGGATATTTCTGAGGTGGGTCCCGCACGAGCCCCGCCATTTATTTCCGCTAAGAAACGCACCCGCGAAAACCGTCATTATGAAAGTCAACTGACGCGTTTCTTAAAATCTTAACAGAACATTTAATTGGGCGGTTTATTTCATGAATTAAATGGGAAGTTTCTTTCGTCGATTTAATTCAATGAATTAATTTAATCGTTTCTTAACCAGTTTTCAAATTTGTTGGCGTAATAATAAAATAAGGCCAACGCACGACCTCTGGTTATTTTCACGTTGATCGAATTTGAGAGGACCCTTGTATCTTCTTCCCCCTTGCGAAGAACTCGAAGAACGTGATGAACGTGAAGAACGTGAAGAACACCGAACCTGGAAATCGACGACGCTCCCATCCGAGACGTTCTTCCCCGCCCCGATCTCCGATCACCATCCATTTGAGGTGAGTGATTTCGGGTTTCCTCTAAAGGTTCTTTTGGGTTTTAAACGTAACACAGATTTAAGTATTTATAATTTAAATCTGTTGTTCTTGGTCCGTTGAGCTCGCCGACTCAACGCCGGTTTCCGCAACGACGTGATGCCTTCCCGCGACGATGCGGCGATCCCCCTCTTCCGCGACGAGCAATTCCGCGAAGAACGCTCACGCGCGACGACCAACGAGGTAGGGATTTATTTTGGGAATTACCCCCCTTTTTATATTCCTGTCAATGTTTCTTTAAAAAAAATTAAAGAACCGGATTGTGGACAATTTTAAACTTATTAAAATTGTAGTTTCCTGTGTGGAATAAAAGTTCTCCTGTTTGTTTATCTCTAACGCGGAGGGCGCGGGCCAAACGAACACGGCCCGACAACCCTCCGCCGTTCTTCGTTTTGTGCGGATTTGACGGACGACGACAGAACGTGCCGCAATTGATTTTTGACGATCCCGCAGTGAAGAACGAGTCCCGGGAGGAGCAATGGCGTAGACGGGAAGAAAATCGGGCCACTGGAGCGACTCCGGCGGCCCGAGGAAGTTGGCGGCGGCGCGGGTCGCCGGCACGGTGGCGTCGGCACCCGGAGGCGGCGGCGCCCGGCACGCCGCCGGACGAGACCGCCGCGCCACCGGCCGCGGCGGCAGCCGTCCCGGGACGTGGCTGAAGCCGCGTCCGGCGCCAGGGAGACACCCCGCGGGTGTCCCGCGGGTGTCACGCGGGGGCGGCGGCTCCCCCCGCGTCACCCGGGACGCGGCTTCAGCCGCGTCCGGGTTGTCTGGCCGACACCCCGCGGATGCCGCGGGGGGTGTCACGCAGGGCGGCGGCTCCCCCCGCATTGGCCACTCGGCCGAGCTGGGCCGGGCTGGCCGAGCCAGACCGGTCCGACTGGGTCAGACCGGGTCGGACCGGGTTCGGCCGACCCAGGGGGGGTCGGGCTGGGCTCGGACCAACCGTCTTCGGACGGTCTTCGTTCAAACGCACGTAACATGAGCTACGGCCCTCCAAACAACTCGCCGTCTGTGGAAACGCGATCCTTGGATCGAGACGGTCTTTTCGGTATATCGCACTCAAGGTTTTGAAATACCTTGAGTTCGGCCGGGTTGGTTCGTACACGAAACCAACCGGGCCTTCGGAGCGGAAACGCTCATATCTTGATCCACGGACATCCGATTGACGTTCTGTCAGCTTCGTTGGATTCCTCTTAGTGAGATGGATCTTTTTTCATACTCCGCCCGAGGTTTGGACATAGGTGGAGTATGGTCGGGTTGATTTTGCCTTAAAAACGAACCGGGCCCCTGGGACGAAAAGGCCAATAACTCTCAGACCGGGCGTCCGATCGACGCGCCGTCTGCGACGTTGAGTTCCTGTTGGCGATACAGAACTTTTGGATACATCAACATCGGACTTCGTGTCAGTTGATGTATCAGCTTCCCGGCTCGTGGAGCGGACCCTCCCGAACAAGCATGCTGTGTGCGGGAACCCTAGTGCTGGCTGCGACTGCTTCTTCGACAGCGATGACTGTGCAGAGATCCTCCGTGGACTCCGACGACAACCGTGCAGAGACCCTCAGTGGACTGCAGCGACGACTGTGCAGAGATCCTCCGTGGACTCTGACGACGACCATGCAGAGATCCTCAGTGGACTGCGGCGAAGAATGTGCAGAGATCCTCAGTAGACTACGACGACTACTCCACTCAGCGATCCTACGTGGATCAGTGCTACCGATCCTATGTGGGTCCGATCCTGTGTGGGTCAGCGCTCAGTGGTTCTATGTGAGCCAGCGCCTACAGGTCCTGCATGGTCCCGATCCTGTGTGGGTCCGATCCTGTGTGGGTCACTGTGGGGTTAGTACCTATCGATCCTTCGTTGGTCCGACGACTTAGATGGTTCAGTGATCATCTTATCGTCATCCGAAGAGGTATACCTGTGTGAGCTGAATCTTGTGTTACTCTCCTTTATGGATTGTGTTGAGCTATCTGTGTGGATTTACTGTTTACTCTCCTTTGTGGATTGCGTTGTGCTATCCTGTGTGGGTATACGTTGCTTTCCTGTGTGGACTGGGTTGTGCTTGGGCTCGGACGTTGGAGCCGAACGGAAATTGATGACTTAGGTATATGTATGGGCATATACGTAAGCCGTGTCAAATGCTACTTCGTGATTGTATCTTTCCTTTTTGGATTATCCTCTGTGGATTTCGGGAGACCATCGGGGGTCTCGGGGTCCCTACTGAGTAGCTTATACTCACCCCTGCACGGGATTTGCCGGCACTACGTTGTGTTTGTTGCAGACGACGGACATCGCTAATCGTGGTGGAGGCGTGCGGAGCAGGACGGTACCTGGAGGCGGACCACTGGGCGGGACGTACTCGGAGCGGTCAGGTGGACCCGAGGAGCAGTGGAGGCTATCTGTACCCACCCTTCAGGTGGGACTTCCAGAGGACGGCTCGACGCTGCAGTTTTCCCCTTTCAGTTGTTGTTTTTCCTTTCAGTTGTACTTTACAGTTGGGATTGTATTTCCGGCCCCTTTTTCTTTCAGCACAGCTTGTACCATTTTTACATAGTGTTTTACTTTTCCGCTTGCTTACTCTGTGGTCCTTGTTTACTTTTCAAATGCAATGCCATCCCTTTTTGTTGGGATTTACGCCTTGGTGCTAGTCGCCAGCCCCTGGCCTAATGAAGGCGGGCTTGGGGTAGTCACGACACGGGCCTCGAGGACGGGTCGTGACAAATTGGTATCAGAGGCGGTCGGTTCTACCGCATACTCTGATATTTCTTCTATGTGAAGCAATAGTGTTTAGTATATTGAGTGTGGTTATCAGTCCATGGAGTCCAGTGTTGGTGCAGCGGCCAACGTATCCATACACCAGGACCCTGACTTCTGATTTCCGACTTAATGCACGAAAACATTGATTGCATGTGTGTTTCATGTTTTCTTTGTGATTACTTGTGTCAGCTCACCAGGTTTACTATTATGACCGTGGCGCACTTTTTTCCTTTTTAGGATGGCACGACGACAGTAGCTAGCTAGGGTTCCTATAGTAGAGCGCGACGACAGCCCGCTGAGCGACGAGGCCTCGGTACAGGGCCCGTTGACAGTAGAGGCCCCGGCAGAACCTTTACCCGCCGATCCCCCGATGCTTCCAGCACTGGAAGATGACGACGCACGACACCTCAGAGCTCTGCACGAATTCCAGCGTCAGCGACCACCCAGGTTCCGTGGGGAGTCGGACCCCGAGGCAGCCGAGGACTGGCTGGAGACGGTCGTCCGAGTTTTCAGGTTAGTGAGGACACCAGCAGACCTCATGGTGATCCTTGCGGCAAGCCTACTGCACACAACAGTAGGGAGATGGTGGATCCTGATGCTCCAGGTACACGATGAGTCCACCCTCATCTGGACGGACTTCGAGGGCCTCTTCTGCTCAGAGTTAGTCCCAGCCACCCTCCGTGGGTTGCGCATTCAGGAGCTTCTTCAGCTGCGGCAGGGCAGCTTGACGGTCGCTCAGTACGCGGCGAGGTTCACCGATCATTCTCGCTACTCGACAGACATGGTACGGGACCCCTTCTTCCAGACCCAGACCTTCGAGCAGGGATTGAGACACGAGATCAGGGCATCTCTGATCTCCCTCAGCATCCCGACCCAGGCAGGAGTGCTGGAGCGAGCCCTCCTGATCGAGAGATTTCTGGCTGAGTCTACAGCGAGACCTACTGCAGGGCAGCAGGTAGCGGAGTCTTCGGCAGTAGGTAGCCGACGGAGGACTCAGGGTTCTAGGCGGACCAGACCTTCCGGCAGACGACCTCGGGACACTGGCTCAGCAGTGGAGGGGACCCACCCTGGAGCTAGTCTTCCGAGAGGCAGGCAGTGCTACGAGTGCGGCGGGCGGGGAAACATGGCTCGTGACTGCCCGAACCGCCGTACCGAGGGTCAGGAGACGGTGGAGGGGCCACCCAGGCAGAGGCAGAGGGTCGACCATGGAGGTCCTCAGGGAGGAGGTGGACGAGGCAGAGGAGCTGGCCGAGCAGCAGGTGGTGGGCGACGCATTGAGGCTCTGCCACCACCACCACCAGGAGGCCCACCCCGACCATAGGGAGCTGGAGGGTAGAGACAGGCTCAGCTCCAGGCAGCGGAGGCCTACGACCACGACGCGCCATAGATGATTCGAGGTACGATCTGTGTCTATTCCTCCCTTTCTGCAGTTCTGATAGACACAGGAGCGAGTCACTCTTTCATAGCCACTACCCTTGTTCGGAGCTCGGAGATTCCGACAGAGCCGTTGGCTCAATCCTTACGGCTAGAGACTCCTACGGGAGCAGACTCGACGATTACGCACTGGTGCCGGCAGTGTGAGCATACTCTAGGAGGTGAGATCTTCGGCTGGGATCTTCTTGTAGCGGCGTCGAGGCCTTACGACGTCATCTTGGGAATGGATTGGTTATCTACGGTCCATGCTCAGATTGACTGCATTAGGCGCAAGGTGTGATGTGTGCGCACCGACGGGAGCAGGTTCACTTTCACTGGCGAGAAGGGAGCCTTAGTAGCACAGGATGGACTCACGCAGAGGAGAGGTCACCCCATCACTCATCAGTTGGCTAGCCTCATCCTGGGAGCAGTTGACGTGCGGAGTCCCAGTTTTACTGTAGTGGTGGATCAGTACGCGGACGTCTTTCCCGACGACGTTCCAGGACTACCTCCTCGCAGAGAGGGAGACTTTTATATTGATCTGTACCCCGAGACATCCCCGATATCCACTCCAGCATATCGGATGGCCCCCTCCGAGCTTTGAGAGCTATGGGTACATTTGGAGGACTTGTAGGGCAAGGGGTTCATCTGACCCAGTGTTTCACCCTGGGATTCCCCGATATTGCTCGCCAAGAAGGCGGACGGGAGCTTGCGACTGTGTGTCGATTATCATCGCCTGAACTAGGTGACAGTGAGGAACAAGTATCCGCTACCCAGGATTGATGACCTCTTCGATCAGCTCAAGGGAGCACGGTGGTTCTCGATGATAGACCTCAGGTCAGGCTATCATCAGCTCAGAGTTCGAGATGAGGATGTGCCGAAGACGACCTTCAGGTGTCGGTATGGCCACTATGAGTTCTTGGTTATGCCTTTCAGCATGACCAACGCCCCCGAAGTGTTCATGAGCCTCATGAACAGGATCTTCCAGCCATACCTCGATCGATTTGTCGTAGTCTTCATCTACGACATCTTGGTGTACTCGACCACCAAGGAGGAGCACACCTACCACTTGCGTGTTGTACTAGACACACTCCGAGAGCACCAGCTTTATGGAAAGATCTCGAAGTGTCAGTTCTGGTTACGTGATGTCCACTTCTTGGGGCACGTCATTTCTGAGGCGGGAGTTGCAGTGGATCCCGCGAAGATCAAGGCAGTGCTAGCTTGGGAACCACCCAAGAGCGGGATAGAGGTGCGGAGTTTCTTGGGCCTAGCCGGATACTATCGGAGATTTTTCCCAGACTTCTCCAGAGTTGTGGCCCCACTTTTAGCATTGGAGAAGAAGGGGAAACCCTTCGTGTGGTCAGAAAGATTTCAGCAGAGCATCCAAGAGCTAAGGCCGAGGTTGACCAGCGCACCTATCTTGAGGTTTCCTGAGGAGGGAGTTGGATATGTAGTCTACTGCGATGCATCAGGGACCAGACTCGGGTGTGTCATGATGGAGGAGCGGGCCGTGATTGCCTACGGATCACGTCAGTTGAGGCCGCATGAGCAGAACTACGCTACCCATGACTTGGAGTTGGCAGCAGTGGTCATCGCCCTGAAGACATGGCGGCACTATTTGATGGGCGAGTGCTTTACAGTCTTTTCTGACCACCAGTGTCTCAGTTACATCTTCTCTCAGAAGGACCTGAACCTGAGACAGCGGCGATGGCTCGAGTTCCTCTAGGACTATGACTTTGAGATAGTCTATACTCCTGGCAAGGGGAACTTGGTAGCCGATGCCCTCAGCAGGAGGACGGGAATCCATCTACTTGAGGAGGCGACAGAGCAGCTAGCCGCCTTGCAGATATCCTTCGTGGATAGAGACGGAGCAGTCTTCCATCAGTCTCTCACAGTCTCTCCTCCACTTCTACAGTGGGTCAGAGAGGCACAGCGTGGGGACGCTGACTGTGAGACGTGGTGTGCACAGATATCCTCAGTAAAGGCACCTGATGGTTTCTCCTTTGGAGAAGAGCACGAGGTCCTTTTCAGAAGACATACCGTGGTACCAGTCGCTTTACGAGAAGAGGTGCTGAGAGAGTTCCACACTTCTCATTTGGCGGTACATCCTGGAGTGGCGAAGATGTACTAGGATCTCAGACGTCAGCACTAGTGGATGGGCATGAAGAATGTTGTGGCTGAGTTCGTTTCACGGTGCCTCACCTGCCAGCAGGTGAAGGCATAGCACCAGGTACCAGCAGTCTTGGTACATCCCTTGGAGGTCCCGGAGTGAAAGTGGGACGACATATCTATGGATTTCGTGACTGGACTTCCACGCACTTCCAGCGGTCACGACTCCATTTGGGTGATTGTTGACCAGCTCCCCAAGTCGGCACACTACTTACCCATCCGAGAGCAGGGCTCAGTGGAGAGCTTGGGGCGTCTCTACGTTCAGGAGATTGTATGGCTTCACGGTGTGCCATCAACTATCGTCTCCAATCGGGATGCTCACTTTACTTCCCGGCTTTGGAAGGGGTTGCAGGAGGCGTTCGGGACGCGGCTACGTCTGAGCACCGCCTTTCACCCTCAGACGGATGGTCAGATGGAGAGGACCATTCAGACTCTCGAGGACATTCTCCGTGCATGTGTCCTCGACTTTGGTCGCAGCTGGGAGGACCACCTACCCTTGGTGTAGTTCACATACAACAACAGATACCACTCCACCATCGGGATGGCACCCTACGAGGCGTTGTACGGCAGGCCTTGCAGATCTCATTTGTGATGGACAGACCCTGGGGAGTCAGCACTTGTTGGACCAGAGATGGTTCGGGCCACGACAGAGAAGGTCCAGGTCATCCAGAAGCGGATGAGGACAGCTCAGAGCCGGGAGAAGTCATATCTTGACAGGAGGCGGAGGCCAATAGAGTTCGAGGATGGCGACCACGTCTTCTTGCGGGTCTCACCTCAATGTGGGTTAAGGAGATTTTCCCGAGGTGACAAGTTATCTCCACGCTTCATCGGCCCTTTCCAGGTCATCAGCAGGATTGGCGAGGTGGCTTATCGTCTAGATCTGCCACCTCAGTTGCACCGGGTGCACGACGTCTTCCACGTATCCCAGCTGAGGAGATACGTGCACGACCCGACACACATCATTGACTATGAGGAGCTAGATGTGGATGATGGGGTGACTTTTGCGGAGGTCCCAATGGAGATAGAGGATCGACAGGAGCAGGTCCTACGTGGGTTATCAATTCCTCTTGTGCGCATCAGATGGTAGCACAGGAACCTCCAGGAGAGCACATGGGAGCGGGAGGCTCAGATGCGTGCACAGTACCCACATTTGTTTCCCTAGTTTTTTATGTATCTTTATGGGGACGTAAAGCCCTGAGGTGAGAGTAATGTAAAGACCCGTAAATTTCAATGAAATTTTTTTCTTAATTTTCTTTGGAATTTTACAAGAGCGCATTCTCTGACGGAACCTGATTCTGAGGCCCGTTGTTCCCGGAATCATTTTTCGAAGTTTGGTTAGGGTACATTCAGTCAACGGACGAGCGGGTTTTTCTAACTTTTGAACCGGTTCCCAGAATCGAATTCTGAGGGCACCGATGAAATCGCAGCACCGGTATTCGCTTAGAAACACCTCTTCCGGAGTTGCGTTTGCTCGGGTGTGGTTTTTAATTTTAGGTAATAAAGTTAAAAAATAAAATAATTTTGCGACAACTTATTTTATTTCACTTAAGCCACTTGGAAGCAACATGAAGCAACTTAAAGGCAGCTTGAACTGAGTTAAACCAGATAGGATGCTATCCAGAAATATCCTACCCCCTTGGTAGGATATTTGTGAGGTAGGGCCCGCAAGAGCCGTGCCGTTTCTTTCCGCTAAGAAACGCACCCGTGAAAACCCATCATTATGAAAGTCAACTGACGCGTTTCGTAAAATCTTGACAAACCATTTAATTGGGCGGTTTATTTCATGAATTAAATGGGGAGTTTCTTTCGTCGAATTAATTCAACGAATTAATTCAATCGTTTCTTAACCAGTTTTCAAATTCGTTGGCGTAATAATAAAATAAGGCCAACGCACAACCTCTGGTTATGTGCACGTTGAGAGGATTTGAGAGGACCCTTGTATCTCATTCCCCCTTGCATAGAACGCGAAGAATGCGAAGAACGCGAAGAACGTGAAGAACGTCGAACCCGGAAATCGATGACGCTCCCATCCGAGACATTCTTCCCCGCCCCGATCTCCGATCACCAACCATTTGAGGTGAGTGATTTAGGGTTTCCTCTAAAGGTTCTTTTTGGTTTTAAACGAAACACAGATTTAATTATTTATAATTTAAATCTGTTGTTCTTGGTCTGTTGAGCTCGCCGACTCAACGACGGTTTCCGCGACGACGCGACGCCTTCCCGCGACGACGCGACGATCCCCCTCTTCCGCGACAAGCAATTCTGCGAAGAACGCTCACGCACGACGACCAAAGAGGTAGGGTTTTATTTTGGGAATTACCCTTCTTTTTATATTCCCGTCAATGTTTCTTTAAAAAAAATTAAAGAACCGGATTGTGGACAATTTTAAACTTATTAAAATTGTTGTTTCCTGTGTGGAATAAAAATTCTACCGTTTGTTTATCTTTTACACGGAGGGCGCGGGCCAAACGAACACGGCCCGACAACCCTCCGCCGTTCTTCGTTTTGTGAGGATTTGATGGACGACGATGGAACGTGCCGCAACGTATTTTTGATGATCCTGCAGTGATGAACGAGTCCCGGGTGGAGCAATGGCACAAATGGGAAGAAAATCGGGCCACCGGAGCGACTCCAGCGGCCCGTGGATGCCGGCGGCGGCGCGGGTCGCCGGCACGGCGGCGCCGGCACCCAGAGGCGACGGCGCCCGGCGCGCCTCCGGACGAGACCGCCGCGGAACCGGCCACGGCGGCGGCACTCGCGGGATGCGGCTGAAGCCGCGTCCGGCGCCAGGGAGACACCCTGCGGGTGTCCCGCGGGTGTCACGCGGGGTGGCGGCACCCCCCGCGTCACCCGGGACGCGGCTTCAGCCGCATCCGGGTTGTCTGGCCGACACCCCGCAGATGTCGCGGGGGTGTCACACGGGGCGACGGCTCCCCCCGCGTCGGCCACTCGACTGCCCGGCCGAGCCGGGCCGGGCTGGCCGAGCCAGACCGGTCCGACCGGGTCGGACCGGGTGGGACCGGGTTCGGCCGACCCAGGGGGGGTCGGGCAAGGTCGGCTCGGGCCCGGACCCCCTGTCTTCGGACGATCTTCATTCAAACGCCCGTAACTTGAGCTAAGTGCCTCCAAACGACTCGCCGTCAGTGGAAACGTGATCCTTTAATCGAGATGGTCATTTCGGTATATCGCACTCAAGATTTCGTAATACCTTGAGTTCGGCCGGGTTGGTTCGTACACAAAACCAACCGGGCCTTCGGAGCAGAAACACTCATATCTTGAGCCACAGACGTCTGATTGACGTGCCGTCAGC
This sequence comes from Viscum album, assembly GCA_963277665.1. Classification (NCBI taxonomy): domain Eukaryota; kingdom Viridiplantae; phylum Streptophyta; class Magnoliopsida; order Santalales; family Viscaceae; genus Viscum; species Viscum album. Next base: position 1,121,210,134 of record OY728127.1, read on the forward strand.
TTCGTTGGATTCCTCTTAGTGAGACAGATCTTTTGACATACTTTGCCCGATGTTTGGATGCAGGTGGAGTACGGTCGGGTTGACTTTGCCTTAAAAACCAACCGGGCCCCTGGGACGAAAAAGCCAATAACTCTGAGACCGGGCGTCTTATCGACGCGCCGTCTACGACGTTAAGTTCCTATTGGCGACACGGAACTTTTGGATACATCAACTTCGGACTTCGTGTCAGTTGATGTATCAGACTCTCGGCTCAAGGAGCGGACCCTCCCAAATGAGCTTGCTGTGTGCGGGAACCCAAGTGCTGGCTGTGACTGCTTCTTCGAAAGAGTTGACTGTGCAGAGATCCTCCGTGGACTCCGACGACAACCGTGCAGAGACCCTCAGTGGACTACGGCGACGACTGTGCAGAGATCCTCTGTGGACTCCGATGACGACCGTGCTGAGATCCTCAGTGGACTGCGGCGACGACTGTGCAGAGATCCTCAGTAGACTATGACGACTACTGCACTCAGCGATCCTACGTGGATTAGTGCTACCGATCCTGTGTGGGTCAGCGCTCAGCGGTTCTATGTGAGCCAGCGCCTACAGGTCCTGTGTGGGCCCGATCCTGTGTGGGTCCGATCCTGTGTGGGTCACCACGGGGTTAGTACCTATCGATCCTTCGTGTGTCTGACAACATAGATGGTTCAGTGATCATCGTATCATCATCCGAAGAGGTATACCTGTGTGAGCTGAATCTTGTGTTACTCTCCTTTGTGGATTGCGTTGAGCTATCCGTGTGGAATTACTGTTTACTCTCCTTTATGGATTGCGTTGTGCTATCCTGTGTGGGTATACGTTGCTTTCCAGTGTGGACTGGGTTGTTCTTGGGCTCGGACGTTGGAGCCGAACGGGAATTGATGTCTTAGGTATATGTATGGGCATATACCTAAGCCGTGTCAGATGCTACTTCGTGATTGTATCTTTCCTTTGTGGATTATCCTTTGTGGATTTCGGGAGACCTTCGGGGGTCTCGGGGTCCCAACTGAGTAGCTTATACTCACCCCTGCACGAGCTTTTCCCGCACTACGTTGTGTTGGTTGCAGACGACGGACAGCGCTGATCGTGGTGGAGGCGTGCAGAGCAGGACGGTACCTGGAGGTGGACCACTGGGCGAGACATACTCGGAGTGGTCAGGTGGACCCGAGGAGCAGTGGAGTCTATCTGTACCCACCCTTCAGGTGGGACTTCCAGAGGATGGCTCGACGCTGCAGTTTTCCCCTTTCAGTTGCTTTTTTTCCTTTCAGTTGTACTTTACTGTTGGGTTTGTATTTCCGGCCCCTTTTTCTTTCAGCACAGCTTGTACCGTTTTTACTTAGTGTTTTACTTTTCCGCTTGCTTACTCAGTGGTTCTTGTTTACTTTTCAAAAGCAATGCCTTCCCTTTTTGTTGGGATTTATGCCTTGGTGCTAGTCGCCAGCCCCTGGCCTATGGAAGGCGGGCTTGGGGTAGTCACGGCATGGTCCCTGAGGATGGGTCGTGACATTTATACTTCTCTAAAATTTTGGTTCCAAATTCCTTGAAATTCATGTTCCTAATTTATTTAATCTCATAGTCAATATTCCTTGAAATTCAGACGCTTAATTCTCGGAAATTCAGACTCCAAATTCTCTAAAACCCAGACTCTAAATTCCCGGAAATTCAGACTCTGAAATCTCTGAAATTCAGGTTCCAAATTCTATGAAATTCATGTTCTGAATTATTTTAAATTCAAAATACAAATTCTCTAAAATTCAGACTATGAATTCTATGTAAACCAGACTCTGGATTATCTAATATTTAGAAACTGAATTCTCTGAAATTGAGACTGCAAATTCCATGAAATTCCGATTCTGAATTTTATGAAATTTAGGTTCAAAATTCTATAAAATTCAAACACTGATTTCTAAGAAATTTTACACTAAATTCAACAGATATGAGACACCGAATTCCTAAAAATTCAGACTCTTAATTCCATATAATTCATGCACAAAATTCATAACATTTGAGTCTCTGAATTCATTGGATTTTAGACATTTAAATATATAAAATTCAGGTTCTCAATTCCTTGTAAAACATAACCCAAATATCCATGCTTTATAGGCTCTAAATGTTTATTTGATTATACATATAATTTTATTTTATTTTAGCCACTTAAAAATATATTTGGTTATCTGTCTATTTTTTCATACACTTGATATAGTTATGAATCAATGTTGTTTAATGTATTTCTAACAAACAGTTTTTTGTGTGATATGTGTACAGGTCCCTTTGAAATTCAATGAAAAATATGATCGTTGGAGGAGGGAGTAGACCATTGGATAAGTGCCTATAAATAAGAGATCATTTAAAAAAGCACCATGGTGGTTGATAACTATAGAGATTGCATGATGCTAAAGAGATTTATAGGGAGAGAGACACTCATGGTTTGTGCATAATGAAAATCTTGTTCATCTTTCATTGTGCGACTCTGATTTTTGCTAAGCACAATCGAGGGATTTTGTGAATAAGAAGATAGAGGTCCTGACATCCTTAAATATCTATGACTTACTTGGATCGGAAGATAGAGGTTCCAACTACCATAATGCTCAAGGGTTTGTGACGATATCATGATAGATTCAAATAATCCTATCAAGGACTTACCCTAGTGTTGGTAAGATAGACATTTTTTAATGTATAAATCATGGGACCATTATCCAAGGTTGATGGATACCTTACTCTTTGGGTTAAAATATTTCATACTTGTTAGATGTTTTGTTTCATGTGTATTTTCAATGTATTTTTATAATGGAAGAATTTATAACCTTCTTATAATTTCTTTTACACTTTTATACTCTGATATGTAAGATTTTATACAATTTATGGTGGAATCTTTTCCTTGTAAACTTTCTTTAGGTTTCATTTCCATAATGATATTTCCAAGACCATGTAAGTTTTTTTACTATAACTAAAATTGGTATTATGAATTTACCATCTTTAACTTTGTTAAAAATAGACTTTTTATGATAAAAATGAATGTTTTTGGCAATTACAATTAACCCCCTCCCCTGTGTAATTGAGCATCTACAATCATATTTTGATACAATAATTAGTATCCAAGTATGTCTCTAAAATACTTATATTCACATATAATTTTTCTTACAGAAAAGTTCATTGTTCTAAATTTTACCTTGCGTAGTAAGTTTTATCATTGTTTACAATATTTTACTATTAGCAAGTTTCTATGTAACAATATTTTCTTCGAATTGTATGAATGAATGTTTGTTCGATTGAAAATGTAAACAATACAAAAAAACCTATATTTTATGGGAATTATTATGAGTATTGGAGAGATCATATGAAGAATATTTGTATTAATATGGGAGTGGGAAAAAAATTACGCTTACATGAGATTACAAGATTCATGTAAAGGATATCAGAACCATTACCAATAAAAATAGAATATCAAGTAAACTACAAGGTATGTAATACTCTGTTTTATTCCATGACCATAAATATATATAGTAAGATTTTATAATGTGAATCTGAAAATTTTATTTAGATGAAATAGGTGTTACAAATTTTGGTACATAAAATGTTATTGAAACTAGAAGAGATATTAATATAGAGGAGTATCATGAATTTCTATTTCCCAATAGGGAACTAGTATGAAAATTGCAACAATGGTTTATGACTATTGTTAATAGTTAACAATTTAAGGGTGAGAAAGGCCTTGATGATGAATCTTTGGTGGACATGATTATAAATATCATTCCTAATGAGTGGGAATCCAACAGAATATCTATTGATGGGAATACAAAAGTATCTCATATTACACTTGTTGAAATTTTTGGAACTCTTCTTCAATATGTGAATAGAATGAAAAGAGATGATGGTTTTAATAAGAATAAAAATGTTAATGGATGTGTATCCTTTACTACTACTAAATCCAAGACTCCTTAATGGTTTACAAGATGAAAGTCTTAGAAAGTAACTTTTTTAGCAAAATTTAGTGAAGGTGAACATTCTAAGAATAATCTAACTAATATTTCATGAAGTATGAACAAGATAGTCGGATAGAAATACTTTAAATCTAGATATAAGAATAAAGAAAGAAAATAAAAGAAAGGATTGGAAGTCACTTTCTATGAATGCAAAAGAGCAGGGAATATCAGTCCAGATTGTCCTATACATATGAAAAATAAAAGAAAGGAAAATCATTCTGAATGGAATATTAAGAAATAATATAAGGATGAACCTATGAATGTGTTGAAATCCAATGAAACCTGGAGTGACAGTGGGGTTTATTCTTTATATGAATACTCACAGTACGAATTTTCTGGTTAGATGAATCGTGGTCTATTAGGAAAACTGACCATCGAAAATTCATATATAATGTCCAAGGAACACAATGATGAATATATTACCAATGTATACATGAATGAATATTGTACTTATGAAATATACTATATGTCATCAGATAAGGAATATTCTTCCGATAAAGATAATACATTACCCTCTTATGAAGAAGTGTCTTGGTTTTCTGAACATCTTGAGAATGAAAATTCAAAACACAATAAAAATCTTGATAAGACAAATTCAATATTTTCTATTTTAACAAAAGACGTATCAAATCATTCTAATGATCATGATAAGAATTGTTTTTAATGTATTTTAAAAAATCTTGAGGATGTTAATTTCAAAAATAATAAACATTTTAATGAACCTGAAAGTGTAATTTCAAAGGAAAATATTTTAAAGACTAACTCAAGTTCTAAAACTAATGTTCTATAGAATAAAAACATGGTTACAAAACTAATGTCAAAAATATTTTTCGTGAGGAAGTTTTTGTCATACTTTACCTCCAGTCTGGAATGCTTTTATAAGATGTATTCCCAAATTTGACACATAAGTAATAGTTATGGATTTTTTTATACAAATTCTAAACCAATTTGAATTAATATTTATTTTTTTCCACAATGTAATTCATTGTGCACTAAATTTCAGTGTGGTGGACATTGAGAGAAAATTTGTTCATTAAACAAAACCTAGTCTTTAGATTTTCATAAAAAATATTTTTATAAGAAAATGTGGATGTAACACCCCGACCCCAGTTACCCAGAGTCGGTGCATTATTTTAATACATTGGCATGATTACAAGTTATCATGTCCTGAAATACCGATCTGTTTAGAAGTCTTGGAAAATAGATTATATACATGTACATTACATTACACTTTATAAAATAAAACACAACATATATGATCCTTTGAGAATTCCATTATTCCCTTTAGCTTAACCCTGAATTTCAATCATAATACACTCCTTGGAATCCTGGGAGAATGAAACATAAGAAAGGGGTGAGCTCAAATGCTCAGTAAGGTTATGAAATAAAGCAGAACATAACTTAAATATTACACATGGTGAATTATTGAAACCACGTGCCTTTACCAATAATTAACATGAATACTTTTATGGAAAGAATATGAGCAAAGTAAATAATGACCTAATAAAACAAAATCATTGTAATTATACTAGTCGAATGACCACATGAATCATCAATATTATTTCCAAAATGATGGAATGTATAATTCCAGACATTCTGAAACATTTTTAAAGGCCTCAGCCAAGACGTCTAAAAGCGATTAAGGCCTCGGACAAAACTATATATCAAATAGGGAAAGGGACTTGGCCAATTCCACATCTAGTTGTCTCAATTGACCTACTGATGCATCGAGGAGCTATAGCGAGCTCCAACCATCATGTAATAAGTTCAATACATTCCTCAGATGAAAAGGTTTAAACATATGATAAAAATTCTTATTAAAACTAGCATACAAAATGTCAATTCTTTTAACATAAACCATGAATGGTATAAAAAAAGAAAATCAACAGTCAAACATATCACAAAACCTTAAATACAATATGGATGTTTTTGATCATAATAAATCAATTTCAAAACATGTTTAAAATCCATTAAAGGATTTCAAATTGATGGAAATTATTTGTAAAACACTTTCATTGAAATATCCCTTTCATGAATACATTTAAAAGACACGCAATATAGAAAGGAATACATTTAAAGATATTTTTGAATAAAAGTGTCCATTACCACTTTGAAAATTTTGAAAATATTTGTCCTTTCAAATCATTCATGTCGATATAAATATACCCTTAAAATCCATTTTAAAACATGGAAATTAATTAAAAAGAAATAGAGAGATAAATCATTAAAACATTTAAAATTCTGATCGTGATAAAGATTACCTTTCAAAATACCTTTAAATATTCATTTTGAAATCAATTTTATGAAAAATGGACATAGATGATAAAAATTTCCCAGTAAATACTTAAACACAAACAATCTCAGATATTAATGAGATTGAGGAATTAACCCTTAAATTGTACATTTCCATGGTTGAGGGTAGGTTAACCACATTTATAATAGTTAAATCATTGTTATAAATTATAGAAGAATCATATACATAAATATGATATAATTATTGATCTTTTAATATTGCTTTTTTAAAAATATTTTATTATTATCGTCATTTCAGGTGTTCACTTACACGTTTTATTTTAGATATTTTGTTACATAATACATGTTTTATCTCTATAGTTTTTATATTATTCAAATCCAGAATGATATCAAGTCCATAAAAATTATTTTTAATCATAAAATGAAAATTAATCTTGAATGGATATTATGGGGAGTGAATCTCATCACGTTCGTGGAGACTGTAGTCCGTACGCACGCACAAGCGACAATATCATTATTTTGATATTAAAATAATATATAAATGGATGGTATATCATATATACAGAATCAATATCATGTTATATTTATTATTCAGAAAAATTACATATCAATATCATACCCATCCAAATAATAACATTTTGATTAACAATTAAACAACGACATGGAGACGGTATGTCGTACTTACGCACGTAGGGTGACATGTAATTAAAATGATAGATAGAATACTAAATATGGTTGTACCATATTTATTATAACATAACAATATATAGAAGATAAAATAGTTATTATTCTAGAATAGAAATAACAATTAACGATGATGTGGAAGAAGAAAGGAACTTGAAAGAGGGAGGTGAGATCATTACCTCTTCTTCAGGTTATTCCTTTTCATTTAATCAAAAGAAATACATAAGTTGGATTCTGATCAAACTAAGGAATCATGGTTGAAGTGAGGGATGTTGGGAGTATATTTGGGAAGAGGTTGGCCGATTCAAATGGCTTTGAAGGTGTGAATTAATGAGAAGGGGGAGTGCCCATTTATAAGAGGGGTGAGGGAACCTTAGGAAAAACATAAAATATTATTTTTTAATAAATTAATATTCAGTTTCTAATGGATCCAAAAGAAAAAATTTGAAGGCTAAGGTGGGGATAGTTTAAAAACCACTCAACCAATAGGTTTTAGACAATTTAAGGTTTCCATTTTAACCTTATCATTTATATTTATCTCTAAGTTAAATAATTTAACATTTACCGAGTCTTCTTGTATTCTTACATTATATGGTTAATAAACTTACTATATACTGCCAATCGAACCCCAATTGGTTTATTAATGTCATATATATTATTATATACGTTTTTTGGCCTAACATTAAATTTCTAGGACCATTATATCAATTTATAATATAATATTTGTTTGAAAAACTATTTTCTGTCAATTTGGACATTATTTGTTTTTTTTAAAAAATAATAAAAACATGATTACTTCAAGAAAAATACATTGAATCTATTCTAAAATGTCATATTAACCTATAAAATTCTTTGATTTAATAAAAATTATGAAATTATAATTATTTTAATATTTATAATACCATTTATTTGATTCATTCATTATTAAGTTAATTACTGCATAATCAATGTGTCATTAATAAATTTAATTACATAATCTCTCTAAATTTTAAAAAAAATTACATTATGTAGGAAATAATTTTATATTTCTAATTAATTTTATTGTAAAACATATCTGATATATGAAAATATATTAAAAATGGTTTACTCATTAAACATTGATTTTTTCTCTTTTAACGTTTCTTTAAACAAAATAATAATAAATGTCTTAATCTCTTCTAAGTGTACCTAATGTGTCAAATTTTATTCCTATGTTATTTTTTTGGAAAATTAAACATGTCCAATATAATTGGGACATTTTTATGGGTAATAATAATATCATTATTACCCTTAATTACCCTATTTACTTTTAACCGTGGTAAATAAAAGTAAAAAGTTACTATTCATCAAAAATTATTTTTATCTTATTGAAGCACATATTACTAATTCATATTAACTGTCTCTCTAGGATTTTTAAAATTCAACTCACAAGAAGCTGTAAAATTAGGTTTTATAAAAATCTTGAAATGCTCCTAGGAGGTGGGTAAAAGACGGTAAAAGTTCGATAAAATTTTTATTTATCTAAAATTATTATAAATTGACACCAATGAATTAAAATGAAATTATATACGAGTTATGTATCTATATTGACCTAAAATATATTTAAATAAAATAATTAATTATTAAAATAAAAATTCTATTTTAATCGATTACTCAGTGTTTTTTCATTATTCAAAAAAAATTGAACGTTTTTAGAGAAATTACAAACATTCACCCTAGTATAATTTAGATATTCAAAATCCTAAAATGAAGTCTATTTTACCAAATTAAATACATATAAATTTAATTTATGAATTTAAAATTAAATCTCGTTGTCAAATCAAATATCGTGTTTTTATGAAATAGTAACTATCAATAGAATGACTCGTGTTTATGTATAATGTCAATGTAAAATTAATTCCAATGAAAAAAATTGGATTAAATGGTAAAAATATAATCTCTATATACTTCCAGAACATTGAAATGTATAATTCATCAATATACATTTTTTTATTAAAAAAGTAGTTTTAAGTTAAAATATAGTATTTTTCACTATTCATCCAAATATGAATGTTATCAGAAAAACACCAAAAATATATTGAAACTAAATTCTTATTTCCCAATCCCAAAAAAGAAGTTTATTTTTTCAAATTGAATATATAAAATTTTCAAATATTGGATTTAAAAAGGGTTCTCTAATAAAAGGCGGTAAAATTGCATTTTTTTGAAAAATAATCCTTTTATCAGAAAAATGTATTTGTTTGTACATTATGTCTAAGAATCTCATAATATGTATTCTAAAATTATAAAGATTATATAATGTTCAATATTCAGATAATACTATTCATAACTGCTTTTGAATGGAAAGTTTGGTACGTTGTGGTGTGCTTGAACTCGGTTTTGCGTGTAGTGCAAGTTATTGATTTACATTGAAGAAATAACATACTTTGAAGTCTTGGGGTGTTACATTCTTCCGTCCATTAATAAATTGCATCCTCTCAATTTGAAATTATTATTTAAAAATAAATGGTTGAAAATAGAAAATACCATTGTGGGAAAACCCATATCGGAAATTGGGTTAATAAGATTTAGTCTTAATAAGAGGAAAAGGGGAATAAAAACGTCACCACCAAATTATGATCTAGATTGGGAGAACATTGTTGAAAATTAGAGACACCTAATTTGAGTAAATACATAAATATTTATTTAGAGTGATTGAGGTCATCAACCACCAACAATTGTAGAATTGAGGGCCTCAAAGCCATCAATTTGTGATGATTTAAAATATCATCGATTCAACAAAACATAAGGTGTTAGGATAACACATTTTTAGTTTTGATATGTATTTCCTAATGTATTGAATTATTTTCATTATAGAATAAGATATGAAAAAAATGTACTTCATAAGTATAATAACTTCCTTTAAATAATTTCTACCACAAAATAATATTTCACACTAAACGATAGTAGAACTAAAAAATATTCAATTTATCTGATTCGTATAAGGTTCAAAAAAATTGAATTTATAATTCAGCTAGAAGACCCTTAAAACTGAAACTACATTATACAATCCATGGTCTTCAAGTAGTCATGTGGTAGGCAATAAATCCCAATCGCACTATGGTTGTCGGTTCGATTCCCGCAGCATTGTCCGATGCGAACGGTTGTCACACAGTTTGTTTGTTGTCCTATTTATACAAATCCATAAATAACCTTAACAATAGTATCCAATTTCAATCTAAATCCATACCAACCATTTGACATATAAAAAATACATCTGTCCAAATTCACAGTCCAAAATTTATATGGAAGGGAAAAACAACGAAGATCCATTTTGAAACGAAAAAACATGTGAAAACTTTTATCATATATTCTTTTAAAGCACTGCAAAATCCTGAATTACCATAAAACATTATTGATTATATTCATTCTCATGTATGCTTTATAGAATATGGGATATATTATTTTATCAAAAAATGTTGTAAACTCAAAGAATGATGGAATATACAAATCATTAATCAGTTTCAAGGTAGTCATGATTATCCAATATAATTTATCAAAGTCAACCATCTCTTGTTCCAAAATCACTACCTCATTATAAAGACCATATTAAGGATTAAATTTCCATCAACCATGTATTTTTTCAAAAATATGTAGCTTATTATTAATTCACTTTTATTAGAACCATATTATCTCAAATCCTCAATAAAATAGTACTGTAGTATAATCCATATTTATCTCCATTATTCATATAACCAGTATATTGTAAATACAATAGTCAAATGAAATAATTCTATAATAACAACATAAGAACACTTATCATTCATCTTAATCTAAGGTAGTACCATAACATGATTATATACAATAACATCATTTGTGGTATACTCTTATGAATGGGAAATTGATTCACGTAGTGTCTCAACACCTTTAAAATGAAGCAGTTTACATTTGAAAACATTTTCTTACCCTTGAAATCATGAACATGGAATCCTTTTTCTCCACACTTATTACAAACTCCCATTTCCTTCAAGCCTTTACTAAGGTGATTATTTCGACATTAATCACATATGGGAGAATCCTTCTTTCCCCTACTCCCTTAATCCATCTTTCTCTCTACAATCCTTTTCTTGTCTTCCATCCCTTCAATGCCATAGGACTCATAGAATTATTTACCTATCTTAATAACACATGATACTATTTCTTCATATGTTAAGAATACATGGGAGTCTATTTCCCTTCTTAATGTTGGCTTAATAATGTCAAAGATATGATACTTCTTACTCTGTGGATCATAGATATTTCTAGAGATCACATTCCCTCTACTAGGTGTCATTTCTATACAATGACATACAATAGGTCAGTTTATGAATTGCAATGAATAATTCCAAAATTGTAAAATACATAATATAAATTGAATTGTTTATGGATATAATCCATAAAAATATTTTTATTTAGGAGGTATATACATGTATATCCTTCATAATTATTTGTAAATAAAATGGGAATTATCCTAAACATATCCGCCGTGATTGTCGTATCAAGAGTGCAGCAAGGCCCGTTGTCGTGCACCAGTTACCGTTGGAGTCTAGATCAAAGTAGTGTTTTCAGGTTAGACCCCAAGATACATCTATGCTAAAGCTGCCTCTACCTGCTCGTATCTAGAAAGTGATGTATTTTCCTGAAAAACTCACAAAATATCTACATTACCAAAATTATGGGACGTTCTTCTATACAAATCCTCAAAGACTTTTTTAGGGTACTGTGCTCTAATTTGAGTTTTTCTAAATCTAGTTTCCATGGCTATTGTTAATCTTCCTCTGATACCAACTGTAATGCCCCGAACCCCATTACCCAGATTCGGTGCATTATTTTAATACATTTGCATGATTACAATGAATGAAGTCCTGAATGACCGATCGGTTTAGAATTCTTGTAAAATGGATTACATACATGGTTGTTACATTACACTTTTGAAAATAAAACACAACATATATGATACTTTGATAATGCCATTATTCCCATTATCTTAACCCTGCATATCAATCTTAATACACTTTTTGGCATCATGGGAAAATGAAACATAAGAAACTGTTGAGCTCAATCGCTCAGTAAGGGTAAAAATACAGCTAAAGATAACAGAAATATTAAGCATGGTGAATAATTGAAACCACCTACCTTTACAAATAATAAAACTGAATACCTTTATGGAATTAATATGAGCAGATTAAATAATTACATAATAAAACATAAACATGGGTATTAATCTAGTCGAATACCACATGAACCGTCAATATTTTTTCTATAATGAGAGAATGTATAATTATGGACATTCTAAAACATTTTGTCAAGGCCTCGGCCAAGATGTATAAAAATGATTAAGGAATCAACCAAAAATATATATCAAATTGGGAAAGGGCCTCTACATATTCTACATCTAGTTGTCTCATGAGACCTACCGATGCATCGAGGAGCTATAGCGGTCTCCACCCGTCATTTGCCATGTCCAATACATTCCTCATATGAAAAGGTTTAAACATATCGTAAACATTCGTATTAAACCTAGCATACGAAATGTCAATACTTTGACCATAAACAATAAATCAATTAAAAGTAGCACATCAACAGTCAAACATATCAAAAAAACATCAATAAAATATCGATATTTTGTATAATAACAAATCAACTTCAAAACAAGTTTAAAATCCATTAATGGATTTGAAAAAGATGGAAATGATTTGTAAAACTCATTGATTGAAATATCAATTTTCATGAAAACATTTAAAATTAATACAATTTATAAAGGAATAAATTTCAATAAATTATTAAATAAAAGTGTCCCATATAACATTGAAACTTTTGAAAAGAATTATAATTTCGAAACATACTTGTCCATATAAATAAATCCTTAAAATCATTTCAGAAAGATAGTAATAATTTTAAAAATATTTAGAATAAAAAATATTTAAAACATTTAAAATTATAATATTGATAAAGAGTAACTCTCATAAATTCATAAAATATTCATTTTGAAATCATTTTTAGAAAATATAGACATGGATGAAAAAATTTCCCAGTAAATACTTACACATAAACAATCCCGGATAAAAATGAGATAGAGGAAATAACCCTTACCTTGAAATTTTCCTTGGTCAAGTGTAGGTAAAAATCTTGTATAATTGTTAAATAATTGTTATTAAATAATACAAGAATCATATAAATAATTATGATATCAGATATGTTCTTTTAATATTTCTTTGTTATTAATATTTCAGTATTATCGTTGTTTAGAGTGTTCACTTACTCTTTTTCTTTTATATGTTTTGTTAAATGAGTTGTGTTTGTCATCGGTAGGTTGTATATTAAACATATCTATAATGATATAAAGTCCCTAAACATTATTTTTATTCACCAAATAAAAATCTGTCTTGAATGGATATGATGGAGAATGAATCTCATCACGTTCGTGGAGACGGTAGTCCGTACGTACGCACGAGCGACAATATCATTTTTTGATATTAAAATAATATATAATTGGATGGTATATCATATATACATAATCTTTATCATGTAATATTTATTATTTACATCAATTACACATCATTATCATTCTCATCCAAATAATAATGTTTTGAATAACAATTACACCACGACGTGGAGACGGTAAGCCATACGTATGCATGTATGGTGACATGTAATTCCAAGGATGGATAGAATACTGAATATGGTTGTACCATATTTATAATAACATCACAGTACATATAAGATACTGGAGTTATTATTTTAGAATATAAAAAAATGGATGAAGAAGTGGATGATGAAAGGAACATGAAAGAGGGTCGTGAAATCATTACCTCTTCTTCGGGTTCTTCCTTTTGATTTGATCAAAAGGACTCTATAGGATATATTTCTGATAAAAATTAGGCCTCTAGGTTGATGTGATGGTAGTTTTTAGGATATTTGTGTAGTGTTTTTCCGATGAAAATAGCTTTGAAGGTAGGAATTAGTCAGAAGAAGAAGTTCCCTTTTATAAGAGGTGTGAGGGGAACCTTAAAAAATACATAAAATATTATTTTATAATAAATTCATATTCGGTTTATAATTGTTCCAAAATAGATTATTTAATGTATAAGGTGGGGATAGGTCTATAACCACTCAAATAATAGGTGTTTGACAAGCTTAGGTTACCATTTTAACCTTATCATTTAGATTTAACTCTAAGTTAAATAATTTATCATTTACCAGGTCTTCTTGTATTCTTACACTATACATTTAAGAAACATACTATATACTAACAATATAAACCCATTTTGTTCATTAATGTAATATATATTATTATATAAGTCTTTTGGGACAACCTTATATTTTTAGGACAGTTATATCAATTAATAATATAAATTTTTTTTAAAAAAACTATTTTTTTTCAATTTTGACACTATTTGGTATTTGTTTTTTTTTGTTAAAATAATATCAGCATGATTACTTCAAAAAATACAATAAATCAATAATAAAATTTCATATTCACCTAGAAAATAGGTGGATGTCATAAAAAAATTGAAATTATATTTATTTTATTTTTTATAATAACATTTATTTGATTCATTTATTAATAAGGTAATTACTGCATCATCATTGTGCATTAATAAATTTAATTATTAATATATGAATATTATAAATAAAATAAAACTATGTGGGAAGTAGTTTTATATTTCTAATTAATATTTGTAGTCGAATTTATCTTATGTATAACCCTTTATTAGAAATGGTATAGTCATTAAACATTGATTTTAACTCTTTTAACTCTTCATTAAACAAAATAATAATAAATGTCTTAATCTACACTAAATTGACCTAAAGGGTCATATATTATTCCTAATGTTGTTTTTGGTCGAATTATACTTATCCAATAAAATTAGGACATGTGTTAGTGTAATAATAATATTATGTTTACCCTTAATTCCCCTATTTACTTTTAACCGTGGTAAAGAAAAGTAAACATTTACTATTCACCAAATGTTATTTTAATCCTATTGAACCGCATATTATTAATTGATATTAACAGTGTCTTTTAGATTTTTGGTATTCAACTCACAGAAACGGTAAAATTATGTTTTATGTAAATTTTCAAATGCTCCTAGGAGGTGGATAAAAGATAGTAAAAGTTCGATAAGATTATTATATATCTAAAATTATTATAAATTGAAAACAATTAATTAAAATGAAATTATATAAGTATTATTTATCTATTTTTTCCTTAAATAAATTTTAATAATATAAATAATTATTTAAATAAAAAATCGGTTTTAAACGATAAATCAGTGTTTTTTCAGTATTCATAAAAAATTGAACGTTTTCAGAAAAATACCAAAACTTCAACCTAAGAGAATTTAGATATTACAAATCCAAAAATGTAGACTACATTAACAAATTCAAAACATGGAAGTTGCATTTATTAATTTATAATTAAATCTTGTTGTCAAAACAAATACCGTGTTTTTAAGAAAGAGTATCTATCAAAATACTGACACTTATTTATGTCTAATTTCAATATGAAATTAATTTCAATGACCAACATTGGAATAATGGGAAAAAAATATAATCTAATTATACTAACAAACCATTAAAATATATAATTCAACAATATTAATTATTTTGATAAAAAAAAATTTCAGTTAAAATATAGTATTTTTCACTATTCACCAAAATTTGATAGTTCTCAAAAAAACACCAAAAATTTATTAAAACTAAATTTGTATGTCTTGATACTAAATAAGAAGATTATTTTTGTCCAATTTAATATATAAAAGTTTCAAATATTGCATTTAAAAAAGGTTCACCATTAAAAGGACGTAAAATTTAATTTTTTTTAAAAATATATCTTTTATCTGAAAAAATGTATTTGTTCTTAAATTATGTAAATGATACTCATAACATACATTCTAAAATTATAATGATTATATAATGTTCAAATGTAAGTTAATACTATTCACAACAGATTTTGAACAGCTAGTTTTGTAAGCTGTGGTGCGCTTGAACTTTGTGTTGCGTGTATTGCATGTTATTGAATTACCTTGAAGAAATAACGTACATTGAAATCATGGGGTGTTACATTCTTCCCTCCATCAGTAAATTGTGTCCTCTCAATTTTAAATTGTTCTTTGAAAAAAAATTGTGAAAATAGAAAACACCTTTGTTGGAAAACCCAGAATAAAAATTGGGTTAATAAAAGTTAGTCTTGATAAGAGGAAAAGGGTAATGAAAAAGTCACCACCAAATAATGATCTAGATTAGAAGAAAATTGGGGAAAATAGGGAAACATAATTGGAGGAAAACATAAATATTAATATTTAGTTATTGAGGTCATAAGCCATAAATAATTGTAGAATTGAGGGCCTCAAAACCACAATCTATGATGATTTATAATATCATCGATCCAACAAAACATACGTTATAAGGATACCACATTTTTAGTTTTAAGATCCCTTACATAATGTTTCATAATTAATTTCTTCATATAATACGAAATGGATGAAAATATACTTCACAAGTAGAGTACCATCCATTAACTAATTTCTACCAAAAAATCATCTTTCACTCTAAATGATAGTAGAAATAAAAAATATTCAACTTATCTAATACGTATAATGTTCCAAAAAATTTAATTTATAATTATCCTATCAGACCCATAAAAAAGAAACTACATTATACAATCTCGGGACATCACGTAGTCCAGTGGTATGTGATAAATCCCAATCGCACTATGGTTGTGGTTTCATTTCCCGTAGCATTGTCTGACGTGACAGGTTGTCACATGGTCTGTGTGTTGTCCTTTTTATAAAAATCCAAATATAACCTTAAGAATAGTATGAAATTTCAATCTAAATCGATACCAACAATTAGACATATCAAAAATACTTCTATCCAAACTCATAGTCCAAAATTTATTAGTATGGTAAACACAATGAAGATCCTTTTTGAAACGTAATAACATACGAACACCTTCATCATGTATTCTTTTAAAAAACTAAAAATTACTAAATTTCCATAAAACCTTATTGATTATATTCATTCTCCCTTATTCCATATATAATACTTTATATACTTATTCTAACCCAAAAAGTTGTAAAAACCAACAATGATGGAATATACAAATCATTAATCAGTATAAAGGTATTCCAGAATATCAAATATAATTTATCAAAGTAAACCAACTCTTATTCCAAAATAACTACCTCATTATAAAGACCATATTAAGGATTACATTTTCTTCAACTATGCATTTTTTCAGAAAGTTTAAATTACTATTATATCGCTTTTCATAGAACAATATATTCTCAAATCCTCAATAAAATAGTACTGCAGAACAATCCATATTTATCTCCATAATTCATATAACAAGTATACTGTACATACAACACTCAAATGAAATAATTCTATAATAATATCATAAGAACACTAGTAATTAATCATCATCTGGGTTAGTACCATTACTTTATTATTATCCAATAAGATCATTTTTGGTATACTCCTATGAATGGGACATTGATTAGCGTAGTGTCTCAACACCTTGCAGATGAATCATTTTACATTGAAAACATTTTATTACCCTTGGAATCACTTACATGGTGTCCTTTATCTCCAAACATATATGAAACTCCCATTTACATCAAACTTTTATCAAATTGATTAATTCCACATTTATCACATATGGGAAAATTCTTATTCCCCTACTCCCTTCATCCATATTTCCCTCTACCATCCTTTTCTTATCTTCCTTACCTTTATTTCCATAAGATGTATAAAATTATTTACTTATCTTATTAACACATGATACTATTAATTAATATGTTTAGAATACATGGGAGACAATTTCCCTTCTTAATTTTGGCTTAATACCATGAATGATATGATCCTTCTTAATCATTGGATCAAACGTATTGATGGAGTTCACATTCCATCTATTGGGCGCCATTTCTATACAATGGCTTACACTAGGTTAATTTATGAATTGTAATGAATAATTCCATACTTGTAAAATACATAATATAAATTGAACCATTTGTGTATATAATCCATAAAAATAATTTCATTGAAGAGGTATATACTCGTAGATCCTTTATAATTATTTTTAAGCAAAATGAGAATTTTCCTAAGCATATCCTCCATGAGTGTCATAACAAAGAGTGAAACAGGGCGTGTTGTCATGCACCAGTTACCGATCGAGCCTTGCTAAAAGTGGTGATTTTGGGTTTTACCCCTTGTTACATATGTGTTAGAGCCGCCAATACCTGCTTATATGTAGACATGGATACATTTGCTTGGAAAACTCACAAAATCACTTCATTACTGAAATTATAGGAAGTTCTTATACACTAATTCTCGAATTCTATCATAGTATAATGTGAACTAATCAGATTTTATCTAAATCTAGTTTCCAAGGATACTGCTAAACATCCTCTAATAACAATTGTAATGCCCTGACCCCAGTTACCTAGAGTCGGTGCATTATTTTAATACATTGGCATATTTAAAATGAATCAAGTCCAGAAAGACCGATCAATTTAGCAGTCTTGGAAAATGGATTACATTCATGGATGTTACATTACTGTTTATCAAATAATACACAACATATATGATCCTTTGATAACACCATTATTCTCTTTATCTTAACCCAGCATATCAAAAATAATACACTTCTTGAAATCCTGGGAAAATGAAACATAACAAAGGGTTGTGCTCAAACGCTCAGTAAGGGTAAGAAATACAGTGGAAGATAACATAAATATTAAGCCCGGTGCATAATTGAAATCACATTAAATTACCAATAATAAACATGAATACTCTTATAAAAAGAATATGAGCTGAGTAAATATTGCCATAATTAAACATAGTCATGCGTATTCTACTAGTCGAATGACCTAATGAAACAGCAATATTATTTCCAAAATGTGGGAATGTATAATGTCAGACATTCTAAAACATTTTTTCAATGCCTCTTCCAAGATGTCTAAAAATGATTAAGGCCTCTTCCAAAAACCATATATCAAATTAAGGAAAGGGATTCATCCAATTCCATGTCTAGTTGTGTCATTAAACCTACCGATGCATCAAAAATCTATAATGGTATCCACTTGTGACTTACTAAGGCCAATCCATTCCTCATGTGAAAACGTTTAAACATTTCCTAAACATTAGTATTAAAACAAGCATAAAAATGTCAATACATTAACCATAAAACATGAATAGTATAAAAATAGAACATCCACAATCAAACATATGAAAAAACCTTCAATATAATATGAAAGTTTTGTATCATAACCATCCAACTTCAAAACATGTATAAAATCTATTAAAGGAGTTTACATAGATGGAAACGATTTGTAAAACTCATTGATTGAAATATCCCTTTTCATGAAAACATTTAAAATTCACATAATTTAGAAAGGATTACATTTAAATACATTTTTCAAATAAAAGGGTCCCATTTCACATTGAGACATTTGAAAAGAATTATAATTTCAAAACATTCATGTCCATATAAATAAATTCGTAAAATCATTTTGAAAACATGGAAATTAATTAAAAGAATTTAGAATGATAAATAATTAAAACATTTAAAATTCTTCTCTTGATAAAGAGTACCTTTCAAAAATCCTTGAAATATTCATTTTGAAATCTTTTTTGGGAAATATGTATGTGGATGATAAAAATGTCCTAGTAAATATTTACAGAAGAACAATCTCAGATAATAATGAGAATGAGGAATTAACCCTTACCTTATACTTTTCCATATTCGAGGGTAGGTTAACCTCATTTATAATAGTTAAATCAGTCTTATTAAATTATAAAAGAATAAAATACATAAATATTATATCATATATGATCTTTGAATATTGCATTCTTAATAATATTTTAGTATTATCGTCGTTTCAGGTGATCACTTACTCATTTTCTTTTACATGTTTTGTTAAATAAGACATGTTTTTTATGGATAGGTTGTATATTATTCATATCCAAAATGCTATCAAGTCCATAAATATTATTTTTAATCATAAAATAAAATTTGTCTTTAATGTATATAATGGGGAATGAATCTCGCCACGTTGGTGGAGACGATAGTCTGTACATATGCACAAGTGACAATATCATTATTTTGATATTAAAATAACATATAATTTGATGATATAACTTATATAAAAAATCATTATCATGTTATATTTACTATTTACATCAATTACACTTCATTATAATGCCCATCCAAATAATAATGTTTTGAATAAAAATTACCCGACGACGTGGAGATGGTAAGTCATACATACCCACGTATTGTGACATGTCATTCAAAGGATGGATAGAATACTGAATATGGTTGTACCATATTTATAATAACATCATTGTATATAGAAGATAAAGGTGTTATTATTTTAGAATGGAAATAACAGTGAAAGAAAATGTGGAAGAAGAAAGGAACATGAAAGAGGGTGGTGATATCATTACCTCTTCTTCGGGTTCTTCCTTTTGATTTGATCAAAATGACTTCATAGGTTGTCTTTTTGATCAAAATAAGGCCTCTAGGATGAAGGGAGGAATGTTAAGAGGATATTAGTTCATAGTTTGGCCGAGATAAATGGCATTGACGGTGTGAATTAGTTAGAAGGGGGAGTGCCCATTTATAAGAGGGGTGAGGGGAACCTTTGGAATAACATAAAATATTATTTTAAAATAAATTCATATTCGGTTTAGAATGGCTCCAAAAACGTTTATTTAAATTATATGGTGTGTATAAGTTTAAAAAGACTCATCTAATATGTTTTAGACAAGTTTAGGTTCCCATTTTACATTATCATTATGATTTAGCTCAAAGTTAAATAATTTATCTTTTACCGTGACTTCTTGTATTCTTATAATATATGGTTAATAAACAAACTATATACTACCAATCGAACTACAATTGGTTCATTAATGTCATATATATTATTATATAGGTCTTTTGTCTGAACATTATATTTTTGGACCATTATATCAATTAATAATGTAATATTTGTTTTAAAAACTATTTTATGTCAATTTTGACACTATTTTGTATTTTTTGTTAAAATAACATCATTATTACATCCAAATAAAAACATTGAATCAATTTTAACATGTCATATTCACCTAGAAAATTAGTGGATATCATAATAACTTTGTAATTATATTTATTTTCATATTTATAATATTATTTATTTGATTCATTCATTAATAAGGTAATTACTTCATCATCATTGGGTCATTAATAAATTTAATTATTTAAAATCTAAAAATTATAAATAAAATAACATTATGTAGGAAATATTTTTATCTTTCAAATTAATATTTATAGTCGAATTTAACCTTTGTGTTACCCTATATTAAAAATGTTTTAGTCATTAAACAATGATTTTAACTCTTCTAACTCTTCTTTAATCGAAATAATAATAAATGTCTTAATTTAATCAATGTAGACCTAAAGGGTCATATTTTATTCCTAATGTTGTTTTTGGGTGAATTAATCTTATCCAATAGAATTATGATACATGTTATGGTAATAATAATATCATTTTTACCCTTAATTAAACTATTTACTTTGAACCGAGGTAAATAAATTTAAAAACTTATTATTCACCAAAAATTATTATATCATATTGAACCACATTATACGACTTGATGTTAATCGTGTCTCTCTTATTTTTGAAATTCAACTCATTGAAGAGGTAAAATTATGTTTTATGTAAATTTACAATTGCTCCTAGGAGATGGGTAAAAAACGGTAAAAGTGTGATAATATTTTTATATATCTAAAATTTTTATAAATTGACTCCAATGAATTATAATGAACTTATATAGGTATTATTTATTTATTTGGACCTAAAATATATTTAAATAAAATAATTATTTATTTAAAAAAAAATTTGTTTTTAAACTATAACTCGGTGTTTTTTCACTATTCATCAAGAATTGATCATTTTCAGGAAAATATCAAAACATCACCCTAGGCTAATTTCGATATTACAAGTCCAAAAAGGAATTATATTTTATCAAATTTAAAACATAGTAGATGAATTTTTTTATATTAAATTAAATCTCGCTGTCAAAACAAATAGTGTGTTTTTAAGAAACAGGTTCTATCAAAAGATTGACACTTGTTTATGAACAATTTCTATGTAAAATTTATTTCAATGACCAAAATTGGATTAAAGGGTAAAAATATAATCTAATTTTAAATCCAAAATATTAAAATGTATAATTCAACACTATAAATTGTTTTGATAAAAAATATTTTTTCAGTTAAAATATTGTATTTTTCACTATTCACCCAAATATGAATGTTATCAGAAAAACACCAAAACATTATTGAAACTAAATTCATATTTCCCGATTCTAAAGAAGAAATTTATTTTTTTCAAAATTAATATATAAATGTTTCATATATTGGATTTAAAAATGGTTTTCCATTAAAAGACGGTAAAATTTCATTTTTTTGAAAAATAATACTTTTATCTGAAAAAATGTATTTGTTATTACATTTTGTCTAAGATACTAATAATATGGATTCTAAAATTATAAGGATTATATAAATTTTAAAATTCAGATTATACAATTCATAACATCTTTTGAACGACTAGTTTGGTAGGCTGTGGTGCGCTTGAACTCGGTGTTGCGAGTAGTGCAAGTTATTGAATTTCTTTGAAAAAATAATGTTCTTTGAAATCTTGGGGTGTTAAAGTGGATAGCTAAAATCGTTCTTTTTGGACAATCTCTAATCAAGAATTTTTGGATTCTAAAACTCTAATGCTGATATTTTCATGAAAATATAGAATGTACCAACTACAACACATGGTACATGGATAGTAGATGTTTCTGGAATATGACTGGTGACAAATACATCTTTGAAAATTTTATCAAAATTAAAGGAGGAAAAGTATCATTCCGAGATAATTCTCAAGGAAAAATTGTTGGTATATGTAAAATTATTTTTTTATAGAAAAGCATTGATTTGAAATGTTTTATTTGTTAAGGATATTAAAAAATAACTCATTATCATCATTCAACAATTTGATGAAGGTTACCTTGTGAAATTTAGGAATAACATGTTCTTAGTACAAAATTCCAAGGAAGAGTTTATTCGTTCATCCCGTAGGCATGTGAATGTATACACACTAAACATAGATGATCCTAGGAGTAAAGATCTACAATTCCTTATTGTAATGGATGATTAATCATAGTTATAGTGCAGATGTTTATGACATTATAATCTTAGGAACTGGTGAAAAATCTCAATAAAAAGACTCGTTTAAAATATTCCAGAGGTTATATTTTATTCTTCAAAAGATTTTGATCCTTTTCAATTTGGAAAGATTCATAAATGAAGTTTTAAATCTATCTATGAACTCTTAACTAATGATGCATTAAATTTAGTGAACATAAATCTTTTCGGTCGAACACAAAATGGATGAAGTGGAGGAAAATACTATGAATTCATCTTAGTTTATGATTGCACTAACTTCAAGTGTGTCTATTATCTAGGAACAAAATCTGAAGCATTTTCATATTTCAAAATCATTACATCTCTGGTTAAAAATGATAAAAACATTCCATTAATAACTATTCATACTGAAAATGGAGGATAATTACAAAATTCATATATTGAATCATTTTTTTACAGAAATAGTGTTACTCATAACTTCTCAACTCCATGAACTCCTCAAAAGAATGGTGTTTTTGAAAGAAGAAATAAAATTCATAAAGTCATAACTAGAACAATTTTGATTGAATATTCTATTGCCAAACACTGTGGGATGAATCTGTAAGTACTTCTTGTTATACTATAAATCGAATATTTTAATACATTTTCTTAATAAAACCACTATTTTTTTTGAATGGTATAACACCTAGACATTCCTAATTATAAGTATTTGGTTTCAATGTATTAATTATGAATAATAAATATAATTTACATAAATGTGCACTCAAATTTGATGAAGGAATATTCTTAGGCTACTCCAAAACATCTAATTCTTATAGAGTTCATAATAAAAATACTTGTACTGTTGAAGAAATAGTTCATGTAAAATTTAATGAAAATGATCCATTTGTTTTTAAAAACCTCATCCTACATCTTTGGATTTGTTTTCAAAAAAATATTATCATCCTTTGATATAAGATCCTTCTTATAAGGATAATTTTCAAAAAAATTCTTTTGAAGCATTTACCACAGAACATTTCCTGCCATATGTTGATGAACATGTTTTACAAAAAATAAAAATCAGTTGTTTCTTAAGATTCATCCAAGTGACAGTATCATTGGTGATGTAAATCAACCTATGAAGGCTATATGTTCCTTAATAAATAATGTAGAACATCTATAATTACATTCCAAATTAGAACCAAAAATTAATGATGAATCTTTAAGAGATGATGATTGGATTAAATCTATGAAAGATAAACTAAACGAATTCAAAAGGAATAATGTAGTGACCAATGTTTAATGTCCTTAGGAAACATCTGTTAATTGAGTAAAATGGGTCTTCAGAAATATTTATGCTGAAAATGGAATCATTTGGAGAAATAAATCAAGATTAGTTGCTGGAGGCTATATTCAACAAGAAGGAATAGACTATAAAGAAACATATTCTCCAGTAGCTAGACTTGAATCTATTCCTAGTTTATTTTCCATTGCAGCATTCTTTAATTTCAAACAATTTAAAATGGATGTAAAATGTTATTTTCTTAATGTGAATGTTCAAGAAGAAGTTTTTTATGATCAACCACCTAGTTTTGATGAAAAAACATCCTAAACATGTTTTAACCATACAAAATCATTATATGGGCTTAAATAATACCCTAGGGCATGGAATGAAAGACTTACAAGAATTTTTTAACAAAAAAATAATGTTACGAGATATAATGATCCAACCGTTCTTATAAATAATGATAAAAAATGTTTTTATTGTTCAAATATAGGTTTATGAAATTAATTTTGGCTCAAATCAGTAATATTTAACCGATTTATTTGTGAATGTAATGAAATTTGATTTTGAAATGAGTATGATTGGTGAGATAAAATTTTTTCTAGTTTTTCAAGTTTCTCAAAAACCAGAAGAACTTATATATCACAACATTATTATATACATTATATTATTAAAATGTATATATATGACAAAACTAATGGTATAAGTACTCCCATTGCTACCTCAAATTCACATCATCTTGATGAAGCTGATAAACTAGTAGATCAAAAATCATTTATAGTAATGATATGTTGTCTACTATATTAGATAGCTATTCATCGAGAATAAATGTTTTAAGTTTTCTTATATGAAATATATCAATCCAATATTAAGGAATATCATTAAAAGGCAATGAAAAAAATTCCCTATTTAAAGAGAAACCATTGAGTTAAGAGTAATTTATTATTCTGGAAATGATTTTGTTTTAAAATGTTTTTTGGATTTTGACCTTGGAGGATATAGATTGGATTGGAAATGTACATCTAGAACATGTAATTTCATAGGATTTTAATTAATTTCATGGTAATGCCAAAAACCACCCTTATTACCACTTTCCTCTGTTGAAGCTGAATATGTAGCAGATAGAAGTTTTTGTGCTCAAGTGTTGTGGATATTACACACACTCACTAACTATGGCATGAGTTTTACCAAAACACAGATATTGTTCGATAACACTAGTTACATTTACCTGAGAAAAAACCCTTCACATTATACCCATGAATAACAAATAGATATTAGGCATCAATTTCATAAGAATTACACACTAAATTGAGATATCATTCTCGAATATATCATAACACAAGATCAACATGCTGATATTTTCACAAAATCTTTACCCTATGATAGATTTCAATACATTAAACAAAACATAGGAATGATAAAATTATGGTAATATCCCATATTTTCTTTATGTGGAAACCTATATACCTATATTAAGAAACTCTTTTTCATAGGGGGGGTATATTTTATTATTATTTATTTTTTTTCATAATCAAATTTTTCAAAGTCATGTTTTTTTGTTGTTTAGAAAACACCATATTTCAAATTTTATCCTTATCTAATGAATGTTTTCCACAATAATATATCATTAAGAAGTATTTTCCTTATTACTAATAATTTAACTGTCATTCTAGAAGGTATGTTTACTTAATGATGTTTTCAAAATTATTTTCATTCTCTTTGGTATTTTCATCTTATTTAGAAATATTTAGATTCCCATTCCATAAATGCGAATTTTTATCTTATAAACCTCAAAATATCAGAACCAACAAAATTAGATCTTCTGCAATCAATATCAACTGTCAGATCAGATAAAGCGTGTTTTCCCTGTTGGATCTTTCTCGGAATATGAACATTCTCATCAAATGTATATAAAAGGGAACCCAATGGTAATTCCACCTCAGTTATCAATCCATGGAATGATGAAGCTGTGATCCTCTTCTTAAGGCACATTCTGAATCTTCTGGTTTTCCTCAAATTTTAATGTATTTGAAAGCTTCTTCTCAAAATAAAATTTCTCTGGATAATGAAATCACTAAATGGAATATATACATAGAAAGGTTAGTAGATCTGAAATTCATTATGATGTATAATTCACTTATATCTAAGAATATCAAGTTGAATCGTTGGGAGAGTCTATTTGTATCAAAACCATTGGGAAAGGATCCATTATATCCTTAATTACTAGTATAATTTTAGAAATCTATATGTTTTATTGTTCAAGATGGAAAATATAAGATTTAATAAAAGTGTTATGGGAAAATGTTATCTCGTTCATTCAGTATGGCGTCTTATATTTTTGGAATCCCTTATGAGGGAGAAGCTGAATTCTGCACCAACAAGATTCTAGATGTTTTACGATGTTTTGGTAAGGAGAAGTCCATAGAGTGCCTTGGTATTCATGGGTAAAGACCCCAAAGATCAACCATCTCTTTAAAAATTTTCATATTCTCGATTTATTGGTTCATGTATTTATCATTCCAAGAAAATGGGATAAGGACACCCTAATGAAAAGTAACATTTATATTATGAATTTTCTGTTAAACCTTATGAAGATTATAATTTTTAAAGAATATTTTTCTTACAATTTCTAATATAAATAATGGAACTATCAAAGACCACATTATTATGTATCTGTCAATTCTTTCCATGTTTATAGTTCATTGCCTTGATTTGTTCAAAATCCCATGTAGCTCTACGTTATGGAATTTCAAGGTAATGTTATTGAGTGATGATATATTGAGAAGAATGAAGGTTGATATTTCTATTGAATCCAAAAAAATTTATGCTTTATCTGAAGATGAAATAGAAGTCTCATTAAAGGTATCATATGTGGATGAGACTTCAATTAATGGTGGTAAGAAGAGAAAAATGAAGGGACTGGAATTGAATGAAAAATCTCTTGCTGTTATGGAAACTTAATCTGTAACACCTAAGACAATGAATAAAAAGACATACCCAGATGAAGCAGTTGTGAAGTGGAGATATGTGGAGAATAATAAAAATTAATGGAAGCCTAGTTTATTATAGACCCTTCTAAGGAAAAATCATTAAAGTTGAAGGATGTTGAGGATCTTGAGAAGACAATAAATGAAAAAAAGATAAAGAATAAAACGTATGAAATCATTATTATTCAATATCTTCTAAAGATTACTATGAAATCCTCTATGGTGATTTTGGTACCAGAATAATTTCTCAATGAATCACTACACATAGAGACTATGGGGATGAATATGGTGATCCTAGAACAAGAAAAAGATGAATAAATTGTGAAGGAAGAGGAAGTAGAAGAATAATTAGTATGTGAATAAGGGGATGGCACTGATTTTGTCATAATCAATGTATAGGTTTTTCATGAGCAGGAGAGTCCATATGATAAATTTCTGATCTAGACTTCTCAAGCTGAATCATCAAGACATTATACAACATGAATAGAAAAAAAAGGGTCAGGAAGAACTGAATAAACCATCTGATGATGAATGAAACAATATTTACTTTGTACAACAAGAGGATCTAGTGGAAGATGATGAGAATGGAAATAATGAGAATGATAAAATAGTTCAACTATAAAATAGTTAACACAAATTGGAAAAGGCTACTAAGATCATTTTTAATGATGATAATAGAAAATAGGTGTTGGTTGATACACCTAGGAAATCCGTAGTGACAAATAAATATGATGGTGGTTCATCAAAGAGAAAATCTGAAGTGATGGAGAAATAATCCTCAAAAACCAATCAAACTAATTTCAAATCGTCCTCTCTTAGACATGAATTCATAGTCCAATATTTGAAGAATCTTGTTGATTCCATTCGATTTCTTTCGATTGTAGGCTTGAGGTTCTAATAGCTTTATCTCTGGTTTAATCAGAAATATGAATCTATTTCCATGCCCATGGATAAGTTTTTTAGGATTGAGGCTAATTTCAAATCTTTCTACATCAGTTATGAATCTCATAATAGGATATGCAAGGAAATCACCAAGTGGTCAAAGAATACAATGGAAGAGTAAAGGTTCTTTGTTGAATTTCGATAAATTTTGAATTATTAATTTTATATTGATGATAACAAAATCAAAGACCTCACTTCTAGCTTCGATGTGATGTTGAATCCTAAACAATTAGTTCAGAAGGAATATATCAATGACCTGAATGGGAAGCATAATTCAGTCATTGTGAATATAAATAGGGAAAGGGATAACAGAATGGAGTTCAAGGAAATGATTAGTAAACATGATGAACCTTTGAATTCTCAAGTAGAAATTCTTATGGTTGAGGATGAAAATGTCAATGCCATGGAGAAGAAAAATGAGGATGAGAAACAGTTTCTCAAGCACATTGAAGAAGATCCCATGGAGCATAAGAATCTAAAACCCATCATAAAGATGCTTATGTTAAAGGAGAAAGTAGGATGACTTCACATAATCTGATCTTTTTTTGTATATTCTTTCCATGTAAATTTTTTTTCCGTTGAAATGAAATTTTGTATCTTCTTTCATATGTCTTGGGTATAGTACTAATATTTCTAATATTTTATTTTTTTCCATTCTCATTATTCCTTTTTTAAAATCACATATGGGTAGAATGGAATAATAAAAATGAATACTATGTAATAAAGGGATTTCTCTATCTAAGGGGGGGTTTATATAAGAATATTTCCAAATGAATGAAAAAGAAAAATATCTTTATGAAATTCAATAATATGATCCTTAGGGATTTCAAAACATAAAGGGGGTTAGTTGTATTAACTATGATCCATATGTAAAGGGAGATAAGTATCTATTTTATGCTAATAAAGTAAAATTATTATTCCATACACTACTAAAAATTCCACTTATAGAGACTGCCATTGGCAGTCCCTATTGTCCTATAGAGACCGCCCAGAGGCCGCCGATGATGGCTGATGAAGGCGACCATGACTTCGGCCTACAACGACTACAATGGTCACTGAAGCCAGTCGTAATTTCAGCCTGTAGCGACCACCAGTGGCAGTCGCTGATGTCGGACGATGATCTGGGCTACAGCGACCACCACTGGCGGTCGCTTAAGGTGGTCGAGACTTCGGCCTACAGCGACAGCCAATGGCGGTCGCTACACTAGAAAAAAAAAATTTAAAAAATTCATTGTACAGAATAAAAAAATATCATATAAATCATAGAAAATTAAAAACAAGTACAATTACAATAATCTTCAAGATCATCATAAATAATAAATGATAGACGTGCTTCAACGGTCCAAAATCATTTATTTAAAACCCTATAATAAGATACAACGAAAACTAAAAAATAAAAACATAAATTTGACATTTATATTTAGTTAATATATATATATTATAAAATGATATCTGACATTTCATGGGCACTATAATAATTTAAAACCACCTATTTACGAAATGTTATCATTTAAAAAAAATATTTTTTTGGAGTCTTTTCGTTAGTTTAGTAAAATGTTTTTTATTGTCTTAAAATGAATGTTTTCCACGCGCACCACACACTAGATGGACATGTAATCTCCTCCTTCATGTCATGAATAAAATTTCTATCGTTTTCGTGCTGTTTCAGGTCATTCGGAGCATGTTTTCTCTAAATTGGAACATGACATGCCGTTTTTTGTGTTTTATAACTCTGGAAACGCGTTTCGGTTCACTGCGGTCAAACGACACCTCTGATTGATTTAACATCTATCTGACCATTTCAGAATTCACAACACGGTTGTTGTCGTATGATTATGTGGCATTCCGAGGTCATTCGGGTGGTTTTTCCCACCCAACATGCCCTTTAAGGGCGCGCCGAATTTCTAAAAACGACACATTTAGTCGTACCGCGCACACTGCACGTCCGATGGGCGTGATGTCTCTTCCTGCATTTCACGAATAATATTCATATCGATCTCTTTCATTTTCAGGTCATTCGGAGCACGTTTTCTCTGAATTCGACTGTGACACGCCGTTTTGGTGTTTTATGACTCCGGAAAGGAGTTTCCTGTCACTGCGGTCAAACATCAACTCTATTTGACATTTCATCTATCCATCCATTTTTTAATTCACACCTCGGTAGTTGTCTTATGATTTCGTGGAATTCTGATGTCTTTTTGGTGGTTTTGACCACCCAGTGCGCCCTTTTAGAATGCACGGAACTGCTGAAAACGACACATTCGGTCGTACCGTGTTCACCGAACAATCGATGGACATACCGTCTCCTCCTTCATCTCACGAATAATATTTATATCATTCTCGGCAGTTTCAGGTCATTCAGAGCACGTTTGCTCTGAATTTTCTATCGTGACACGCCGTTTTTGTGTTTTATGACTCCAGAAATGTGTTTCCAGTCACCGCAATCAAACGACACCTCAAATTGATGTGCCTTATGTCCGAACATTTCCCAATTCACACCGTGATTGTTGTCATATGATTTCTTGGCATTCCGAGGTCATATGGGTGGCTTTGACCACCCATCGGGCCCTTTTAGAGTGCGCCGAACAGCTGAAATCGATACATTCAGTCGTACCACATGCACCGCACATCAGATGGATGTTCCTTCTCCTCCAGCATGTCACAAATAATATTCTATCACTCTCGTGTGGTTTCTGGTCAATCAGAGCACATTTTCTCTGAATCCGACTATGACACACTGTTTTGGTAATTTATGACTCCGAAATGAGTTTCTGATTACCACGGTCAAATGAAACCTCTAATTGACATGTTATCTAATCCAACAATATCAAAATTGACACTGTGCTTGTTTTCGTATGCTTTCGTGGCATTCTGAGGTCGTTCGAGTGCTTTTGACCACACAGTACGCCCTTTTAGAGCGCGTCGAACTGCTGAAAACGAAATATTCGGTTGTACCATGCGCACCACACATCCGATGGACGTTCCATCTCCTCTTGCATCTCACAAATAATATTTCTAGCGTTCTCGAGCGGTATCAGGTCATTCGGATCATGTTTTCGGTGAATTCGAGTTTTGGTGTTTTTATGACTCCAGAAACACGTTTCTAGTCACCGCGGACAAACGAAACATCCAATTGATGTTCTGTCTCTCATAAAATTTCACAACTCAAACATAGGATGTTGTCGTATGATTTCGTGGCATTCTGAGGTCGTTCGGATGGTTTTGACCACCCAGCGCGCCCTTTTAGAGCGGGCCAAATTGGTGAAAACGACACATCATGTTGTACCGTGCGTACCGCACGTCCAATGGTCATGTTGTCTCCTTTTGCATGTCAAAAATAATATTATTATCGTTCTCGTGCGGTTTTAGGTCATTCGAAGCACGTTTTCTTTGAATTCAATCGTGACACACCGTTTTGGTGTTTTGGGACTCCAAAAACACATTTCCGGTCACCGCGTTCAAACAGAACCTCCAATTGACATGTAGTCTATTCGACAATTTCAAAATTCAAATCGCAGTTGTTGTTTTATGATTTTGTGGCATTCCGAGGTCATTCAGGTGGTTTTGACCACCCAGTGCGCCCTTTTAGAGAGCGCCGAACTGCTGAAAATGTCACATTCGGTCGTACTGTGCGCACTATATGTCTGAATGACATGTCGTCTACTCTTAAATCTCTCAGATAATATTTATATAATTCTCGTGCGGTTTCAGGTCATTTGGAGCGTGTTTTCTCTAAATTTGACCGTGACATGCCATTTTGGTGTTTTATAACTCTGGAAACGCATTTCAGGTCACCACTGTCAAAAAACACCTCTGATTGAAGTTTCTTCTATTTCGAAAATTTTATTATTCACACCGCGGTTGTATTTTTATGATTTCACGACATTCTGAGTACGTTTGGGTGGTTTTGACCACCCATCGCGCCCTTTTAAAGCGCGCCGAACTGCTGAAAATGACACATTCGGTCGTACCATGCGCATCACACTTCTGATGGACGTTCATTATCCTCTTGTATATCAAGAATAATATTCCAACCGTTATCATGCTGTTTCTAGTAATTCAGAGAATCTTTTCTCTGAATTCGATAGTGACACACCGTTTTTGTGTTTTATGACTCCAAAAATGCATTTCATGTCACTACAGTCAAATAAAACCTCCGATGGACATTATGTTTATCCGACCATTTCACAATTCACACCTCCATTGTTGTCGTATGGCTTCAAGGCATTCTGAAGTTGTTCGGGTGGTTTTTGACCACCCATCTGCCATTTTAGAGTGCACCGAACTGTTGAAAATCACACATTCAGTCTTACAACATGCACACAATGTCTTATGTACGTTTCATCTCCTATTACATGGCACTAATTATATTCCAATCATTCTCGTGCAGTTTTAGGTCATTCGGAGCACATTAGCTCTGAATTCGACCGTAACACACGGTTTTGGTGTTTTATTACTTCGGAAATGCATTTCCAGTCAGTGAGGTCAAACGGAATCTCTGATTGATATGTCGTCTATCCGACCATTTCACAATTCACAAATCAGTTGTTGTAGTATGATTACGTAGCATTTCGAGGTCGTTCGGGTGATTTTAACCACCCAGCGTGCCCTTTTAGAGCGCATCGAACTTCTGAAAATGACACATTCACTCGTACCATGCCCACCACACGTCCGATTGATTTTCCTACTCCTCCTGCATCTCACGAATAATATTTCTATCATTATCGTGCAGTTTCAGTTCATTTGGAGCACATTTTCTCTGAATTCAATCGTGACACGCCGTTTTGGTGTTTTATGACTTCGAAAATTCCTTTCCAGTCACTGCGGTCAAAGAACACCTTCGGTTAGAGTGTTGTCTATCAAACCATTTATCAATTTACACCTAGGCTATTGTTGTATGATTTCATGGCATTCTGAGGTTGTTCGATTGGTTTTGACCACCCAGCCCACCCTTTTTGAGCACGCAAAACTACAGAAAAAGACACATTTAGATGTACCGCATGCACCGCACGTCCAATGGAATTGTCTTCTCCTCCAGAATCTCATGTATAATATTCTTATCTTTATCGTGCGGTTTCAGGTCATTCAGAGCATTTTTTCTTTGAATTCGATCGTGACATGCTGTTTTTGTGTTTTATGACTCCGGAAACGCATTTCTGGTCACCGCGGTCAAACAACACATCTTATTGATGTTCCCTCTGTCTGAACATTTCAAAATTCACACCAAGGTTTTTGTCGTATAATTTTGTGGCATTATGAGGTCATTCAGGTGGTTTTGACCACCAACGCGCCCTTTCAGAGCGCACTGAACTGCTGATAACAACACATTCGTTCGTACCATGTGCACCGCACGTCCGATGGATGTGTCGTTTCATCCTACATGTCACGAATAATATTTTTACTATTATCATACGATTTATGGTCATTCAGAGCACGTATTCTCTGAATTCGGTACTGACACTCTGTTTTGGTGTTTTAGGAATACAGAAATGTGTTTCTGGTCACTGTGGTCAAATGAAAACTCTGATTGATGTGCCGTCGGTCCGACCATTTTAAAATTCACACCACAGTTGTTGTTGTATGATTTCATGGAATTATGAGGTTGTTTGGGTGGTTTTGACCACCCAACGCTCCCTTTTAGTTCACGCCGAACTGCTGAAAATGACACATTCAGTCGTACCGCGCTCACCGCACGTCCGATGAACATTATGTCTCCTCCTCCATGTCACAAATAATATTTCTATCGTTATCGTGCGGTTTTAGGTCATTCGGTGCACATTTACTTTGAATTCAAACCTGACAAGCCGTTTTAGTGTTTTATGACTCCGAATATGCGTTTCCAATCACCGCGGTCAAAAGGAACATTTGATTGATGTGAAATCTATCCGACCATTTTAAAATTTACACCGTAGTTGTTGTCGTATGATTTCGTTTCATTTTGAGGGCGTTCGGGTGGTTTTGACAAACCAGTGCTCTTTTAGAGCGCGCTGAACTGCTGAAAATGACACATTTGGTCGTACCACGTGTACAGCATGTTCGATGGACATGTTGTATCCTCCTTCATCTCACGAATAATATTCCTATTTTTATCGTGCGTTTTCAGGTCATTAAGAGCTTGATTGCTATACATTTGACCGTGACATGCCTTTTTGGTCTATTATGACTCCGAAAACACGTTTCTGGTCACCGCGGTCAAACAACACCTCTAATTGGCATGACGTCCCTCCCACCATTTTACAATTAACACCTAAGTTGCTTTCATATCATTTCGTGGCATTTTGAGGTCGTTCGGGTGGTTTTGACCACCTAACGTGCCCTTTTAGAACGCGTTGAACTGCTGAAAATGACACATTCGATCGAACAGTGCACACTGCAAGTCCGATGGATGTGCCGTATCCTACTGCATCTCACGAATAATATTTCTATCATTCTCATGCGGTTTCAGGTCATTAAGAGAACATTAGCTCCGAATTCATCAGTGACACGCCGTTTTGGAGTTTTATGACTCCGGAAACGCGTTTTCTGTCACCGCGGTCAAAAAATACCTCCAATTTATGTTCTGTCTATCCATCCATTTCACAATTCACAACTTGGTTGTAGTAGAATGAGTTCATGGAATTCTGAGGCCGTCCGAGTGGTTTTGACCATACATCTCGCCATTTCACAGTGCGTCGAACTGCTGATAATGACACATTTGGTCATACCGCATGGACTGCATGTACTATGGTTGTGTCGTCGCTTCCTACACGTCAAAAATAATATTATATCGTTCTGATGTTGTTTCAGGTCTTTCGGAGCATGTTTGCTCTGAATTCGACCGTGACACGCCGTTTTGGTGTTTTGTGACTCCGGAAACGTGTTTCCGGTCACCGCGGTAAAACGACACCTCTGATTGATGTGTCGTCTACCCGAAAATTTCAAAAATCACACCACAATTGTTGTCGTATGATTTCCTGGAATTCCGAGGATGTTCGGGTGGTTTTGACCACCCATCGCTCCTATTTAGTGCACGCTGAACTGCTGAAAATGACACAGTCGGTCATATCGCGCGCACCGCACGTCTGATGGGCGTGCCGTCTCTTCTTGCATCTGACGAATTATATTTCTATCATTATCATAATGAAAATCAATTTATACATACATAATCCTTGAACCAATCATGAAATGACGCATAATGAGATTGTTGAATTTGAAACTCAGTCGCACGATACATCTCTTCTTTTATAACTTTAATGTGTTTATTGAAAATGATAACGTGATGTTTAAATGATCAACATATTCAAAAAACATGTAAATGTTATACAAGAACAATTATAAGATACTTACTGCATTAATGGTTCAAATGATGGAGTATTAAACATGATATATCGATGTGCTTGTATCCACTTGATGTTGTCTAAATAAAATGTGGTTCATTCTCCAACTGGACCATCATGAATCCGAGAGGGCTTATCTAATTTTGTTTCAACATCCATAACATATTCTTCCCAAAAAGTAGTACACTCATCCATCAAATGACTATTGTCTATTAATGACTTTGGATGAGCTCTATTGCGTACAAATCATTTCAATGTACTCAAATATCGTTCAATAGGATACATCCACCTGAATTGCACTGGACAAGAAGCCATTACTTTATCAGTTAGGTGCAATGTCAAGTGGACCATAACATCGAAAAATGAGGGGGGGAAAGTTTCTCAATGTGACAAAGCGTATGTATAATTCGTTCCTACAATATTTTTAAATCACTCATTAGTTGATTTCTTAAACAAACCTGTCTAAAAAAATACTCCTCCCTATCAACAGCGGAACAACATTGGGGGATAAACATACCCAAATTGCGATTGAAATCAACTACTGAAGTAGTATGTGACTGTCATGAATTTTTATCCCATGCAATGTCTTTCTCGTCAGATTCACACAGATTGAAATATTAGAAGAGTAACCATCAGACACCATGACCATCTTCAAAATGGAAATAAATGTCTCGTTCTCCTTCGTAGTCATCATATACTATGCAGTAGGCATATATTCCTTGTTTCCCTCATCTAACTATAAATGTAACTGTTTCCTTAAACCCATTTCATCCAAAACACTGTGTGCATTAACATGGTACTTTAATTTTCCACTGACAGTTAAAATGGTCCCCAATATGTTATCACAAACATTTTTTTCAATGTGAATAACATCCAAATTATGCCTCAACATGTGTGTTTTCCAATATAGATTTATATAAAAAATATGTTCTTTTTCCAATTGTGACTGCGCTACCTACCCGCAGCATGAATATTACGTACTTGAGGAGCCACGAAATTCTAAATTTCATATACCATGCAGTTGTTTTCTTCCTCAATCTACGATAACATTTCGACTCCTGTCATGATATTTGGTGCTGGACTTAACAATCTAGAACCATCAAATGCCACCTTTTCCTTTCTGAACCTATGCTGATGGGGGAGAAAACATATGTGACACATGTATGGCCATTTTTTTTAATGTTTAATACATACAGATTTTTTACTTTTATTGCAACAAGGGAAAGCAAATTCTCCTTTCGTACACCACCCTGATAAATTTTCATAAGCTGGGAGTCATTTATTGTCCACAACAAAACAGCCTTCAGTTTGAACCTTTCATTCATTTCACAGTCATAATTCATCGCACCATTTCCCCAAAATTCATTAAAATCCTCAATCAATGGCTGAAGGTAAACATCAATCTTAACCCCCAGACATTTAGATCCATAAATAAGAGTGGACTGTAATATAAATTATTTCTTCATAAAATTCCACGAAGGAAGATTATGTGGAACCAACACCACGGGCCATGGGCTATGAGTTGCACCAACCATATTTTTGAATGGATTGAAACCATATGCTGCTAATCCCAATCAGACATTACGAACATCTTTAGCAACGTCGGGACGTCTGTTATCAAAATCCTTCCATGCATGAGAGTCAGCCAGGTGGGTTAACATATCACTTTCATAAACTAATTCTGCATATCATCTCATTAATTTAGAAACATTAGATGACATAATACATATTTTCAACTTCTTTATAATGGGAAAGTAACACATTTTCATTACGTTAATTGGTTTCCCCTCTATCACAATATGACATTGATGAGACTTATTTCCCCTGTTCTCTTTCCACCTGGAAGCACCACAAACCGTAGAAATATACAAATGGGAATTTTCCGTTCTAAACAACATACAGTTGTTTTAACATGCATATATAATCTCATATGTAAAACCTAAGTTCTCTGTCAACTTAAGAGCATGGTAATACGATTCGGGAATCTTAGCAATGATAGGAAGAACCTTTTTTAATAACACCAAAAGCGTGTCAAATGATGTGTCTAACAAATTATTCAAAGTCTTAAAATGAAACCAGTCCACAATAAACTACATTTTATTGTAAGAAGTACATACATGATATAATTCTGTTTTCGCATCATCAAGTGCTTTATAAAACCTCCTTGAATCACGATCTGCACCAGAGCAAAAATTTATCTAACTGATCTCGTGATTATAGATGTCAATGCCTTCAGGATCAAACCCACATACCATTTCAGTATGCATTTCATTCATTGGATTATTCTTCCTTGCATTAACATCCATCTGAGCTACATCCATAATTTGACAATGAACATATACTTTTCAATGATGAGTCCAAACCGTATAATTTTTCAGAAATCTATTAATGAATAGGTGCTTCCTCATAGTATCTTGAATGAATTGATATCTGTTAGAACATTTTCTACAGGAAAAACTAATATA
This sequence comes from Viscum album, assembly GCA_963277665.1. Classification (NCBI taxonomy): domain Eukaryota; kingdom Viridiplantae; phylum Streptophyta; class Magnoliopsida; order Santalales; family Viscaceae; genus Viscum; species Viscum album. The sequence continues at coordinate 1,121,248,226 of OY728127.1, forward strand.
GTCACTTTCAAATCCTCTGATGAAGTCAATAAATTGTATAATTCCACTGAAATATTCTCTAGATGTTCAATTTGGAAGATCAATCCAACTCTTATCCATAATATTATCGGTATAAAAACATTTATAGAATAATTATTACATTTGCATTTTTCAAATCAACTATATTTAAAATAAAGACAAATATTTGTTTATGAACCATTGATAAAATAATAATGTATGTGAAAGCCCATGTCATACCTGATTTCTTTAAAAACCGTGAAGGGAGGGGAGCCGAAGGCGGTGCTGCGAGGGAGTGGAGAGGCAGTGAAGGGGAGCCGGAGCCAAAGGTTGTGTGGCGAGGGAGGGGAAGGGCGGCTGCGGCAGCGGGGAGCCGGAGGAGAGGAGGCAGTGAGAGGACAGGGGACGAGCAGCGAGGGTGGGAGGGGTTGTCTGGGGTGGGGGTGGGGGGGCAGTCCGGGGTGCAGAGAGGGGTGTCCGGGGTCCGGGGGGCTGTCCGGAGTGCGGGGAGGGGTGTTCGGGGTGCGGGTGGGGGTGGGATGTCCGGGTGCGGGGAGGGGTGTCCGGGGTGTGGGGGGAGGGGGGAGGTGGGGCTTTCCATTGTGCGGGGTCTGTCTGAGGTGTGAGGGGTTTGTCCAGTGTGCGGGGGGGGGGGGGGGGTGTCCGGGGTGTGGGGGGTGTCCGGGGTACGGGTCTGTCCGGGGTGTGTGGGGGCGTTCGGTGTGTGGGGGGTCCTATCCCAGGGTGAGGGGTGCCTGTCCTGGGTGTGGGGGGGCTGTTTGGGGTATGGGGGTCGTCAGGGGTTTGGGGGAGGTCCTAGGGGGTAGAGGGACGAGGGTGGAGGCTCGTGGGAATAGGGGTAGGAGACGGAAGTGGAAGAGGCCAAAGGGCTGAGGCTAGGGGGCAGAGGGACACCAGAGGGGAGAAGAGGATGGCTAGAGGGCGAAGGGAGGCCAGAGCAGGAGGGCAGAGAGCGGAGGGCGCATGGAGGACGGAGGCCGATGAGGGCAGATGGTGGAGGGAGGCGACAATGGCGAGGGGTGGAGGGCGGTGGGGCATGCGTCGAGGTAGAGCAGCATGGGACGACGATCGGGGAGGGCGGAGATGGGGGGGTCAAGGGCGATGGGGGGGGTTATGGAGCACAAATATTTTTTTCAAATGGCAGAGACTGCCAATGGAGGTCGCTCTTGGGTACCTACAATGAACGCCAACGGCGGTCACCCGTGTCAGGGGGCTTCAATGCCCAATATTCTAGTAGTGTTATATTATGTTTCATAAGGAGTCTGTGATTTACAAAAAGGGGGAGATTTTTGAGTCAATAAGATTTTCTTATGATTTTTTCATTTCCCAATGTTTTGAAAATCTCAAACACTCTATCTTAAGGAAAAATATTTTTTCCCTAAGTATTATTTTCATAAGGATGATTTCCCTTATTTAAGAAAATTGAATCCTTATCAATCTTTTCATTGATCATTTTATAGTCTCTATAAATCATATTCATTTTATTTCCATGTCTCTAATTAAGTTTCACATCAATAACCTAGGAATATTACATTTACATAAATATAGAGTGTTTTGTTTTCATGTGCTAAATTCTCTGAAATTCAGGTTCTGAGTTCTCTAAAATTTAGTTTCCAAATTCATTCAAATTCAGATTCTGATTCCTCTAAAATTCAGACTCCATATTTTCTAAATTTTAGACATTAAATTCTCAGAAATTCAAACTCTGAATTATTTGAAATTCATCCTCCGAAATCTATAAAATTTAGACTCCAATTTTTTTGAAATTCAGGTTCAAAATTCTATAAATTCTATATTTTGATTTATTTAAAATTCAGACTACAAAGTCTCTAAAATATAGACTTCTAATTCTTTGAAATTTAGACTCTGAATTCTATGAAATTTAGACTCAGAATTCTATGAAATTTAGGTTCTAAATTCTATTAAAATCAGGAAAAATTCTATGAAATTCAGATTCTAGTTTCTCTAAAATACAGACTCCAAATTCCTCATATTTCAAACACAGAATTCCTTAGAATATAATATCCTATTTTCATAAAATTAAAACACCGAATTCTTAAGAATTTAGATTCCGAATTTATTGTAATTTAGACATAGATATCTATAGAATTTATGTTCTTATTTCCTTATAAAATAGAACCAAAATATCCATGTCTTATTGAATTTGAATGTTTATCTGATTTTACTCCTAATTTTATTTTTCCTTTAAATCTGAAAAATAGATTTTGTTATGAAAAATAATTCTTCATACTCTTGCTATAGTTATGAAATGATATTGTACAATCTGTTTATAACTAACCATTGGTTGAGTGACACATGTACATGTCTCTCTGAAATTTAAGGAATAATATGATTGTTGGAGGACGAAGCTGATGGTTTGTGAGGTTCCTTTAAATATAATCTCATTTGAATAAGCTATGTGATGGTTGATAACTCTATTGATTCCATGGTGAGGAAGTGTCATCTATAGAGGGAGACTCTCATTCTTTATGTGTACTAAACATCTTTTACATCTTGATTATTGAGACTATAATTGTTTTTTTTATATAATCAAGGGCTTCCAAGGATAGGAAGACTGAGGTGATGCCTTCCTAAATCGCAGAGACTTCCTTGTATAGGAAGATAGTGCTTCTTACTTCCATAAAGATCGAGGGCTTGTGGGGATAGCAAGACAGATTCTGATAATTCTATCGAGGGCTAACCCTAGTATGGGTGAGACAGACATTCATAAAAGTATAAATCAAGGGACCTTTAACCAAGGTAGTTGTCTACCCAAATCATTGTGTTAAATGATTTCTAACTTGTTATATGTCTTGTTTCAAGTTTATTTCCATTTTATTTTGATAATGGAAGAAAATATAACATTCTTATACCTTATTCTACTTTTTTTAATCTAATAAGTATGATTCTATATGCTTTAATGTTGAATCTTTTCCTTGAAAACATTTCTTATGTTTCATTTTCAGAACCATATTTCCAGAACATAGAACGTATGTATAGTTGAACTAAAAGAGAACATGAGAATATGACTTGTCTAAATTTGTAGAAATTTGGTTTTCCCTTAAGGATAAAAATGAATGTTTTTACAATTAAAATTAACCCTGCCACCTTGCCTCTTGTAATTGAGCATCTACATTCATATTATGATCCAACAACGACATTGTTTTTTAAACTAAATAAATTATCTATATTGAATTTAAGATAATAATAAATCTACTGGTGTTCATTCCGTGTATGGAAATATATTGTTCATTTGTCAAATCAATTTATATTACATTACTGTATTTAATGGTATTTTCATTTTATTTTTGTGTGTATAGTTTTCCAAAAATCCTTGTTGAAAATATTTTCATAATCATATACAATTTCATGGGTTAAATTTCTTCCCTTTTCATTAAACTGTAAATGAGATTACACCATTGATCCATGACTCCATTGGAATTCATAATTGACAAATCAAAAGTATCCTTATCTTATAACTTCTTAATTGGAATTATGTTTTTTTATTGATACCCAACATAGCTATTTGTTTATTAGAATACATGCTATATGGTGTTCTATGTTGGAGTCTACATGAAAAAATAATCGACATTCATTTAATATGTGAGTTTTGGATTACAACCTTATTCATTTAGTTAGTTAAAACATGAGACATAACATACATCATGGACTCCACTACTCATCCTAATCTATTTGGTTTCTTTTGAGGACAATAAATATATTGTACATCATAATTACTTTGAAATTAATTCGTACCCACTAACTATAACAATAAGGGTAGTGTGAGTATCACTAACAATAATCTTGTTCCCTAATTATATGATAAGAAAAATAAATATATATATGACATAAATTATGAAAACTTCATTGTATCTATTTATATATTTGGTTTATCAAACATCCATATTAGTTCTTCATAAGTTTTTTTAGATTTATCATTTTTTCTATTCCCAAAAAATAATTTAAACTTATAATTATAAAAACTAATTATTTAGGGCATAGTGATATGATATAATAATGAAACTCAAATAAATTATATAATTTTTATTCTTTAAATGTTTTTCCTCAAAATTCACACAATAATTGAATCCAAATATGGAATTCCTTTTGATATTACTGAGAAACCCATATTTTTTATATACATTTCATCATTTTCCAAAAATAATATTCTATCTTGGTTCCATTTTATACCCATAATATATAATACTCATATCTATAACATTATGAATGGAAAACATACGAATGTGGTGAGATCTCATCCTTTGTAATGGTAAACATATGAGAAAACAATCAAATATCATATGAAAGTATATGATCGGTATGTTGGAAGGAGAACATAATCGATAGACATGATTATACAATAAGTTAAATATCAAAAACTCATATATATAAAATTTTTAGTGATAGAATATGTATTTTTACGTAGATTAATAATGGGTATATAGGATAGATAAAACATGAGTAAAAAATAAAATTATGGGAGGATATGAATAATAAAAAAATTCTCCACCTAATTAATATTAGAAAAGTATTTTTAATTCAATATATAACTATGAAGACCATTATTTCAATGTTGATAGAGTATAATAATGTATTATATCATCCATCATTCCCATAATAATTGTGGAAAAATTCCATTGTTGGATTGGGTTCACTCATTATCCCAAACATTTTCAATCATAGGATGTAAATCATTAACCAATCTACACAAGGGATATATAATTTCTATACCATAAATAAAATAAATATAAAACATTAATATGTATGTAACATGGAAATGAGTACATTATTAATTCCATCAGATATTTAAATACCAATTAAAATAAATGGGTGTCATAAAAATTACACAAAAATTTATCCTACGATATAGAAAATAAAAAAATTAGATGATATGATTAGAGAATATAAACAATATAAAATCAAAAACAATAAAAAATGCATGTTTTAATTTAAAAAAAAATATAATAAAATTAGTAAATTACTATGAAAAATAAGATGAAATACCCATCTATTATATAATAAGGTTTATTTAAATAACATACTAAATTATAATAGAATATAAAATAGAATGGAATGAAAACAGAAAACCAATTATTCATCATGATAATTGTTATAAAGATCAAAAAATATATTCATGATGAAATTTATAAAAAAAAGTATTCATAACACACATTTCTATAGAGTTTCAAATAAAAATAAAATCACATTTGTGGAATATTTGCCAATAAAATATCATTACCTCCTTTGTAATGTTATTTATAGTTAACATAAAAATTAATATAATTAAAGATGATATAAATACATAAATTAATTAATATAAATAATATAGTTTTTAAGAAGATATATTCCTGAAAAAAGTACATGTAAAACTCAACAAAAAACTATGCTATAAATATAATTACAAACCCAATGGATAATCAATGTTAATGAGGCCTGTAAACCCACAATGAAGCTATGGAATTAAATGGATGGGTTTTAATGATAAATAAAAAACAATTTAACTAAAAAGTATTTAAAGCATATAAAACATGACTATAAAGTGTTTTTTGAAAAATAACCTCACATAAGTTATGACATTTGAATGAAAACTAATTTAATGAATACTTATTATAATGGATTGTTAATAAAATGAATTAAATAGAAAATTGGGTATAATAAATTAATGATAAATTATATATATAACATTGATAAATAATGTATGGAATCGTGAACATGTATCAATTAGAGAAAACTGATATGATAAAACCCTCCCATATCCCCTAACATCCACTATATAAGCCTCCATGAAGAATTTTAACCTTATAGAAATGATTTCCTTTAGAATAATGGATTCGAGATTCATTTTTGAAGACAGACAATACAAATCATTTAATAATTCATTATTATGGGATAAAATTGTAATGATTCAATACTGATATAAATTAATTATATACAATTGATGTGGTAGATGATGGATTCATTTATTGGTGAGTTTTTTGTGATATTTCCACAATTTTTTTATCATTAATTTATAATGTTTAATTTTTTAAAGAATGTGGATTCAAAGAGGAAAAATAATTGATGTTGGATTTGATTTGTTTAGTAAATCATTCATCCATTAGTTTAGTGATATATTTTTATGTTATTTAATTTTTTTAATGATTAGTTTAACATTTATTTATTTATTTTACCATTAAGATGGTATCTAAATTTGAATGTTGGTAACATAATTTAATGGATAAATATATAATTGATATCATAACCTAATTTCAATATGATGATAAATTATTTTTAATCAATTTAATCTAATTCAATTTGATGATATTTCAAAATTTAACTTTTAAATTAAAATTTATAATATATATATATATATATATTATAGTTTAATTAATTTTTTGTTAATTAATTATTTTTAAATTTTTTATACCCATAAAATTAAATGTGTATTAATATATATGATCATTAATTTGATATATTTAATTAGATCTTTCATTTAAGAATTACATATTCAACTTATTATGATTAAATTAAACAACACATAAACAAACAATTTATTGAACAAAATGATTTTTTACCTAAAATGATTATATAATTATTAATAACTATTTAAAAACCTAGTAATAAATATAAATTCATTTTATTATATATAAAAAATTATTATACTTCATACTCCAATAGTTTGAAAATAATTATTTCCAAAAAATATAAAATGTACAAAATATTCATAAAGTGAATCACTTTTTAATTTATATGAAACACAAAATTAATATTCCTTATAATTTATATGTTAGTTAATTAATATTATTTTCATATTTTCCTACTAATCACTTTAATTTATTTAGACTTTTTTGATGAAATTATTCATCAATTTCTATTAATATATTTTTTTCATACCAATCATGTACATGAAAAAATATATATAATAAAGAGACAAGTATTAGTTTATTTGAGTGATTATATATGACCATTCATAAATAATTTATAATATTTATACTATATTACATGTAACCAGACGACATTTATATCTATGATCCCGAATTGGACATTCCTAATCCATCACGACAAGGAATGACAATCATCCACTAGATGACATTTATTGAAACACATTCCTTGAATGTTCATTGGGAATTAAATATACTCCATGTCCCTTCGTCCCATCACTACATCATTTTTTATTTGCCTCTATAAAATATACCTACATATATCGATGTGCCTATGTCACCTTGCATCACAATCTTCATGGGTCATCTCCTACATCACCACCTAAAAATTCTCCAAGAGGATATTAGGAATTGAACCCTGGTCTCTGGTATGTAGAGGTATCTGGGGAGAACAACTCAGAAACTAGTAAATACACATGATTATTTATTATTAATAATATCAAACATATCATCTGTATAAAAATATATATATTTCAAATATTTTTTTCTTAATTATCTTATTTTTATGTCATTATGGAATTATTTATTTATTTTTATTTATTTTATTTTTTATTTGTTAAAAAAATACAAAATATCAATATAATTGTTTGATACATCACTAAAAATTGAACATATATCAGAGAACTATATTTCAAGCGTTCATATTTTTAATGACCACTTTTATAATGGAAAATTTAATTCCTATAAGAAGCTTTCCATATATACCTAAAATCATTCATAAATTTCATTTATATATAAATAATTATGTCATTTATATTTCTTATACATTATTTTATTCAATAGTTATGATTCAGGTTATATTCATTAGGTTGAAAAATAATAATAATAACATTACGTCAGTTTTCATTATATATAATAATTTATTTATTCCTCTGATAAATTTTTAATAGTTTTTCCAATTGTAATCACATTGTCCTATAATGTAGAATTTTATCTTAAAAAATTATGTCGATTTGTTCTAGTTTTATTTTTCATGTGAAATTAAAAAATCATTATCATATTTATTTAAAGAAAAATTCATATATAAATCTCACATTGATGCACCAGCTACTAGGGGGCCATATTTGTTGGGAATTGTTAATTTTTATACCTAAATTACATTGGTAATTGTTAATTTTTTATTAATTTTTATCTTGATCTATTAAACTCGACATGAGTTTGAATGTATATTCTATGTGGATATTTTTGACAATATTGAATTCATTAGAAAATATATTTTCTACCCATAGACAACTCAATCATTGGAAATTTCATGATTATGATTTCTTTTGGATTTATAAGTGATTTATTGTATGGGAACAAAGGTGTTGGTTGGTTTTTTTGGTAATGATGTATGATGATTTTATTTATTTTTAATTGTTCTCTATTTCAATAACATCATTTCATAAATAAATATGTTTTTTGTATATTAAATTGAATGTAGATAATTTACATCCAATCAAAGTATAGATATATATTTATATTACATGTGATTAATGAGGTCTATGAATTAGTATCGATAAAATCAATAATTTTTTTTTGAGTTTTATGTAATTATGTCAATGTTTTCAAACAAATTATTACTTTTTTAGTCTTTTTTAATTTCTCTTCTTTCAGTTGTTTTGCTTGAAATATAAAATAACTATTTTATCAGGGTATAAATTTTTTATAATATTATTTTTTTATTATTCCATTCCCATGTTAACCATGTTTTGTTATTCATTATTTTAAATTCCCCAAATTTATCATCGGTGTTGTCAATGGGGTGATCATATGGTTTTTCCATTGTCCATAATAAATTTTATAACACCAAACAACTTATTGATCATTATAATACAGTTTGAGTTCTCTTTCTAATAATACAATCCAATTTTGGTGATTTGATTTTGCAATAGGGTCATACCATATAGATCCAAAATTCTAGAATGTTTATGTCAATGAGATTTGGTGGATATTTTCTTTCAAAATGATTTGGCCTATATACATTAGTCAAGAAAACTCTTCATATATCTCACATTTATTCTAAATAAATTTATTTCATTAAAATGGATCACTTAATCATCATGAATGGTGTGGGCCCTCCATTGGATTGTTATATTTTGTGGATGTATTTTAGGATAATATTTATCAACAAATTTATTAGGATTTTTTATTGTCTGGCCACAATGCCTATCCATGACCTTTTATTATTTTAATTGGGATTTATTTATTCCACTTATTATATAATAAATATATAATAATTTATTTTCTAATAAACACTAGATCATGAGTCTTGTAATTTTCCTCAGGGGTAATTTTTTAACTAAAATAATATGATATATCATTTTAATTTTACATGAAAATGGATATAAATATTTTTATTAATGATTCATTTTACATAATAAACAATTCTCCATCATAATTTGGTTTGTGTACACATATAATATAAAACTATTTCCGGCGATCTTCAATGAAATTGTTGCATTCATCCTTCCAGCAATATTTATACACTTTTTAGAAAACATGGTTCTTTGATTATACACTTTTAAAATATTTTAGATAAAATTTTGATAATATATGTCTAATTGGAAATATCTATATAACTCAATTTCAGAATATAATTTCTAAAATTTTTCAATTAATATTGTCATTGTTCCATAGATATGTATATCATTTCCTATTATCAAATGACCCATGAATGTATCATTTTGTAGAAAAAAATTACAATTAATTAATTAATAATATACATTATACAATATATGGTAAAATACACATCATGTTTTTGGTGATCCTACAATAAAAATAATAAATAAATAAATAAAATCAAAAAATTACATTTGATACCACGAGTTATATTAATTAAAAAATACAAAAAAAATAGTATATTATATATAGAATTTTATAATATTTATATCTTTTAAAAACAATTTATTATTTATATACCCTCTATTAAAGCTTAATTAATGAAATATATATTAATGATCCAAATTTTTTATATATTAAGAACCACAATGTTGAATATAAAAGTAATCAATATGAATTAAATTGAAAAATCCACCAACTATTTTTTGGGATCACCAAATAACTTTTTTTGGAATACATCAACATATTCCCTCATTAATTTTAAATCAAAAATACTGTTTTTTTTTCACTAAAGATATGAAAAATGTTTCCCATATTATTTTTTAATGTAAAAAATATTTGTAAATTAGTTTCCATAGAAAATTTTTAATAATCCTTGCATTAAAATTCTATGATTGACTATAGAAAATAAAGATTCCATTTCTAAAAAAATTATAAAAAATATACATACTGAAAAATAATACATTGACGTAATTACATATAATTAAACTAAAGGTTTAATAATTATATTTTAAGGAATTATCAACTCATGAATAATAATCAGGTAAGATCTATATATATGGGATTAAATCCTCATGTTACATCCCGACAAACACTCAATTATTAGAATGTATTGATGAAAATATTTATTTAATTTATATTTTTGACTTTAGAGACTTGGGATCAGAAAATAATTGATAATGAGAATGTAGAAATAGTTTCATGCTTAACACATCATAAGTATATGTTTTCTAGTTAAACCATACAAAATAGAGATGGAGTATCTCGGGAATTGTGCAAGGTTGTTACACAGTTTCTCAAACATTACAACCAAAACATGTGGATATCATTATGTATATTGAATTCTACATAATAGTTATATTAAATTTCGATCAAATTTTACTTTTCTATATATGCATGCCATTTTATATTCCCTTATATATAGAGATCCAATCATTGTGATGCTCACACAGTTATAACATGGTTTCCCAAACTACATATCATGCCCATGATTATAAATTTTGAGGTTAATCCTTATTTTTGATCCAATAAACACCAAATATTATTCCTATATTCCATTTTAATGTTCTTATAGTCTCTCACATCAATAAATATCATCCTATATTTTTCCTTTTTGATATACATGGAATTCTAGATGAATATCTTGGGGGTAATTCTTACTTTATAATTATTTTTATTATCCAATCTTAATCTATTTTCATATATTATTTTTATTTCATGTTTATTTTCATATTTTTCAGTACTGGTTATGTTTATTGTTGGGGATGTTTTTTAATATTGGTTTTTTTATTTTTTTATGTTTTATGATATCCATATCATTATTATTTTATTTAGGATGTTATGGGGTTTTATATAGTAAGAGGTAGGTTAATATGTGACATCCAATTACCTTTTTCAATTATGTTTTAAAACATATCGTGGGTTTCATTTTTCTTTTTATTGGTAGGTCCATAAATGAATTGAGATGATACCTAAAATGTTAACATTTTGTATTTCTTCAAATTTTCAGCATAAAACCAACCGGTTTGGAAGCCTATAGTGGATTTACAAATACTATAACGTGTTTAGATTTCGTGTAAATTATAATGTAAAAATTAAACCATTTTTAAAAAAATGTGATTGTTTTTTCAGTGATTAAGGGACTTGTCAAGGTTTTTACATCATGAAAATCCTTGGGAATTATTTTTAAATACAATTCTTAGATAAATTTTCTTTTTTATCCTCTCTATATATCATTGATCATTAAAAATATCCATCCCCAAGGAATTTTTGACCCCTAAATCCCATTAGAGTTAATTAGTTCAATAATTGATTGATGTTGTTATCTAGGTGTTACTTTTCAAGAAAGAGTTATCGATATATCCTTTTTTACATTCTTATTCACTCTTAAGAGCCTCATATATTACCTTCTAATTTATGAATATCAACTACATTTTGCATTATATTTTTTTATATTTTCAAGCTATAAATTATGTGCCTTTATTCTTTTTGGAAGCATCAGATATGTGTGTTCTATTTCCATGAAATGGTAAGTGGATCCATTTTATTGATAAATTTTGATAACATTAAATTTATTAATTTTGAATAAATTTTGTTCATTTGGATTATTAAAAACAAATTTTTTTAATTGGTGATTTGGAATTTTTTATCATGAAATTAGAAGAAAAACCAAATTACTTTTAATTTTTATTTGTATATTAAATTGATGGAAATTTGTGAAATATAAATTTTAGAATTAAAATTCTGAAAATGAATATGATTGAATTATTGAAAATTTATATTTTATTAAAATTTCTTAAAATGGTTTTGATAGAAACCATTGGGTTTTATTCTTGGAAAAAATATTATTCGGAGTAAAAAACCATGTGATAGAATTTAAAAATAAAATTTACATATTCTAAATTGGTGAATGAGATCACGTTTTTTTCAAACATCAATAAAAAATGGCTGCTAAATTATAGTTTTTAGAGAATATTAATTCCTTGTTAGTTTTTGAGTTATTAGGGAAGGAATACTTATTGATGTTTTACAATGTTATAAAACATAAATATCACCCATGAAAACCGTAATTGTTTGTGATGATGTCATATTTTGATAGTGTTATAGCTACATATAAATACACATATTGTTTTGATCACCATTCAGGGTGTGAGGACCCCATATCCTAGAACTATCATAACATTTTCAATATAATAATATATTTTACATGATTATAATTGAGATAAAAGTTCATGGTAATGTTGATTTTAAATAAGATTGCATTCCTTAAAAATTATATAACAAATTAATTATATAATTTTTATTTATACCTATGTATTTGAAACATTCAATCAATTGAAATGTGATGAATTTACATGATTTATTTTGATCTTTTGAAATGTAAAGAATAATTTTTAATTTTTTTTTTCTGAAATACCAATCCGTTTTATTTGAAATTGGATGAATTTTTTTTGGTAGAATAAATGTGTATAGTTTTTATTGAGTACTTGGTGAAAACCTAAATGGATTATTAGGTCACTCCCATCCTTTTCCATTATGATTTTTAATATTATCTTTATCCATGTTTGACATGCATGTTGTAGTTTAATAGTGTTAGGAGTAGATGACTCTCAAAACAATATCTATGGTTTCAACACATTTGCGGAAAATTATAGATAAAAAAAATGATGATCCATAATCCTGTTTGTATTGGGAATGCATTGAAGGTGGGGAGTAACCCTAAAATTGGAATATAGATGAGTATGATATATAATATGACTCATGATGTGTAGTTATTAATAATTGAATTAATCCAAAGATAAGGCATGAATTTATTTCCACTATGTGTTTATTACATCTCGGAATTGATAAAATGTAACATGACCTACTATAATAGTATTGGTGTCCTGGATGAAAAATGAGATACCAGGGTGCATGACATGATGCTTTTCTTATCTACAGGTGATGTCGAAGCGTCAACAACATGGGTGTTTCATATATTAATTTCAAGAAGAAGAATATAAGTGGGATGTTCTTAATATCAAATTTTATGTGGGTTCTAGAGGAAGGTTCAGAATATTGATGTTGATTGGGTGATTGTGGTCTATTTGACTACGGTGACGATTTTCATTAGTAAATGGGAGACTTTCTAGAGGATCTATTGGGAGACATGTTTGTTTGGGATTTATTTCATCATTGTGAGTTTCTTGGGAGTATATTTTCATTCCATGATTATTGTTTTAACTCACACTGAAACTAGGTATTCTATATGGATCTTTGTATAGATGTTTTACTAATTATTGAATTCCACCCACCAAAATATATCCTTTGAAATGTATTATATATGTGATTTCGGATATGTTATGATTGTGTGTCATAAACTTTTTTTTATGATGGTATAATAACATATCATTGGTGGATTTTTCTTATAACATCATTTACCTAGAAACTACATTGACAACACCATATGAGGCATATTATGGTAGGCCATGAAGATCACCTCTATGTTAGATGGGGGTAGGTGAGTAAAAGTGGTTGGGACTATGTAACATCCTATGTAAATAATGAATATGAAATGTTAATATATATTAATATTTGTGAATAACATATTAATATTACATTAAATGGGATGCTATGTTCGATGGCGTACCCAATATGCAACAATGAGTTTCATTGAAATCTACCGTTTCATACTAATAATATAATAATATTATTTTATATTGTAGTTTACGACTAGACGTTGTAATGGGGGGAGTGAAAAGAAATAACTACAGAATCATTATATATGTTTATCAAATATTTTTACATTTATCCAAAAAATGTTAGAGGCTTAACATTCGAATGAATCAAATTTTAAGCATAAATATTCTAATATTATTTAAAAGATCGATTTACCACCTTTTGATGGTGAACCATTTATAAATATATTATATGTCAATTTTATATGTTATATTTGAAAAAATAATATCTTTTTTAGAATCGAGACCTCAAAATGTACTTTGTGTATATTTTTGTTATTTTTCTGATAAAGTTCATTTTTAATGAATAGTGAAAATTGTTCTATTTTAATTCAAATTTTCATTTTAATCTAATTTATTTTTATGGATAGATTATCTTTTTAATGGGTTTTAATGTTTAATTAAAATATATTTTTACCCTTTAATCTAATGGTGGTCATTGCAACTAATTTCACATTGAAATTGGACATAAACAAGTGCCAATCTTTTGATAGATATTATTACTTAAAAACATGTTATTTATTTTGACAGTGGGAACTAATTATAAAATTAATTAATTCATATTCTATGTTTTTTATTTTTTAAAATGGAAATCCTTTTTTAATTTGGAATATCAAATATTTCATTGGGTGAATTTTTGGTATTTTTCTAAAAAAAAATCAATTTTTGTTGAATATGTAAATAACTAAGTAGTTGTTAAAATATGAATATTACATTTAAATGAAATTTTAATGCTTTTGTGAATTGAATTTAAATACTCTGACATACATGGTTGTCATTAGTACGTTAAGTGTTGTTCAGTGGGCTGAAAATAATTTTTGGTGATTAAAAACTCTTGAGTTTTATTAAACGTGATTAAAAGTAATAACGGTAATTTAAGGTAAAATTTATATAATAAAAATATAAAAAGAACTTCACACATGTCATAACATTATTTGATGAGTCGTGGTAGAAAAATACATTTCATGGGTCTATTTGGGTTCCCCATGGAGCCACATGGGTATGATAATGAAATTAATAACTTTTTATTTAAAGTAAAAATAAAAATGTCACAAACATGTATTTTTTTTCTAAAACAATTTTTACATGGGTTATATAAGATATCTTTTTGACTAAAAATATTCATTATAAATCCAAAAATATTTCCTACATCATGGTAATTTTTTATAATATTTAAACATCAAATAAGTAAAATTATTTGTGACACAATGATGATGTAGTGTTCTCGTAATCAATTACTGATTTAAATAAATGTGTATATAAAATTTAAAATAATATAAAAAACATGTCCAATTATTATTAGTTGATTTTATTTCTAACATGGGACAACTTATCTCATACTTTAATTATTTTTTTACCTTTAAAAACAGAAAATCATACTATAATAAAATAATATTTTCCTACTTTCCAAAATAGCCCCTCCTCTCCCTTATAAAAAGACCCCACATCCTACCACATTCTCACACTTCTCAAGAACTTTTTCTTGTCCAAAATATATTCAAATAATCTCCCAAGATACCTCTATTAATCTTAGAAGCCATAAATTTGGCATATAGCACACCAAAAAACCCTTTTGGTTCAAACCAAGGAGAGTAACCCGATTTAAAGGTAATGTCTTCTCTTATTTTATTTGGTTTTATTTTTCTTCTCCAACCCATTAAAATATTCTTATTCCTTTCTATTATAATAAATCCAGTATCTAAAATATAACAGGTTTTTTTATGAGAAGTATTTTAGCTACACAAAACACACCTCCATCTAATGCGTGAAGAACGTACTTTTTATTTGGACAGCGAACTACTGCCTCACGAAACGATGATTGTTCAATTATCTCCTACTGCCTATCATGGTGGCCATTAATATGTCACTGTATTTATATATGATATATATTATGTTTATTTTTTCCTTATGATTCATTATTTTTCATTTATTCGATACCATTATAGTTTCCATAATGGTTAAACATGATAATTTCATTTTCAGACATGCGGACTACCGCCCCCTCAAAGTGATTTGAATCGTTAATGCCATATGTGGGATTTATAAATGATTTAGATAATGATATTACATATGATATTATACTAGAAATATAATATACCAATATATCATAATGATTTCATTCCATTAAATGTGAAATAGAAATGAAAGTTGCGTTCATGCGTACGTACGACATACCGTCTCCACGAACAGTGCATTTCATTTCTTACCTTCAAATGTTATGTACTTGTATCAATACAAATATATGTTAGATATATATGATCTATATGATATATACATCATGAATATCATTCTGTAGATAATGTATATTTTACTACATGAACAATTTGTAAATATAAGAAGTTCACATTTGACTCAAGTACCAAATATAGACAAAACGACCGTTATTAACATAAATGATTACATAATGTATAAAACATGGTAATAAGTGATATAATAGAAATAATAATCATGAAAAAGGTTCTTAGGAAAGTATAAATTAACTTATGTTTATCATTCAGGATGAAAAAGGAACATTCGAGCGTGTCATGTCGGATACGTGGTAAGGGGATTCTTATCTCGCTTTTAATTCAGTGAGATTTACATTGTTCACAACTTATTTATTTCATGTTTTGTATTGTTAATAGCCATTTTATATATATTATCATTATTCTATTTATATTCATGGTATTATATGATTTATTTTGTGCTTATTAACTTTTTTTCATACGACTCGATTTATTACAATGAGGTAAGGGGTTTTTTCTCTCACTTTTTTATTCCCGTGAGATTAAAGATACATTTGTCACTATCTCTTTTTACTAGTGTATGTACTAACCATTATTCTACAATTTGTGTAATATAATTTCATTTATGGGTAATAAATCAACATTTTATGGTTCTTCTTTCATGGGGTGTATGTTTCGTAAGTTACCAAATTGGTAAGGGAACCTTTCACCGTCCAATTTTTAAAAGGCTTCTTTTTGTTATGACTTTTAATTTACTTCTTATTATTTTGGGATATGTTATTATATATCCTTATTGATTTATATTTTATGTCTAAGTGATGAGATACCATTATCAATCTCATCAACATTTTTTCTAAAATTTGATGTGACACAGTTAGGCTATCGAATTTTTGAAAAGGAACTTCTTAACCAAATTACAATTCTTTTGGTTAAACCTCTACTTCTTGATTATGTCATGCTATGAATATGTGTAAATGACCTTTGATTGTTTTAAAATTAATATCAACATATATTGGGTGTATTTATATTTGTGACACATAATTATTCAATTGATTTATCATTAATCTGAAGATACCGTCTTTGTAAGGAACTTCGTCACTATATCCATTCATTGAGGCAAATTATGTTTTAATAGAAGACATTATTTTATATGTTGTATAACCACCTTTGACAGTAAATTTCATTCAAATTGACTCTTTTTCTACATAGCGTTTTACTGATCGACAAAAAGGAATGTTTATTTTAATGTATGAGGTGACAACGACCTTTCTGCCGCCACGAGTATTACTTGATCTTTGGCATTCATAACAAACCACAATTTTTTTTAAAAAAATTACCTTATACCCTATTATGTATTTTAGTATTGAAAAATGGTTTTGAAAATGGATTTGTTTTGTCAATATATTTTTGTTATATATTGTGATTGAAATGTGGAAATGTTTTCTTTCCTTTATATATGTAGTTTGTGTTATGATTTTATAATGGTACTGGGAAATTTAAAGGGTGGTTACATGGTAAACCAAATGATGGGTTGTGTCGTGACAAACCAGGATGGGTGGTCACGTTTTAACCTTCAATTCATTGAGTATGGAAGTCTTCTGTATGGATATTACTTTTAGTGACATGTGTGGAAGTCTACTATATGGTTTTTCCATTTGTGTTTTTTTATGTACCGAGTTACCATTATATTTTATGTGTTCAATATATGTGTTATATGGTGATAATTTTGTTATAGAAGGGTAAGAAATGATCTTTTATTTTGTGAAGTGTATTTACTACTTCATAAAGATAAAAAGTATTACTTATGATGATGTATTCATGATTTACTTTTTGTTTAGAGAAACTAATAGTTTTCCTTGTTTTTATATCCCTTACTGAGCTATTTATGCTCATCCCATGTTTTTGGAATGTCTTCCACGGGACATAATGATGAATAAGGTCAAGGATGGGATCAAGGAAAGACATGTTATCTAAAACATTTTACTAGACATGTTTCTTTTTAAGAGTTTTTATTTTATGAAAAAATTCTAACTAAGTAAAAGTGTTTACATTATAATCTTTTGAGATGTAATACTTATGGACAAATTATCTAAAAATCTAAAACTTAAAAGATCCTTAATGTGAATTCTTCATTTAATTCATGATTATGTAATTTTTTAAGGATGGGTCCTTTTATTTGGTATCAAAGGTTGGTTTAGATGATTTATAGGATTTGGTATTATTTAGACATAAGTGACATTGCCTTAATGGTTAGGATTTCAGAAAGAGACATTGTTTTTTAGATAATGTGAATGAGTTTAGGATATCGTGAATAATTATATAGTTGTATTATATGATGATTTTATTGATATAATTACACTGACCTTTTTTATTTTAGTAAATGGTTGGATATAGCAGTCACCAAAGTAACAGTGGATGTGAAGAAAATTGAAATAGTTTTCTGAATGGGAAACTATATGATATGGGAGCTATAATGAGAAATCTTGTGGTAATTCTCATCCAACTATCTGGAGTCATGATTTACCACTTGAACCTTAGTGATTTTTATATGGCATCATATATTCTAGAAACATATCCATAGAAATGATCAGGTAATAATCATAATGGTAAGTGTGTTCAAAAAATGATGTGTCAAAGATGTTGAAAGAATCAACTAGGAAAATGTTTCAAAGGGAAATAAAGATGCTATAAATGTGGAAATGATGGTCATAAATCATGAACATTCCATGGATAAAGGTATCATATAGTTTACTCTAGGAAAGGAAAACAATTCCATTCTTGAGGGATCAATTTAATGATTTAATTGTGGTGTGCATGGTCATTATGCAAACACATTTCCTACAAAGATGTTTCGAGAACGGGATCACCATGATCGTAAAAATATTAGTTTACCAATACCTAATTCCATTTCGACTTAGGATGAATAATATGAAAATTTACAATGAAAGGTAAGGATTATTTCTTAAAATTTGTTTTCTTATTATTGAAATCTTAGGATACGATTCATGATTTTGTTTGTAAGAAAGAAGTATTTTTGGATAAGTTGGAAAGGAATGGTTTTTTGATTATGAAGAATGTTGAATGACTAAAAAGTCAGTATATAAGGGATTCATGATAAATGATATATTTTAGGATGGTAAAATTCAAATAAGTATTAAGGCTCTTTTGATGATGGGATTACCTTAGGAGACTTTTTATATTATGTGTTGCCCTGATATTTGATATATGAAAATTTTATTCAAGGAATAATTATATTTTCTTTTGTGGATATAGTTATAAAGAACCATTTTGTTTTATATGATCCTTGAATTTGAGGCAATTACTGTTAAATACATTTTGTGATGAAAAATGAAAGTTATTAGATAACCATTGTGGTTAAAATATGTATTAGTGATTTTTGATGAATTTAACGTTTTTTTAGGGAATGTTATAAAATTATTTAGTTTTTTAAAGGGAGAACATGCAGACCATGTGAGAGCTTGTCACGTCAGACGAAGCTGTGGGATTTGACCCCACAACCAATGTGTGATTGGTATTAATAGCCTACCACTGGGCTACATGAAGTTGCTGGTTAGTTTGACTTATTCTTTTTGGTTTGATGATTTTATGAATTAATAACAAGATGATTTTATGTTATCTATGGAAATGATTAACCTATCATGTAGGATATGTGATTAGGGTAATAACTTTTCAATATGAGACATTATGAGTAACTGAAGTTATTTGGAGATAAATGTTAAGATTTATCTTGGAAGAATATGTGACTTAATCCTTCAAAGATTTGTGTTTAAATCTTATTTTGGATTACATTGAATAACATTATAGATATCTATTTATTGAATAGTATTTGATGAAATTTGGGTTTTGTTGGACAAATTTTGGAGATTAAGAGTAGTTTTTATTTTTGTGAATGATTGTCCTTTTTGGGGATTTTCTGATCTTGTACTAACCATTTTGGTTTTGGATAAGGTCTAAGGACATGGGGAATATATTGTTCATCTTTTATGGATTATTTTATTCTCTCGAAGTTGATTTTAGCGCTCTTAATGCGAACAATTCATCTTGAATACTCATTATTTGGAGAAAATATGAGTTTGTGCTAGAAATATAGTAAATGATTAAAGTATACATGACAAGTGAATATGTTTCATTATGTTTTAGTTAATCTCATAAATAAATTCGTTAATGAATAGTAACTTAAAACAAAAACGTTGTTTGTTAACTTTTCCAACTGGGGAATCAAATATTATTTAACCCATCACAAGTTTGTGAATTTCTGGTGGTTAAAATTCTCCAAAACAGGTTTTTTATCACTCTCCATCAGAACAGAATGTTTTGTTTTCTCCTCCATATCCATGTTTTCATGGAATCCTAGTATGGGTTATTTCAGGTGAACATTGTACTTATTTTTCTTTCTTTTAATGTGATACTTTTATTTACTCATTTTTTAGATGTCGGGCTTTCAATAATGTTTTTGAGCCCAATTTTGAAATTGTGAGGATGCAATTATAATGACCCAATGATTCATTAATGAAAAATCCCACTTGTTCTAGTAAAATGTATCCTTACGTAAAATGTTTATATAAGATGTCATATTCTTCGGTTTTATGTTATGAATTTTGAGCCATTAAACTGTGATCACGTGAGTAGTATAAATAAAAGGCTTTAACAAATCCATTTTACTCTGACAAAAGAATCGATGGACTCTTCCAATAGAATTTCTCCATACGAAGCCCATTTATCGGAGCTCGTAAAGGAGGTGGCATCCTTGGGCATCACTCTTGACCAAGCCCAAGATGAGCTTCATCATGTCAAGCTTGAATGGGACCATCTACAGGAAAAATGGAATTTTATTGAGATTACTACTCGAGCGATATTATCCGAGCCCCCCATGAGTCTCTCACCATCACACACCTTCCTCTTAGGTGTTATGCGGCTGTTTTAAGGGGTTATACAACAAACCTCTTGTACTATCTTCATGTATATTATTTTTTTATATATTAATGAATATACCACCTTGTCATTTTTGATATATTGTAAATAGTTTTTTTAAAGTACAAATATTTTTTTTGTTATTATTTAATTAAGAATTCTATTTTATTAAATTAATGGATTTTTAAAATAAATAATATTTTATTAAATTATTATTATTATTATTAAATTAATTTTTATTAAATATAAATTATCTTATAATTTTATAAATTCAATTATAATTTTTATTATGGTTTGAAAACCATTTCTATCAAAACCTGTGAATTTTTGATAATTTTGGGTTTTTATTTAAAAATTGAAAATTAACATATTTAGAAAATTATTTAGATAAAATAAATGTTATTTCTGGAATTAGGACATCGAAATTATCCAATGGTGTATTTTTCATAATTTTCCGAGATAGTCAAATTTTTGGGTAAAAATTAAATATCATTAAAATATATAATGAGTTTTATGACATCATAAAGACCCAATAGTGATGTAATAGAATACTATAAGCTTTATGTTCAGCCAATATATGTTTTACTATTAAAATAATATGATTTTGGGTTTGTTTAACTTATTTTCGAAGCATTAATGGACCCCTCAAGACCTATTAAACACCTTGTCATTTTAAATTGATTTCGATTGGAGTGTGACTGACCTCCACATAAGAAACACTATTATATAAAAAAGTTCAGACATTGGCCTTATAAAATATTTTCTTCTTCTTCCTTTTTCCAAAACCCATGGGAAAAAACAATGGGATTGTTTGTGGTTTGGATTAATTTAATATAAGGGTTCACAAACATTAATAATAATGAATTCCCTCACCTTTCCTATATAAACCCACCCTAGCTACCACTTCCTCCTCACTCAAAGTCATTGGAATTCGTCCACCCCATTCCCTACTCTCTCTATAATCAACCAATGAATCCTCTCTCAAGCCTCTCTCTAGCTTTTGAAATTACACTTCCAAGTAAGGGTTTTTACTTCCTTTCTCTTTTTTGTCCATTTTTCATTATGTTGTTTTTTCATTTTAATTTCAATTATGAAAGTTGGGGAATGGATTCACAAGAACCTCATGCATCCCTATTTATTTCTGAATGATTGTAGACCCATTTCCCTCTCATTAAATTCCTCCCATGTACACTCATTACTATATAGAAATTCTGAAAGAAACTTCTCTCTCCTCATTTACATTCAAGTAATACTTTTGTACCATGAATCTAAATTCCATTACAATTGTTGGGACATGTATCTATATGAAGACCTTACATTCCATTACATGTAAATATGATGAGTAACCCATTTCACTCTCATCAACCATTTTTATGAATTCCTATGTCATGCCGTTACGCTGCAGAAATTGTACCGATTTTCTAATCCAATATCATTGTGTAGTGAATACCATGCCCATTTCTCCTTCAAGGGTATTCACCTTTATGAACATTTACTTATTGATTATAATGTTTCATGTATGAATTCCACATTCTTTTATCGTGGAATAAAGTATTATGGTTAATAAATCTCTGTTTTATGATCCATGTGGAACACTTATGCAAGAAATAAAATGTTTAAGAAGGGTGTGACCTTATAAAACTCCAATGCATTGGGTAAAGTATAGTATCATGATACCTCATGTGAAATGACTTCTGACTACGGATAATTCATGTTCAATGAGGGATTAC
The DNA here is from genome assembly GCA_963277665.1 of Viscum album. NCBI lineage: Eukaryota > Viridiplantae > Streptophyta > Magnoliopsida > Santalales > Viscaceae > Viscum > Viscum album. The sequence continues at coordinate 1,121,271,088 of OY728127.1, forward strand.
TCATGCTTCATGTGCAATGAGGACTAACTCATGCTCCATGTGCAATGAGCCTTGGCTCATGCTAATTCAATGTTAAGTGTTGTTGCCACATTTCCATGTTAAGATTATAATGCTTTACCATTCTTTTATGTTCATGTTACTCTTATTCTATATTGATATGCCTAATGTCTAACATGTATTTTACTCCTCATGTTATTCCATGTGTATTCCCTAATTGGGATTTATAGATCACCCTTTTCTTATACATGTCCTCAGGTTATCCTATGCAATGCTAAGTACAAGGAAATGTAGTGGTCATGTAAAGGATGTTTTCAATAAATATGTTGTATTTCATGTTTTAAATTTTATGTAATGATCCTAAGCCCCAAACACACTAAACCTCTTGATCTTCATTGTTGTATCAAGTGATGATTTATGTAATAAATCATGTTTATGTTTGTAATAAAAAGTAGGGTTATCATAGTTGGTATCAGAGGATATATTTATTTATTTTTGGGATAATGATTAAAAAACCCTATAAAAGACATAGATATAAGACTAAGTACAATAAAAACATCACTATGTTTTGGTGAGTATGGAGTAAGTGTTTTATAAATCAAATACATCCCATTCTAGATACGAGAAGGTAGAGGCGGCTCTGGCATAGATGTATCTAGGGGTGAAAAGCCTAACACGGAGTTTTGGGATTGACCCTAGGTATCCTGGTACATGACAATGGGCCTTTCTACACTCTTAGTTATGACACTCCCAGTGGATATGCTTTGGTAAATTCACGAGCTAAGTGTGAACCCTTATTAAGGTATTTAAAAAAATTCCCCTAAGAATATATATTATAAAGTAGATCATGAAAATCCTAGATTAATGTCTATAGATTCATAAGTTAAGGAAATTAAATTTAATTTATAAGTCATCAACTTTTGTCTTTGGATTACCCTTTATGTGTTACCCCTAACATTCCTTTTATTACAGCCAATTGCTGGTAATAGGAGGACTCGGGCTAACAACCGATGTGAAGATCAGTGTGATGACTAAACTAATGAGATGCCTAATTCAATAGATGGGGGAATTGTGAACTTTTTCACACATCTCTCTTAGCTAACTCATGGATTTAATAGAAACATGGGTCCAGAGGAACGTTCAACCCCCCCTATGAAATAACAAGTCGCTATCGAGAACTTCATGAGACAAAGGCCTACAAATTTTAGTGGATCATCCGATCCAACGACCCTGAACAATGGATCATCTCCATTGAAATGATCTTCTCCATAATTCAATGTTCTGAGAAAAAGAATATTTTCCTAGTGGCTTATTGTATTTAGGGTGAAGCTGATCAATGGTGGACGTTGATCAAAAAATACGAAGCCTGAGGAGGATATCAAGGCGTTGGAATGGAAGGATTTCCGAAAGATGTTTTTTGATAATTATTTTCTATGCACCCTCCAACTTAAGATGGAAAGGGACATCATTTACGCCATTCAAAAAGATGAATAAATTTTTGGACCGTAGGAGGAAAACATCACATGTCTTGCACGATACGCTTTCGGCTTTGTCGTTACCCCCGAATACAAGGTTGACCACTTCTTTGGTGGGCTGATGCCTAGCCTACGAAAAGCATTAGTGATCCGTGATTTTGACAACTATGAGAAAATTTTCCGATGTCCCTCAAAGTCAAAATGGAGATCGGAGAATCACAGGGGTATCTTGGGGATAAGAAGTGTAAGGTGGACTTTAATGTTGGAGGTCTGATGGATAAATCCAATGGTGCTAAGAAGTTCCAGCACCCCACTTGCCAAAATTTAATAAAGAAGAACCCTGGAAATTTCCTCAAGGGGAAGAGTAAATGCTTTATGTGTGGAAGATAAGGGCACCTAGCTATTAAGTGCTGGAAAGAAAGTCCAGTGGCTGCAACAGAGGAGAGGAATGCTCCATTCAATCCACAACACATTTTTCATTTCCACTAATTCAAATAATTGTGGTAACTTTAAAATAAGTGCCTTAATCCAATGGTTTTCGGAGGCATCCAACAACCTCCAAGGTAGAAAAAAAGGGCATTTGCCATCACATCTTATGAAGTGATCCCCGACAACGATGTGGTGACAGGTACACTAGTTATTAATTCAGGAATATCGAACATACATTTTGATTCATTTTCTATGCATACTTTTATTTCTCAAATGTTTAGTAAAACAATACCAGAACCACCACAAATCATGTATATGAAGATTTCAATGAGTATGACAAAAGGGGCAATAATTTCCTCCCATGAATAAAAATCCTCCCCTGTTATAATATGTGGATTGAATTTCTCAGCGAACCTTATCATAATCCATTTGGTTGAATTCAATGCAATTATTGGCATGGATTGTCTTTCCTTATATAGATCCAATATAAATTTCCAAGAAAGGGAAATCACACTCATAATGGAGAATCGACCCCATATTCAATACATGTTTAAGGGGAAAGATGAATCTATTTTAGATCCATCATCTCAAGAATGGATATTACTACCCTATGAGCACGCATATCTGGATCAAATGGTTGAGTCGAAGGAAGAATACATCCTTGAAGAAATGCCTATTGTGAGGGAATTCTATGAAGTGTTTCCGGAGGAACTTTCTAGCCTTCCTCCTAGAAGAGATGTTGAATTGTCAATTGAACATATACCACGGGCTCTACCAATATCCAAGACTCAATATATAATGGCTATCGCGGAGCTTGAAGAGCTGAAGAAACAACTATATGAGAATCTAGATAAAGGGTTTATATGCCCATGTGCTTCACCATGGGGTGCAGCAGTCCTCTTCGTCAAGAATAAGGATGTGTTAATGCGCCTTTGCATCAATTATCGCGAGCTCAAAAAAATCACGATAAAGAACAAGTATCCTCTCCCACGAATTGATGAATTGTTCGATCAGCTATGTGGAGCACAATACTTCTCTAAGGTGGACTTCCAGTCGGGATATTATCATGTAAGGGTTAAGAATGAAGATATCCCCAAGACTGCTTTTCGCACAAGATATAGGCACTATGAATTCATAGTAATGCCCTTTGGACTCACTAATGCACCATCAATCTTCATGGACATGATGAATAGAGTCTATAGAGATTACCTAGACAAATTTTTGGTAGAATTTATAGATGATATTCTATTATACTCTAAAACCATGGAGGATCATGAGGAGAACATAAGAACTATACTAGTGATTTTTCATAAAGAGAAGCACTATGCATTGTATACCAAGTGTGAGTTCTGGTTGAAGGAGCTCTCATTCTTGGGCCATATCATCACAAGAAATGGGATATCTGTGGATCCCTCCAAAACAGATGCAATTGAGGGATGGACAAGGCCAAAATCGGTAACAGATATCCTTAGCTTCTTGGGGTTAGCTGGATATTATCGATGATTTGTGAGAAATTTCTCATTTTTTCCCATCCCTCGTACCATGCTAACTAGAAAGAGAGTAATTTTTTCTTGGAGTGATGAATGTAATGAATGATTCAAAGAGTTGAAAATGAGGTTTATCACTGCCCCTATGCCCACATTACCCACTAGTGGCGAACCTTTTGTGGTATTTAGTGATGATTTGAAGAAGGACTTATGTTGTGTGCTGATGCAGAATGATAAAGTGATATACAATGCCTCATGACGGTTTATAATCCATGAGCGAAACTATCCAACGCATGATCTAGAGTTTGCAGCGGTTATCTTTTCCATGAAAATCTGGCGGCATTATCTTTATGTGGAGAAATGTGAGTTATATACTGACAACAAGAGACATAAAAATATATCCACATAGAAAGAGATTAATATGTGCCAAAGAATATGGATAGATCTCATCAAGGATAATGATTGTTCAAAACAATACCACCCTGGTAAAGCGAACAAGGTGGCAAATGCCCTAAGTAGAATGGAACTAGTGATTCTATCAATGATGAGAATATAAACGATCAAATATTATTAGACTTGATGAAGATGGATATGGGAATCATAAAGAAGGGAAAATAATCAATCTTTTCACAAATGATTTCTCAACCGTCTCTTTTGGAAAGGTTAAAGAATGTTCAAAAGGATGATGTGGAATTCAGGAAAAAGTGGAAGCTATCGAAAAAGGGAAATCCTCGGAGATTAATGTTAGTGAAGAAAGAATTGTGAGGTTTTGGAAAAGATTATGTGTTCCATCATGTCTGGAGCTGAAGAAGGAATTTTTGGATGATGCATATTGTTCAAATTTATCTATTCACCCAGCGACCACAAATATGTATTGAGATCTCTGAGAAAACTTTTTGCGGGATAATATGAAGAAGGAGATCGCTAAATATAAATCAAAGTGCCTAGTGTGCCAGCAAGTGAAGGCAGAGATGCAGATGTCTAAGGGGATGAGGCAACCATTGCCCATACCAGAATGGGAATCAGAGAACATCACCATGGACTTTGTCACCGGACTTCCAAGGACATCTAACGACAACAATGCAATCTGGGTTGTTGTGGATCATCTTACAAAGATGGCACACTTCATTACTATTTAGGAGGATTTCTAATTGGATCAACTAGCACAGATATATATCCCGGAAGTAGTAAGGTTTCATGGAGTACCACTATCTACGGTTTCTGACCGAGATCCAATATTCACCTCTATGTTTTGGAAGAGTCTTCAACATGCTCTAAATACTGAACTGAACATCAGTACGACCTAACATCCCCAAACTGATGGCCAATCCGAGCAGACTATACAAACAATTGAGGACATGTTGAGAGCATTCTCAATGGAAATTAAAGGAGTATGGGATAAAAATCTTCCTCTGGATGAGTTCTCTTATAATTACATCTTCCACTCAAGCATCCAAATGGAACCATATGAAGCCCTTTATGGGAAAAGGTGCAGAACACCGGCATGTTGGGATGATGCTGGTGAACGTAAGTTTCTTGGACCATATATGGTCAATGTAATGGTAAAGAAGGTGAAAACCATTCAGCAACATATCAAGGTAGCCTAGAGTTGACAGAAGAGTAATGTAGATAACTGTCAATGAGATATTGAGATTAATGTTGGAGACATGGTTTTTCTAAGCATATATCCATGGAAGAAGGTCATGAGTTTTGGATGGGAAGTTAAGTCCAAGGTACATCGTACCCATCGAGAGTCTTGAACGTGTCGTGGCATGTGGCCTATTGACTAGCACTCCACCTACCCTGGCCAATTTACATGATGTCTTTCATGTATCACTATTAAAGAATAACATACCTGACCCTTCACATGCACTATCTTCTGAGGTGGTACAGTTGGAGGATGATCTTTCTTATGAGGAGAAACCAGTGAGGATCTTAGATCTTAGAGAAATGTTCTCCAAAATAAGGCAATTCCCCTCATCAAGGTGTTGTGGAGAAACCACAAGTTTAAAGAAGTGACTTGGGAATCAGTGGAAATGATGAAGTTGTGTTACCCAAATCTGGTTTAGTGTGGGAAAAGGAAAATTTCAAGGGCGAAATTTATTAAGGGGGGAATATTGTAATGACCCAATGTTTCATTAATAGAAAATCCCTTTTGATCTAGTTTAATTTATCCATACATAAAATGTTTATATAAGATGTCAACTTCATTAGTTTTATGTTAAGAATTTTTACCGTTTCTAATATATCCGTTGAAAAATTATCACGTGAGAAGATTAAATATAGGGCTTTAACAAATCCATTTTACTCAGACAAAAGAAGTGATGGCCTCATCCAGTAGAATTTCTCCATACGAAGCCCATTTATCAAAGCTCGTAAAAGAGGCGGTGTCCTTGGGCTCCGATCATGATCAAGCCCAAGATGAGCTTCATCATGTTAAGCTCGAAGGGGACAGTCTATGGGAAATGTGTATGTTTATAGGGATTACTACTCGAGTGATGTTATCTGAGGCCCCCTTTGAGTCTGTCACCATATCACACCTTACCCGTAGGTCTTATGTGGCTGTTTTATGGGGATATGTAACAAATCTCTAGTACTATGTTCATGTGTATTATTTTTGTATATATTAATGAATATACCTCCTTGTCATTTTTGATACATTATAAAAAAAATTAAAGTGCAAATACTGTTTTTAGCTATTATTTAATTAAGAATTATATTTTATTAAATTAATGGATGTTTAAATTAAATAATATTTTAATAATGTATTATTATTATTATTAAATTAATTTTTATTAAATATAAATGATCTTATAATTTTATGAATGCAATTATAATTTTTAATAAGGTTTGAAAGCGATTTTTTACAAAACCTGTGAATTTTCTATAAATGTCGGTTTTTATATTAAAAGTAAAAATTAACATATTTAGAAAATTATTTAGATTTAATAAATGTTATTTCTGGAATCAGGACGTCGAAATTATCCAACGGTTAAGTTTTCATAAATTTTTGAGACTGTCAAATTTTTGGGGAAAAATTAAATACCCTTTAAATATAAAATGTGTTTTATGACATCATAAAGTCCCAATAGTGATATAATAAAATACTATAAGATTTATATACATCCAATAAATGTCATACCACTAAAATTTTATTATTTTGGGTTTTTTTAACTTACATTTCAATGCATTAATGGACCCATCAAGACATATTAAACACCTTGTCTTTTTAAGTTTATTTCCATGGGAGTATGACTCACCTCCACATAAGCAACCCTATTATTTTAATAATTTTGGACTATGTCCTTATAAAATATTTTTTTCCTCTTCCCTTTTCCAAAAACCATGGGATGGTTTCTGGTTTGATTTAATTTAATATAAGGGGTCCCAAACCTTAATAATAAAGTATTCCCTCACTTTTCTTATATAAACCCACCCATGCTCCCACTTCCACCTCACTCAAAGCCTTTGGAGTTCGTCCAACCTCTGCCCTACACTCTCTATAATCTTTAAAAGGTGCCCCATGTTTCCAATAAGCCTCTCTCAAGCCTCTCTCTAGCTTTTCGATGCACACATCCACGTAAGTGTTTTTCCTTCCTCTCTCTTTTTTGTCCAATTTTCGTTAAGTTGTTTTTCCATTTTAATTTCAATTATGAATGTTGGGGTATGGTTTCAACCCCCCCCCCCCATCATTTTTCCATATTTATTTTTGAATGATGGGAAACCCATTTCTTTCTCATTAAATGCCTCTCATGTACACCCGTTACTATTCTGAAATTCAGAAAGTAACTTCTCTATCCTCATTTACATTCAAGCAATACTTTTGTATCATGAATCTAAATTCCATTACAATTTTTAGTACATGTATCTATATGAACTCCATACTTTACATTACATTTAAATACGATTAGGAAACCCTTTATCTCTCATCAACCCTTTTTATTAATTCTTATGTCAAGTTGTTACACTGCTGAAATTGTACCGATTTTCTAAGACAATGCCATTGTGTAGTGAATACCATGCCCATTTCTCCATCAAGGGTATTCACCATAATGAACATTTACATATTGATTATAAATTTTCATGTTTTAATTCCACATTACTTTATCATGAAATAAATTATTATGTTTAATGAATCCTTGTTTTATGATCCACATGGCATACTTATGCATGAAATGAAATGTTTAAGAAGGGTGCGACCTTATAGCGCTTTAATGCATTGGGTGAAGTATAGTATCATGATATGTCATGTGAAATGAGGGTTAACACATGCAAATTAAGGTTAAAGGCGGGTTTACCCATGCTTCATGTGAAATGAGGATTTACTCATGATCCATGTGAAATGAGCCTTAGCTAATGAAAATTTCATGTTAAGTGTTGTTGCCACATTTTCATGTTATGATTTTCATGATTTATCATTCCTTTATGTTGATGTCACTATCATGATCTATATATATTCCTAATTTATAACATGTATTGTACTCCTAATGTTATTCTATGTGTATTCCCTTGCTGGGCTTTATAGCTCACCCTTTTCTTATGCATGTCTTGAGGTTATCCCATGAAATGCTAAGTACGAGGGAATGTCGTGGTCATGTAAAAGATGTTTTAAATAAAGATGTTGTATTTCATGTTTTATGTTCTTATGTAATTATAATTATCCCCAATGAAACTAAACCTCTCGAACTTCTTTTTTGTATATATTGATGTTATATGGAATAAATCATGTTTAACTTTGTAATAAAAAGCACGGTTGTCATAGCAATTCTCAACTGGGGGGAAGGATGTAACATCCAAGGTAAATAATAAATATCGAATGTTCATATATAGTAATATTTCTGAATATAATATTAATATTACATTAATGGGGATTCCATGTTTGATAATGTACACAATACACAAAAAACGTGTTTCATTCAAATCTTACATTGCACACTAATAATTTAATAATATTATTTTAAATGGTAGTTAACGCCTAGCTGTTGTAATGGCAGGAATGAACATAATTGACTAAAAAATTATTATATATGTTTATAAAATATTTTTACATTTATCCAATAAATTTTAGAGGCATAAAATGCGAATGAATAAAATGTTAAGCATAAATATTCTAACATTTATTAAAAGGTTGATTAAAAGCCTTTTGATGGAGACCCATTTTTAAATCTACATTTTGTTAATTTTATATGTTATATTTGACAAAATAAAATCCTTTTTTAGAGTCGGGGCAAAAAAATTTAAATTGTGTAATTTTTTTTATTTTTCGATAAAGTTCATTTTTTTAATGATTAGTGAAAAGTGATGTATTTTAATTAAAAACCAAATTTTAATCTATTTTATTTATATGGATAGATAAAATTTTTAATTGGTTTTAAAGTGTAATTAAAATATATTTTTACCATTTAATCAAATTTTTTTCATTAGAATTAAATTTATTTTGAAATTGGATATAAACAAGTGTCAATCTTTTTATAGATATTGTTTGTTAAAAACACTCTATTTGTTCTGACAGCGAGAATTAATTATAAAATTAAATAATGAAACTTATATGTTTTTATTTTTCTAAAATTTACATCATTTTGGAATTTGGAATATCAAATATAGAGTAGGGTGAATTTTTTATATTTTTCTGATATACATATATTCTTGATGAATAGTGAAACCACTAAGTAATTGTTAAAAACTGACATTTTCGTTTAAATGAAATTTTACCACATTTTTTAATTGAATTTCAAAAATCCTAGATACATGGTTGTCATTATTATGTAAAATTTGGTTTAATGGGATGAAAATAATTTTTGAGGAATAGTAACTCTTGAGTTTTATTAACCATGATTAAAGGTAATTAGGATAATTTAAGGTAAAAATGATATTATAAAAATATAAAAATACCTTCACACATGTCATAGCCATATTTTATGATTCATGGGAGTCCATGAAAATTCATGGGTCAATTTGGTGGCCACATGGAGCCACATGGGTATGAAAATGACAGTAATAAAATTTTATTGAAAGTAAAAATAAAAATGTCACAAACATTTATTTTTTTACTAAATATATTTTTACATGGTGTTATATAAGAAATATTTTGGACTATAATTATTCATAAGAAATAAAACAATATATCCTACTTCATGGTATTTGTTTTAATATTTTAGACATAAAATAAAATAAATTATATATGACACAATAATGATGCAGTGTTTAAGTCATTAATGAATGATTAAAATAAATATGAATATAAAGATTAAAATAATATACAAACCATGTACAATTCTTATTGGAAGATTTTATTTAGAACATGAGACACCTTATCGTCGAATTTAATGATTTTTGGACCTTTAGAAACTAAAAAGAATAATATAATAAAATAATATTTTCAACCTTTCCAAAAGACCCCCTCCTCTCCCTTATAAAAAAACCCCACTTCCTACCACTTTCTCACAATTCTAAAGACCTTTGGATCATCCATAATCTACTCAAATAATCTAACATGATCCCTATCTTCATCCAAGTAGCCTTACCATAGGAATAAATCACTCCAAGAAACCCTTTTTGTTCAAATAGAGGTGAGTTACCAGATTTAATGGCAATGTCTTCTCATAGGTTCTTTTGTTTTATTTTGCTTCTCCAACCCCTTAAACACTTTTTATTTATTTATTTTGTAACAAAACTAGTATCTAAAATATAATATTATGTTTTTATGATATTTATACTAGCTACACTTACACAAAACTCCATCTAATGGGTGAAGAACATATTGTTTCTATGGACAACGAACTACTGCCTCACGAAACGATGATTGTTTAATGATCTCCTACTGCCTCTAATGGTGTCCATTAAGATATCACTGTATTTATATATGATATATATTATGTTTATATTTTCCTTATGATTCTTTATTTTTCATTTATTCAATACCATTATGGATTCTATAATGGGTAAACGCGATAATTTCATTTTAGAAAGTGCATACTACCGCACCCTCAAAGTGACTTGAATAGTTAATTCCATATATGGAATGTATAAAGGATGTAGTTAGTGGTATTATATATGATATTGTACTGGAATTATAATATACCTTTATATAAAAATATTTTCAATCCATTAAATGCTAAATATAAATGAAAGTAGCATTCATGCGTACGTACTGTTTTCCGTCTCCACGAACGATGCATTTCTTTTCATACCATCAAATGTTATGTACTGGGGTAAATAAATATATATACTGGATATATATGATATATATGCTATCTAAATCATGAATATAATTTTGGAGATAATGGATATTTTACTACTTGAACAACATGTAAATATATGAAGTTCACTTTTTACTCAAGTACCAAATATCTATAAAACGACAATCATTAACATAATGTTTATATCATTTTAATAAGTGATATAAAAGAAATTATAAATTTGAAAAATTTTCTTAAAAATTTATAAATTAACTTAAGTTTATCATTCAGGAAGAACAAGGAACCTACGAGCGACTCAAGTTAGACACGTGGTAAGGAGTTTCTTATCTCGCTTTTAATTCCGTGAGATTTTAATTGTTCCCCACTTGTTTATTACATGTGTGGTATTGAGTACTGACATTTGATAAATATTATCATTATTATATTTATATTAATGGTATTATATGATTCATTTGGTGGTTATTATCTTGTGGTCATACGACTCGATTTATTACAGTGAGATATGAGGGTTTTTTATCTCACTTTATTATTCCCGTGAGATTAATGGTACATTTTTCACTATATCCTTTGAGTGGTGTATTTACTGACCATTAATATACTAATTGTGTAATATAATTTAATTTTTGGGTATATAACTCAAAATTTTATGGTTCTTCTTTCATGGGGTGTATGTTTTGTAAGTTAGCAAATCGGTAAGGGAACCATTCACCCTCCTCTTTTTGTTATGTCTTTTAATTTACATATTATTATGTTGGGATATGATCTTATATATCCTTATTGAGGTAAATTTTATTTCCAAGTGATGAGATACCATTATCTCTCTAATCAACTCTTTTTCTAAAATTTAATGTGACAATGTTAGTCTAACGAAATTTATGTTAGGGAACTTCTTATCGCAATATCAATTCTTTGGGATAATCCTCTAATTTTTATTATGTCATGCTAGGAATATGTGTGAATGACCTATGATTGTTTTGCACATAATATCCACTTATATTGGGTGTATTTATATTTTTCACAAATAATTATTCCATTGATTTATCCTTAATCTAAGGATACCATCTTCGTAAGGGGCTTAGTCCCAATATCCTTTCATTGAGGAATATATTGTTTTAATAAAAGACTTTATTTTATACTCTGTATAAACAAATTTGACATTTCATTTCATTCAAAGGGGATTTTTTTCTATGAAGCGTTTTACTAAACAACAAAAACGAATTTTTAATTTAACATATATGGTGACAATGATATTTTCTCCACCGCGAGTATTACTTGATCATTGGCTTCCATAACAAGATGTAATTTTCATAAAAGGACAAATAAACACCATATACTCTATTATGTATTTTGGTATTGAAAAATGGTTTTGATAATGGATTTTTTTTGTTAATATATTTATGATATATATTGTGATTGAAATGTGGAAATGTTTTCTTTCATTTATATTTCTTGTATGTGTGGGATTTTGTTATCGTATATGGGAATTTGACGATTGGTTATGTGATAAACCATATGACGGGTGGTTCTGTGATAAACTAGGAAGGGTGTGTAGGTTATAACCTCCATTTCATTGGGTATGTAAGTCGACCGTATGGAAATTCCATTTAGTGACATGTGTGGAAGTCGACCATATGGTTATTCCATTTATGTATGTTTATGTCCCAATATACCTTTATTGTTTATGTGTTCTTTATATTAGTTTTATGATCAACTTTTGGATACAAAGGGGTAACCAATGATCATGTATTCATTGAAGAGTATTTACTATTTCATAATGTCGAAAATAATTACTTATGATAAAGTAATCATGATTTACTTGTTTTTTTGAGAAACTAATAGTTTTACTTCATTTTATATCCCATACTAAGATTTTAATGCTCATCCCATGTTTTTGAAATGTTTTTTACATGACTTAAAGATGAAAAGGGTCATGGGTAGGATCAAGGAAAGACATGCTATCTAAAACATAGAACTAGACATGTTTCATTTTAAGAGTTTTAATTTTCTGAAAAAATGGAAACTGAGTAGAAGTGTATACTTTGTAATATTTAAAGATGAAATAGCTATGGCCTAATTCTCTAAAACACTAAACCTAAAATGATATTCAATTTGAATTATTCTTTTAATTCAAGATTATGTAATGTTTTAAGGATGGGTACTTATAGACTAGGTCTCATGCGTGACATGAAATAGATGGTTAAATTTATTAAAATGTATATTAATTTTACTCATGGTAGGAAGAAGTTAAATGTTGATATATTATTACAACTTATAGATTTTATAGAGTATGATCACCATTTCCCCTATCTATCTCTTATACTATGTAGGAATAGGATTCAAAGGAAGGGAATGATGGACCCAAGAATTATTATACTTGTTGAGGTTATGGAGAGCATCTATCTTATGGAATACTGATTGGCACATCCACAAAGGAAAAATGATATTAAATAACGCTTTTTATGTGTCATGAGTTTAGTGGTATCACTCAAACTAATCTCATGTGGTCATTTTGGATGGTTGAGATGTGGATATTAATGTGTCCTTTAAGGATCATTCGATGTGTGTATTATATCACAGTGAGAATATGTTGCATGGAATGTATATGGTGATATTTCATGTACAGTGGGAAAATGTGAGTATTCCTAAGGAATCATGGAGAGATATGTAGTTATATGGGCTCAATTCCCCGATCATTATTCTTTTGAATATTAGAGATGGTTTGGAGTATATATCAAAGATAAAATGTTATATGGTTGGGAGGTTTTAAGATCATGACCTTTTCATACCAATTCATTAAATCATTTATAGAATACTTTCACTATTTTTGTCTATATTATTTTTATTTTTCCTTGGGTTTCTGGTTGAAATTTTAAAATTGTGGAAGGAACGTGGCTATGCACGGTTTGTACCTAGTTTTCTAAAATCGTGCACAAAATCTAGAAAATAGTTTAAAACCAAGCTAAGGGTACTCACATAAACGGTGAAAATATTATAACCATTTATCCCAATATTTAACAACCATGCGACCCCATGGGAGGTAGCGCACAGTTAGGCCCACCATTATGAAATAATTTTCCCCCATTCCAAAAAACATGCACATAGAAATTTGAAGCTCAAAAATTTAATATAAAATCAATAACCACTCATTATTAATTTTTATTCACCCCCACAATGAAATTAAATAATTCTTATGATTTCTAGAGGATCGTAGTTGATTTCAAAATCATTAAAACATCTTTATTGAAGAAACGAAGATCGTTATATGGATTTCCACCTCTCCTTTTATGATATTCTCCTCCCATGTGGTTTCCTATATTTTAGGGAGACAATGAATTTTTCGTTTTATTTTATTAAAGTATTAGATATATGATATTATATATCAAACTATGAATAATCTTGCATCCATGGTTCATATATAGATCTCCTTTTTTATGGCGATTAGGATTGTTTTGCATCAATTGGAGATTTATGTTGGTGAACGTCTATCATCAATCATGAGGTTGGTGGTCTAAATTCAAATTGTATATACTTGAATATTAATTCGATGAATATATTGTGGAATTCAATGTGGAAAATTTTTAAATTGAATCATAATTTTAAATAATTAATTGATTAGTTAATTAATTAAATGATGGAATTGATTATTAGATTTTCCATGTTTTTATGGAATGAGTTAAACTTGTGAAAATGATTTCAGTAATTTTGATTTTGAAATTTGTGAATAATGTCACATTAAATTGATAGTTTGTTTGGTACTGAAATGGACCAATTATTTTTATTTTGAAATTTGTAAATAGATGGTATTGTAGAATTTATTGATTATGGATACTTACAAGATGTTTAATTTAATTAGGAAGGGTCAATGAATTAATTGATTGGATGTAGAAAATAATTTAATGATGATGTTTTCAAATTGTTACATGTAATTTAAATAATGACATGTAATTTTTTTGATTAATTTAAATTTAACAATTTATGGAGAATGATTGATATGACGGTTAATGATTCATGAAATTAATGTATATGAAATTTTTATTTGTTTGATATTGTGATATGTGTGATTTTGTGTGATAAATTAATGTGGGAAAGGGATTGAGGCTTCAAATTCTATTTTGTGATAAGGGACTGTGTCATTATGATGTAGGCTTTAAATTCCCATATTTGATCAATAATTTTTGGATAGAGTTTGCGTCTCCAAATATTTATAGGTTGTACCATGTGTGGGATAAAAACTGAGGCTATAAATACCCATGGGAAATTACGGTGAGGGAAAAAGGATAATGATCCAAATACCCATAGGGTTCTAGACATGATATTTTGTGCCCTTGAGGAAAACACTTGACAATGCATCCAAGTTGTTATGTTATTAAATGTAAAGAAATGGATAATAAAATATCAACTATTATAATGAACTTTTAATTGAATAAGTTGTATGGTTTAGACTCTGACGTGGTTCGAAGCATGTATTAATAGTCCATGTGTCCTTGGAAACCCAGAAGTTTATGTGTTTAAAAAAGAATAATTTAATTTTTAAACTCGTAACATTATTACATATAGGTTATTTATTATATAACTATCTATATTGTTATGAATAGGTATTGTTTTGTATACTATTGGTGATATAAAATATTGTTTTACTAACACCCTACTAGGGATTCCTGATCAGTACAAAAATAGAATTGATGTATGTAGGAGAGGATAAAGGTAATATCACAATGCCAGATGGCTGAGTGAGGGGTGGATCATGTGTTAGGGAACTAGACACAGTGTTGGGAATATAATGGAGTTTTTGATAACA
Organism: Viscum album; assembly: GCA_963277665.1. Classification (NCBI taxonomy): domain Eukaryota; kingdom Viridiplantae; phylum Streptophyta; class Magnoliopsida; order Santalales; family Viscaceae; genus Viscum; species Viscum album. The sequence goes on from OY728127.1 coordinate 1,121,286,473, forward strand.
TAGTTTTTTTATTCATTTTATCCTTCACAGCTATATGGAATGAAATATATATAATTATTTTTTGATATTGTATTTAATTTTTCAGTAATATTTTGATACTAGTATTATTCTAGTTATGGTAATTGTATTTTGGTTATTAATCATCTAATTCAATAATTTAACTACTTTGGTATATGAGGTATTGTCTCCCCATGATTGACATTAGTCCCTCGCTTCTAGTCAACAGAATGTGGCTTATGGGGTGGCATTCCTGAGGTCATGTTGTGAACTAGCCCTAGGTACAAATATGTGGAAGTTGTGTTAGGAGGTACCATCATTTGGATCCAACATTGAATAAAAATGGAGGGGTCTATTGAATTGTTTTGGACACACCTCCACCACAAAAAAAGAAATGAATTATTTATATTTTTATTCCTAAACATATATTGTAAAGACCCGTAAAATTCATTGAAATTTTTTTCTTAATTTTCTTTGCAATTTTACAAGAACGCAATTTCTGACCGCACTTGATTCCGAGGCCCGGTGTGCCCGGAGTTTCTATTCGAAGTTTAGCATGGGTACGTTCAGTGAACGAACGAGCGGGAATTTATAACTTTTGGACCGGTGCCCAGAATAGAATTCCGAGGGCACCGATGGAACCGCATCGCCGGTAATTTCTTAGGAACTCCTGTTCTGGAGATGCGTTTGCACGAGAGTGGATGATAAAAATTGTGGAAGTTTAATTTATTTTTATTCTACAATTTTTATTTTTCTTTTAATGTTTTAAGGCTATGGGTGGAAGCTGGGTAACAACCCAACTTCCCAAGGTTGGTTATGAGGGTGGTGGGGCCCACACGAACCCCACCCCTTCATATTCTTCAACCCCCCTTAATTCACCAATAACGTTTGTTAACTTAAACATTAATAACTTATGTTATTAATTGGGTGAGTTAAGTGTGGTTATTTGAATTTTAAACTCTTGAAATTCAAATGTTATGATATGTTAATAAAAAAGGTGGTAAGCTTATTTTATTTGGGGTTTGGAACCATTGTTTCTTGGGAGGTTTTTGGGAGAAAAGCTAAGGAAATCTAGCAATGCGACGTCTCTTTCTGCGACGGTTCTTCCGCAACGTCTCTCTTTCCGCGACGCCGTTTCTGCGACGCGACTACCTCCTTCCAAGTCGCCTCTTTCCGCAATGGTTATACCGTGACGTTTTCTCTTCGACGAACCTCCGATCAAGCTCCGCCTTTGAAACCAAGGTAGGGGTTTAATTTTATTTATTTCTTTTTGTTCGTGGATACCAACATGACGATCTTCATGGATTAAAACCAATAGTTATTGAATAACATGAGGGGGACAGACCGCACAAACACGGCCGACCCCCCTACTTATTTCATGTTGGTTCCTTTGTGATTTTGTACGGAAAGGCGTGGTGATGTCGAACAACGTGAAATCATGCGACAAGGAAATGCGCGGCACCATCGCGTCGCGCCGTGAAAAGAAGAACAAGGGCGCGATGCCGTCACGCTGCGTCAAAGAAAACCAAGGACACCATGGCCGGAGCGGGGCCACAGTGGAGGGGAACGGTGTCGTTGCACCACACCGAACAAAATAGGTCGTGGCCGGTTCCGGGCCGCGGCGGAGCAGGGTGACCGGCGGCCGGTACCAGGCCGCCGGTGTCGGTGATGGAGGAAGGACCGGCCGTTGCCGGTCCTTGTTGGCAGAACCGGTCGGCCGGTGCGGGCCGACAAGACAAAGGGAAACCGGGGGAATGAATTCCTCTGGCCGGCCTACAAAACGGCCCCCATAAATGGGGGGCCGCGTTTACACCAGGGGGGCATGCACCCCCCCTGCCAAATGGCTCGGCCGTTGGCCGAGCTGGCCAACGCACTGGGCGCGCTGTGCCCAGGCCGGGCCGGGTCGACCTGGACCCAGGTCGGGTCGACCCGGTTCGGGGGGACCAGGGGGGTCTCGGGCCAGGTCGGTCCGGGCCCGAAACCCCCGTTTTCGGACCATCTTCGGTCTTTTGCCCATAACATGTGCTACAGACTTCCAAACGATGCATCGTCAGTTGTGTAGCGATTGTTGTAATGAGACGGTCGATTCAGTATATCGCACTCAAAGTTTCAGAATATTTTGGGTTCGGCCGGGTTGGTTCATACATGATACCAACCGGGCCCTCGGAGCGGAAACAGATATATCTTGAGCTACAGACATCCGATTGATGTGTCGTTGACTTGGTTGGATTACTCTTAGTGAGAAGGATATTTTGGCTTACTTCGCCCGAGTTTTGGATGCAGGTAGAGTATGGTCGGGTTGGTTTTGACATAAAAAAACCAACCAGGACCTTGGGACGAAAAAGCCAATATCTCACAGACCGGGCGTCTGAATGACGCGCCGTCTGTTGAATAGAGTTCCTGTTGATGATAAGGAACTTTTGGATGAATCAACTCATGACCTTGTATCGGTTGATGTATCAGCCTCTCGGCTCGTGGAGCGGACCCTCCCAAACGAGCTTGCTGTGTGAGGGAACCCTAAAGCTGGCTGTGACTGCATTGACGAAGACGAATGTGCAGAGATCCTCAGTGGATACGACGACGATGACTTCAGCACTCAGCGATCCTATGTGGGTCAATTCTATAGATCCTATGTGGATCTGATCCTACGTGGGTCAGTGCTACAGATCGTATGTTCGTCCGCGCTCAGCAGTCCAGTGTGGCCCAGCGCTTACAGATCCTGTGTGGGTTCGATCCATTGTGGGTCCTTGCGGGGGTTAGTTACCTATCAATCCTTTGTGGTTCCGATCCTACGTGGGTCATTACGGGGGTTAGTACCTATCGATCCTTTGTGGGTCCGACCACTTAGATGGATCGGTGATCATCTCTATCGTTTTCGAAGAAGTATACATGTGTGAGCTGAATCCTGGTTTTCTATCCTTTGTGGATTGTGTTGTGCTATCCTATGTGGATTACGTTTTGCTATCCTTTGTGGATTGAGTTGTGCTATCCTATGTGGATTACATTTTTCTTTCCTGTGTGGACTGGGTTGTACTTGAGCTCAGTAGTTGGAGGCGAACGAGAATTGGTGATTTAGGTATATGTATGGGAATATACCTAAGTAGTGTCAGTTGTTACTTTGTGATTGTATATTTCCTTTGTGTATTGTCCTTTGTAGATTTTGGGATACCATTAGGGGTCTCAGGGTCCCTACTGAGTAGCTTATACTCACCCCTGCACGGGCTATGCCCGCACATCGTTGTGTTGGTTGCAGACGAGGGGCATCGCTGATCTTGGTTGGGGCTTGCGGAGCAGGACGGTACTTGGAGGTGGACCACTGGATGAGACAGACTCGGAGCGGACGACTGGACCCGAGGAGCTATGAAGGCTATCTGTACCCACCCTTCAGGTGGGACTTCTAGTGGATGGCTCGAGGCTGCAGTTCTACTTTTCAGTTGCTGTTTTTCCCTTTCCAGTTATACTTTACAGTTGGGCTTGTATTTCCGGCCCCCTTTACTTTCAGCACAGCTTGTTTCAGTTTTACATAGTGTTTTACTTCCGCTTATACTCTGTGGTGTTTGTTTAATTTTATAAAGGCAATTCCTTCCCAGTTATTAGGATATATGCCTTTGGTGCTAGTCACCGGCCCCTGGCCTATGGAAGGCGGGCTTGGGGTAGTCATGGAACGGGCCCGAGGACGGGTCGTGACAAATTGGTATCAGAGTAGTTCGGTTCTACCACAGAACTCAGGACTCTTTTTCTATGTGAGGCAATAGTGTTAAGTGTATTAAGTGTGGTTACCAGTCCAGGGAGTACAGTGTTGGTGTGGCGGCCGACGTATCAGAACACCAGGACCCTGATTTCTGATTTCTGACTTAATGAATGAAGACATTGATTTCTTTTGTGTTTCAAGTTTTCATTGTGATTACTTTGTATCAGCTCACCAGGTATACTGTTCTGACCATGGCGCACCTGTTTCCTTTTCAGGATGGACCCACGACGGTAGCCAGCTAGGGTTCCGAGTGTTGATCCAGACGATAGCCCACCGAGCGACGAGGGCTCGGTGTAGGGACATTTTTCAGTAGTGGCACTGGCGGTAGCTCTACCCGCCGAGCCACCGATTCTTCCAGCCCCAACCGCTAACGATGCATGTTGACATAGTGCACTGCATGAGTTCCAGCACTAGCGACCACCCAGGTTCTGTGGGGAGACGGACCCCTAAGCAGTCGAGGATTGTCTGGAGGCAGTGGTACGAGTTTTCTGGATAGTGAGGGCACCAGCAGACATCATGGTGATCCTCGCAGCGAGCCTACTGCACGCGGCAGCAGGAAGATGGTGTAGCATGATGCTCCAGGTGCACGACGAGGAATATCTCCTATGGACAGACTTTGAGAGCCTCTTCTTCTCGGAGTTCATCCCAGCCACCCTCTGTGCGGTGCACATCCAAGAGACTCTAGAGCTGCGGCAGGGCTGCTGGTCGGTCGCCCAGTACTCGGTGAGATTTACCGATCTCTCGCACTACTCAACAGACATGGTATGGTACCCATTCTTCCGAGCCCGAACCTTCGAGCAGGGATTGAGACAGGAGATCAGGGCATCGCTGATCTCCCCCAGCATTCCGACTCAGGCAGGGGTACTAGATCGAGCCCTTATGATCGAGAGATTTCTAGCTAACCCTACTTCAGCATCGAGACCTACCACAGGGCAGCACGTAGAAGAGTCTTCTATAGTAGGCAGTCGATGGATAACTCACAGGTCCAGTCAGACTAGAGCCTCAGGCAGACGACCTCAGGACACTGGCTCAGCAGTGTGGGGCACTCAGCACGGAGCCAGTCTTTTGAGAGGAAAACAGTTCTACGCAAGCGGCAGGTAGGGCCAAATGGCTCGTGGCTTCCCAACCCGCCGAGCAGAGGAGTAGCAGATGGTTGAGGGACCACCCAGGTAGAGTAAGAGGATCAACCGTGGCGGTCCGCAGGGAGCAGGCGGATGAGGCAGAGGAGCTGGACGAGCAGCAGGTTGTGGGCGACGCTTTGATGCTCTACAACCACCACCACCAGGAGTTCCACCCCGACCCCAGGGAGCTGGCGGACAGAGACATGTTCAGCTCCAGGCAGGGGAGGCCTACGACCACAGTGCACCCAAGATGATTCGAGGTACTATCTATGTCTATTCTACCCTTTCTGCAGTTCTTATAGACACAGGAGCGAGTCATTATTTCATAGCCATTGCCCTTGTTCGGAGCTCGGAGATTCCGACAGAGCCGTTGGCTCGATCCATACAGCTAGAGACTCCTACAGCAGCGGACTTGACGATTACACACTAGTGCTGACGGTTTGATCTTACTCTAGGAGGAGAGTGTTTCGGCTGGGATCTTCATGTAGTGGCGTCGAGGCCTTACGACGTCTTATTGGGCATGGATTGGTTATCTGGGATTCATGCACAGATCGATTGTATTAGGCGCAAGGTGCGATGTGTTTGCGCCGACAGGAGCAGGTTTACCTTCACCGGTGAGAAGGGAGCCTTAGAAACACAGGATGGACTCACGCAGATGGGAGGACAACCCATCACTCATCAATTGGCTAGCCTCATCCTAAAGCAGTTGACGTGCAGAGTCCTTGTTTTCCTGTAGTGGTGGATCAGTATGAGGATGTTTTTCCCGATTACATTCCATGACTACCTCCTCACAGGGAGGTAAACTTTTATATTGACTTGTACCCCGGGACAACCCTGATATCCACCCCAGCATATCGAATGGCCCCCGCCGAGCTTCAAGAGGTACGGGTACATTTGGAGGACTTGCAGGGCAAGGGATTCATCCGACCTAGTGTTTCACCCTGGGCTTCCCCGATATTGTTCACCAAGAAGGAGGACGGGAGATTGCGACTTTGTGTCGACTATCGTCGCCTGAACCAGGTGACAGTGAGGAACAAGTATCCACTACCGAGGATTGACGACCTCTTTGATATCTCAAGGGATCACGGTGGTTCTCGAAGATAGACCATAGGTTAGGCTATCATCAGCTCAGAGTTTGGGATGAGGACGTGCAGAAGACGACCTTCAGATGTCGGTATGGCCACTATGAGTTCTTGGTTATGATCTTCAGCGTGACCAATGCTCCAGCAGTGTCCATGGCCCTCATGAACAGGATCATTCAGCCATACCTTGATCGATTTGTAGTGGCCTTCATCGACGACATTTTGATTTACTCGACCACTAAGGAGGAGCACGCCTACCACTTGCGAGTTATTCTTGACGCACTCCGAGAGCACCAGCTTTATGGAAAGCACTCGAAGTGTCAGTTCTGGATACACGAGGTCCACTTCTTGGGACACGTCATCTCTGAGGCGGGTGTTGCAGTGGATCCTACGAAGATCGAGGCAGTACTAGCTTGGGATCCACCAGGGATCGTGACAGAGGTGCAGAGTTTCTTGGGACTAGCTGGGTACTATCGGAGATTCGTTCTAGGCTTTTCCATAGTTGTGGCACCACTCTCAGCTTTGATGAAGAAGGAGAAACCCTTTTTATGGTCAGACAGATGTCAGAAGAGCTTCCAGGAGCTGAGACAAAGACTGACTAGTGCACCTATCTAGAGGTTTCTAGAGGAGGGAGTATGGTATGTAGTCTACTGTGATGAATCAGGGACCGGACTGGGATGTGTCCTGATGTAGGATTGGGCAGATATCGCCTATGGATCATGTCAGTTGAGGCCACATGAGCATAACTAAGCTACCCATGACCTGGAGTTAGCAGCATTGGTCATCTCTCTAAAGACATGGAGACACTATCTGATGGGTGAGCGCTTTACAGTCTATTCTAATCATCAGAGCCTCAGGTACATCTTATCTAAGAAGAACCTGATCCTGAGATAGTGACGATGGCTCGAGTTCCTCTAGGACTATGACTTTGAGATAGTATATACTCCTGGGAAGGGGAACGTGGTAGCTGATGCCCTCAGCAGGAGGACATGCATTTAGCTACTTGAGGAGGCAACAGAGCAGCTAGCCTCTTTGCAGATATCCTTCGTGGATAGAGATGGAGCAGCCTTTCTTCAGTCTCTCACAGTCACTCCTCCACTACTACAGCGGGTCAGAGAAGCACAACGTGGGGACACTGATTGTGAGACGCGATGTGCACAGATATCCTCAGGGCATGCATATGCTGGTTTCTCCTTTGGAGTAGAGCACGACGTCCTTTTTATAGGACGTACCTTGGTACCAGTTTCATTACAAGAGGAGGTGCAGAGAGAGTTTCACACTTCCCCATTGGCAGTACATCCTGGAGTGGCGAAGATGTACCCGGATCTCAGACGACAGCACTGGTGGCCGGGCATGAAGAAGGCTGTGGCAGAGTTCGTTTCTCGATGCCTCACCTGCCCGCAGGTGAAGGTAGAGCATCTGGTAACAGCATGCTTGGTACAACCCTTGGAGGTCCCGGAGTGGAAGTGGGATGTAATATCTATGGTCTTCGGGACTGGACTTCCATGCACTTCCAGAGATCACGACTCCCTTTGGGTGACTGTCGACCGACTCACCAAGTCGGCGCACTTCTTACCCATCAGAGAGCAGGGCTCAGTGGAGTGCTTGGGATGTCTCTATGTTCAGGTGATTGTACGGCTTCATGGTGTGCCATCTTATATCGTCTCCGACCGAGATGCTCGGTTTACTTCCCGGCTTTGGAAGGGGTTAGAGGAGGCGTTCTGAACGCAGCTACGTCTGAGCACCGCCATTCACCCTCAGACAGATGGTCAGATGGAGAGGACCATTCAGACACTCGAAGAAATCATCCGCGCATGTGTCCTCGACTTTGGTCGTAGCTGGGAGGAACACCTACCCTTGGTGGAGTTCGCGCACAACAACAGCTACCACTCCACCATCGGGATGGCACCGTATGAGGTGTTGTATGACCGACCTTGTATATCACCGTTGTGCTAGATAGACCTAGGGGAGTCAGCACTTGTAGGACTATAGATGGTCCAGGCCACGACATAGAAGGTCCAGGTCATCCAGGAGCAGATGAGGACAGCTCAGAGCTGGCAGAAGTCTTATGCTGACAGGAGGCAGAGTCCACTAGAGTTCGAGGATAGCGACCACGTCTTCTTGCGTGTCTCACCTCAACATGGATTACCGAGATTTTTCCGAGGTGGCAAGTTGTCTCCATGCTTCATCAGACCATTCCAGGTCCTCAGCAAGATTGGCGAGGTAGCTTATCACTTGGCTCTACCACCTCAGTTGCACCGGGTGCACGACGTCTTCCACGTATCTCAGCTGAGGATATACGTGCATGACCTGACGCACATTATTGACCATGGGGAGCTAGACGTTGATGATGGGGCGAATTTTGAGGAGATCCCAGTAGAGATCAAGGATCAACAGGAGAGGGTCCTACGTGGATGGTCGATTCCTCTAGTGCGCATCAGATGGCCGCACGGGAACCTCCAAGAGAGCACTTGGGATCGGGAGGCTCAGATGCGTGCTCAGTACACTCATTTGTTTCCCTAGTTATGATGTATCTTTACAGGGACTTAAATCCCTGAGGTGGGAGTAATGTAAAGACCCGTAAAATTCATGGAAAATTCTTTCTTAATTTTCTTTGGAATTTTACAAGAACGCAGTTTCTGACGGCACTTGATTTCGAGGCCCGGTGTGCCCGGAATTTCTATCCAAAGTATATCTCTGGTACGTTCAGTGAACGAGTGAGCGGGAATTTCTAACATTTGAACCGGTTCTCGGAATCGAATTCCTAGGGCACCGATGGAACCACAGCGCCGGTAATTTCTTAGGAACTCCTGTTCCGGAGATGCGTTTTCACGAGAGTGGATGATAAAAATTATGGAAGTTTAATTTATTTTTATTCTACAATTTTTTTTCCTTTTTGTGTTTTAAGGCGATGGGTGGAAGTTGGGTAACTACCCAACATCCCAATGTAGGTTGAGAGGGTGGTGGGGCCTACACAAACCCCACCCCTTCATATTCTTCAACCCCCTTTAATTCACCAATAACTTTTGTTAACATAAACATTAATAACTTATGTTATTAATTGAGTGAGTTAAGTGTGGTTATTTTAATTTTAAACTCTTGAAATTCAAATTTTATGTTATGTTAATAAATTAGGTGGTAAGATTATTTAATTTGGGGGTTGGAACCTTTGTTTCTTGGGAGGTTTTGGGTAGAAAATCTAAGGAAAGTTAGAGTTCTTAATCCTCTTCGACAAGGAATGCGAAGAACGGATCGAAATACGTTGAAGAACGTCGAGTCCTCGAAGACCGACTCTGCGACACCGACCCACGACGCGATGTCTCATTCCGTGATGGTTCTCCCGCAACGTCTCTCTTTCTACGACGTCGTTTCCGCGACGCGACTTCCTCCTTCCAAGTCGCCTCTATCCGCGACGGATATACCCTGATGTTTTCTCTTCGACGAACCTCTGATCAAGCTCCGCCCTTGAAACCAATGTTGGGGTTTAATTTTATTTTTTTATTTTTGTTCGTGGAAACCAACATGATGATCTTCGTGGATTAAAACCAATAGTTATCGAATAATGCGAGGGGGACAGACTGCACAAACACGGCTGACCCTCCTCCTTATTTCATGTTGGTTCCTTTGTGGTTTGGTACGGAAAGGCGTGGTGCCGTCGCACCACGCGGAATCATGCGACAAGGAAATGCACGGCATCGTCGTGCCACGCCATGAAAAGAAGAACAAGGACACGACGCTATCACGATGAGTCGATGAAAACCGAAGAAACCGCGGCCGGAGCGGGGCCGCGGTGGAAGGGCGCGGTGTTGTCGCATCGCGCCGGACAAAATAGGCCGCGGCCGGTTCCGCACCGCGGCGGAGCCGGGTGACCAGCGGCCGGTACCAGGCCGCCGGTGTCGGCGATGGAGGAAGGACCATCCGTTTCTGGTCCTTGATGGCAGAACTGGCCAACCGTTGCGGGCCGTCCGTACAAAGGGAAACCGGGGGAATTAATTCCCCCGGCCTGGCTACACAACGGCCCCCATAAATGGGTGGCCGCAGTTACACTAGGGGGGCAGGCGCCCCCCCTTGCCAAACGGCTTAGCCGCTGGCCGAGCGGGCCAGTGCACCGAGCACGCTGTGCCCGGGCCGAGTCGACCCGGTTCGGGTGGACCGGGGGGGGGGGTCTCGGGCCGGGTCGGTGCGGGCCCGAAACCACCGTTTTCAGACCGTCTTTGGTCTTTTGCCCATAACATGGGCTACTGACCTCCAAACGACGCATCGTCTGTTGGATAGCGATCCTTGGAACGAGACGGTCGTTTCTATATATCTCACTCAAGGTTTCGGATTAAATTGGGATCGGCCGGGTTGGTTCGTACACGAAACCAATCGGGACCTCGGAGCGGAAACGAATATATCTTTAGCTCCGGACGTCTGATTGACGTGTCGTTGACTTGGTTGGATTCCTCTTAGTGAGACGGATCTTTTGGCTTACTTAGACCGATTTTTGGATGTAGATGGAGTACGGTCAGGTTGGTTTTGATTTAATAAAACCAACTGGGCCTCTGGGACAAAAAAAGCCAATATCTCACAGACCGGGCGTCCGAATGACGCGCCGTCTATTACGTTGAGTTCCTGTTGATGATATGGAACTTTTGGATGCATCACCTCCATACCTTGTATAGGTTGATGTATCAGCCTCTTGGCTCATGGAGCGGACCCTCCCGAACAAGCGTGTTGTGTGAGGGAACCCTAGAGCTGGTTGTGACTACATCGACGACGACGACTGTGTAGAGATCCTCAGTGGATATGATGACGACGACTTCAACACTCAGCGATCCTATCTCGGGAACTGCTATAGATCCTATGTGGGTCCGATCCCACGTGGGTCAATGCTACATATCCTATGTTGGTCTGATCATATGTGGGTCCGCGCTCAGCGTTCCTGTGTGGGCCAGCGCCTACAGATCCTGTGTGGGTCCGATCCTTTGTGGGTCCTTGCGGGGGTTAGTTACCTATCGATCCTTTGTTGGTCTGATCCTATGTGGTTCATTTCGGGGGTTAGTACCTATCGATCTTTTGTGGTTCCGATGACTTAGATGGATCAGTGATCATCTCTATCGTCTTTGAAGAAGTATACCTGTGTGAGATGAATCCTGGTTTGCTTTCCTTTGTGGATTGTGTTGTGCTATCCTATGTGGATTACATTTTTCTATCCTTTGTGTATTGAGTTGTGCTATCCTATGTTGATTACATTTTTCTTTCCTATGTGGACTGGGTTGTACTTGTTCTCGGAAGTTGGAGACGAATGAGAATTGGTGACTTAGTTATATGTATGTGCATATACCTAAGTAGTGTTGGTTGTTACATCGTGATTGTATCTTTCCTTTATGGATTGTACTTTGTGGATTTTGGGAGACCATAGTGGGTCTCGGGGTCCCTAATGAGTAGCTTATACTCACCCCTGCATGGGCTATGCCCGCACTTCGTTGTGTTGGTTGCAGACGAGGGACAACGCTGATCTTGGTTAGGGCTTGCAGAGCATGACGGTACCTGGAGGTGGACCACTGGACGGGACATACTCTGAGCGGATGGCTGGACCCGAGGAGCTTTGGAGGCAATCTGTACCCACCCATCAGGTGAGACTTACAGTGGAAGGCTCGAGGCTACAGTTTTACTTTTCAGTTTCTGTTTTCCCTTTCCAGTTTTATTTTAGAGTCGGGCTTGTATTTCCGGCCGCCTTTACTTTCAGCACAGCTTGTTTCAGTTTTACTTAGTGTTTTACTTCTGCTTCTACTCTATGGTGTTTGTTTACTTTTATAAAGGCAATGCCTTCCCAGATATTGGGATATACGCCTTTGGTTCTAGTCGCCATCCCCTGGCCTATGGAAGGTGGGCTTAGGGTAGTCACAGCACGGGCCTGAGGACGGGTCGTGACATATATAGTTCATTACTTTTACCAATTTGGTTTTTATTAAGTTAATTAATTTCAGATCCAAAGTAATTTATCCATTAAGATTGAAAAAATGTTATTAATATTAGAAAATATATACCAACATGTTCGAAATATGATATATAATTTATAATATAAAAAAATTCCTCTGTGGAATGTAAATTAACATTTAAAAAAATCAATTAATGTAAAAAACATTGTTTAAACCATAACCACACTAAGAATAAATTTTAATATTTTGGGGTTTATAAACTAATTAATAAATATTAATTCATCCCTCAATAAACTATTCATGATATTTATTAATATTTATAAATAACATGGAAATTTTTGTTTTTATATAAATATTTATCCATTAAAAATAATATATTGTATTTTCTAAAACCATTAATGTCATGTTTCACATTTTTTATTTCTATTGAATTTAAAAATATCAATATAATGATGGAATTTGAATAAATTATGTTCATTACTATGAAGAATTATATATTGAAAAAAATTTATGTGTATGAAAATTATTCATCAAATTTGTCACACTTTTAATATTTCTAGTGTCATCTATTTTTTGTAAATATTATATAAATAATTCCAACATTGGTATTTCTTAAGAATTTAATGTAATTATTTTATACCTAAAAATATAAGAAATATTGAAAGATAAGAAATTATTTATAATTAAATATATTATTTATAGTGGAAAATTGGACATTTTTTCCAATACCAAAGATTAATAAAATTTTAGTACAAAGGAATGTTCCTTTTTAGTTAATTTCCTAACATTCATATTATATAGTTCTATTCTATTGGAAATTATCCTAATAACTCATAAAAAATGATAATGTGTTGTGGGTTGAAATATATCAACCCATTAGTTGTTTGATATGTTTTTAGATCATTTTATACCTTATTTTCTATGATTGAACACTATGGAAACTCATTATTACCTTAATCACATTTATTAATTTTAACTATTTTAATTAAGTATTATAGTAAAAAAATAATAATTCAAACATATTAGACATTATAAATTATAAATAACAAAAATATGGAATAAATTATTCAAAATTAAATCTATAGAAGTGGAAAAAAGTAGTTTAAAATTAATCTCAATTATGAGATGAGAAAGAATGTTTTTAAAGTGAAAATTGACTATTATTAAAAATGTTTTAATAAATAATTACAAAACGAAAACAGTTTTAATGACATAAAATGAATCAAAATTTGTATAAATAAACTATTTTTATTTAATAAGAAATGAAAATTATGATGTTAATTATAAATTATTTAGATGAAAATGATGATTTCAATTAAAATTTATTTTTTGACACTATTAATAAAAAAATCAATAATCTCAAAAATAACACATAGAATCCCCATTGACTTATTTTTTAATCATTAATGGTAAGATTAGACTGAATTGACTAATAATGTATCAATATGTGATAAAAATTGATAATAAATTATGTGTACTAATCATGATGAAACTGCCCTTTAGGAAAATAATATTTTTCATAAAACATTTCGTTTTCTAAAATCATTATTATTATTACTGACAAATATCAAATAAAAATTAAATTTTTTAACTAAAAATTTTCATAATATATTTAACCCTATTATTCTCTTATAATATAATGACTTGAATATAAGATTAATATTAAATAATATTATTAATATTATATTTTATGTTTGTAAAACATAGTCGTGTGTGTAACAAAAGATTTCAATGACATTTGATGTTTCATGTAATGCAATATAACTCAGTGTTTGTGTTTTATACTCAACATATTAAATGATTATTATTATAATTTCAGGGTGTTACATTCTCCCGACATTAAATAAAACATATCATCACTATTTAAATTTTATCTCGATAATCAACCTCTTAATATCTATGGAATCATTTTTTGAAAAAAGCCAAAATTTAAAAGGGCTATTAAAATATCCTCTAAATAAGAGAGAGTGGAAAGTAAAAACTCCATATGAAGTAATCACATAACTATGATTCCAATTATGAGAAAATAAGTGGGAAATTATACCATTGACAAGGAAAAAAAAATTAACACCAAAATATTGTGGGAGATCGATGGATACCACATTCAGGATAATGTAAATGGTCAAAGAAACCATAAACCAGAGGTGTGAAAAATATCAATAATTTTAAAAAATAATCATAATAGGAATAAGTTTTTGTTTCATTAGCATTTTCCTACAGTTCTGGAATTTTCTCACACTATAAAAATAAAAATAAAAATAAATAATCAATACGTTTCTATTTCATAATTATAATTACATATTTTGAATATGATTCTATCAATTCAAATTTGATCACATACACCATAAAATTAATTTACATAAACTAACATTTATTCCTAATATGATAAAATATAATATTTTTATATCATAAGATTCATAAAATATTAATATTATATTCTTCTTGTCTTTATTAAAACCAATATAGTTCAAAAAAATTATCTTGTAATAATGAAACATCATATTAATCAATTAAATAAATAGTTAACCCAAATTATCATTCAAATTATGTCTATCAAAGGTCTGATAGAAGGCTACTAAATAAATAATATATTCCCAATACATGATAATTTTATTCATAATCATCAAATTACCAAAATGTGAATAACATTATCATGTATTCTATTCAAACATGGTAATAACATGAATTTCGATTATACCACATTAAAAACATGTTCACTTCCTCAGTCCTTAAATAGAAACATTTTATTATAAATATTATTTATATCAATTGTTTTAACACCATTAGTTATCGAAAAAATATCATTATTAGAAAATAAATAATAAATTAAAAGTAAATTGTTATTATTATATATACATTACCATATAAATAATCTCTTATTCATACAATACTAATAAAAAATTGAGAACATATATAGTTTAATATTTCCTCAATCGGGTGTTTTTCAGGTTGTTTCACATTCCAATAATTATATTTTCATGGTACTTTTTAATACATACATTAAAATAAATTATGAATTACAATTTTGTTAATTATTTATATATTAAATAATTCTTTTAACTGGAATGTCATCAATAACAAAATTTTACATTATTTTCAATGTATCCAGATGCATAAACACATTAATCATTCCACTTCGTCTATATAAATAGTATAAATGTTCCCTTGATCCCATATTTATATCTCAGGTATACACACTTAATGATTGGATTATTCATTTTCATAGTACCCCATTTCCTTGTAGTAAAAACACATAATAGAAAGGTTTTCATTCCTTCATTTTCATTTTTTTGTAGGTTAAAATTTCTCCACAGTTATAATAAGTTCCCAATCAAATAATGATTTTACCACGGTGTTTATTTAAGTATGTATAACAAGTGGTTAGTTCATAACTTTCCTTCTAATACTTATCCATTATTTTTTATTTCACCCTCTACTTTTTATACACCCCTTTATGTCGATCAATCTTGTTGAATTATTTCAATAACTTGATAGTGGATAAATCTATATCAAATTTTAATGAAAATTTTTTATATAAAAATTCCCTTTAGAAACATGGCTTAAATCGATTAATGAAATAGCAAATATTGAATTATTTGTTTCATATATAATATTTTGTCTACATTTATATAAATTTAATGGTGGCTTCATACTCCGGAAAATATTGTATTCAAATTTTGAGTATAAGTGTCTATCTCTTCATCTTAGTTTTTCCCTCAAGTGGGAAATATTTTTCAAACAATTTATCCTTAAAAGACTTCCATTATATAATTTCTATTTTCTCTTCCTCTCTAGTATTATATATCAATGATAACTGTTAATTAGAATCACCCATAAAAAATACATTTCAAGTGTAACCTTTTCAATTTATGAACAACCCAATACCATAAAATTATTCTCCAGATAATTTACCCATTGCTAATCTATAATTGGATTATTATTCATAAAAATTATAGGGTTTTTTGTGGCATAAAGAATTCCATCATAGTCGAATCTCATTATTGAATTGGTTTCTCTATCAGGGAACTGTCAATTTTCATTACATTATTTTAGTTCTCTAATTTAGCCATAATATTTTTTTATTCTATTAGAAGTTGTATTTAATTCCCCAATAGGTCAATATCAATATTATCTCAAAGTATTGATATCATTCTTTCTTCTAGGTTACATTTATATATAATTTTATATAGATGATTACTTTTTCAAACATTGAATTTTATATCATAATTTATAATTACAAATATTGTGTAATGTAGTAACTAAAATAAATATTTATGCAGTTTTAGTCACATAATTATCAACATGTGTTTGTTTTTGAATATCTTCACTTTCGATATTCATTATAATGGTTTGTAAGGAAAATTGAATTTCCACTGATTTATATTATTTAACCTTTAATTTGTTCTTATTTTTTTAATAATGATTTATAGTGATGGAGGGGATTGTTTGGAGAACATTCAAGGAGTTTTGGGTTTAATGGGAATGTGCACGGGTTGCTTATGGTGTCTCTAAACCATGATGAAATCCAAGGAGAACCCATGAAAATTGGAAGATGTTGGAAAGAATATTTATAATGGTGGGTAAATGGTCAGGGATACAGTGTGAGGAATCCATCCATGTGACTTACCAGTTTGTATCTAAGGTGAATATATGACATTGTCCATCTAACCGTGTGGTCTAACCATGCGTATGGTCAAAGTGAGATCCTAACAAATTAGATCTCACAAGTTTTTAACTAAAAGTGGATATTTTTTTCACCTATGCTTCAGTATTATTATATTCAAATTTCATAAAGGCTGTAGAACCTAACCAATGTGATTTGATTTTTATCTAAACCCTTCACATGGCGTTTCGAAGGCTCATTCCTAAAGTATATCATCATACTACATTGATCGTGTATGACCACTGTGGACAGATCTATGTTTACGGATTCCAAATTTGTGGATAAATTTTTTTGATCTTGATAGGGAAAATGATATAACGTATTCCCATGGAATTCTTACCCAGTTTCTTGAACTATTCTTCATCTACTTTTAGTTTTCACTAAAATGGTTGAGGATTGTTTATTCACTATCAAATCCTCTTACTATAACTTATTAGAATCATTTAAATTTGATTATCTTGTTTTGAATTTATTGTGGATTTTCTGTTTATAATTTATTGGAAACCCTCTTTTGTAATGGTTTGGTAAATTGTGTAAATATAGAAAATTGGTGTTTTTGAATAATGTATATTGATTCATTATTTTAAAACAACTATATTAAAATAGTATTATTCAAGAATTATGGTAAATGATTTTGAATATAGTTTTTTCAATAATATTATGGTTTAATTAAAATATAACATTTGTATGGAATTAACTTTTTATCGTTTTCTGTAAAAGAATGATTTTTCTGAAATGGTTTGGAATTGTAATATTAAATGATTTGGAAATATGTTAGATATTTTTGTGTGTTCATGATATATTTTACCTATATAAGGGATTTATACCATTGGGATATAATGTATGTGACCCTATATAATGGGAGTCTGTTAATTGGACATAATGTGATTGGACAAGAGACCGCTCTTGAGTGTGGTACTGTAAAACCCACATGAATATGTGGGTGTGTTCTAAACCATGGAAAGGTTATAAAAAATGATGTTTTAACAGATTTAAAGCCTTTTTTGGTTGTTTTTATGTATATATGAATTTCTATAAAGTTGGTTTTAATATTCCTTTTTTGGTTATAAAAGGTTCTTTATCATTTTCATATTTAGTTACAAACTGTTTTGTCCAACTTTTATATAAAATGTTTTTTATATAAAATTTTTTATATAAATGTTGCTAACCATCCAATCATATTTGTTTGATAAGGGGTGTCATTCGAGAAATCATACACAATTTTATACTCACTCTTAATTTTGAACTTTGGTGCTAATGTAGATGATATCTCCCGATGGATGGGGAAAGTAATGTATCACATGTATTGAGCACCACTGCATGATAATTTGGCTCTTTAGTGATGTTGGAGCATTGATCTTGTGGAACATGGAGTCTTTAGGTTGTCTTGGAGTTACTTATAGTTATCATCTATTATTTACTTTTATAGTAACATTGTATTGTACTATGACACATTAAAGTGTGTTAAATAATGTTGTTTAGTTGTCTTTCAATTATTCATGCATCTTATAGTGAGTTTTTTTGTTATTGTTTTCTAGGATGTTGGTTTTAGTTAAAAATGTCTATATCATCAAACATTTTCAAATGAAACTCTTTGGAATTTATTTCCATCCAATGGAATCATGGGGATGTCGCTTAAGGAATAGTAATGATTCATTTTATTCCTAAGCTATTGATAATTATTGGGTCATTTCAATTGCTATCAGCTTGACCAGTCCATTCCTAACATGTTTAATTCATTTTATAATTCATGGAGTTGAATTCATTCATCTCTATTCTTGGGGGTTTTGATCTTATAATGGAGTAGGTTTGATGAGATGTGAAATATATAGCCTAAAATGATATAGATATCATTTTATAATAAAATTCATGATACTAAGGAGTTTGATACATAACTATTTTATAGAGACTTCATGGATTTTGAAATAACATTTTCTAGGGATTATACATTGAGATGAGAATGAAATTCATTGTAGAGGAATGTCTTCCCACAAGGCTTTCATAATTCATCTGCATTAATGAAATATGATTTTTTAAGTGATTTCAATTTCATAAAAATGTTGAAATTATATTCAAAATAATGACATTGAAAATACCATGAATGATGTATTTTGAAAATGGGTTAACATTAAAAATACAATATGAGATTTTTAGAAAATAGTTTAGTTGAGAAAACATTGTTTCTTAAAAAAATAATTTTATGATAGTTGATGTCCTATAATTTTAAATGTCAATCCGTTGTATCTAGAGAGGGAGTTTTATTGGGTTTGTAGTTTCAATAGAAAATAGAACCTGGTAGGAATTGTAGAGACCAACTAGAAGAACATGCGAAGACTATTGTTGCACATGAGATATATGTGAACCAATATGTGGTCCATAGTATCGTCCAAGCCTTCCATGATATTGATATGGGGAATCTAAGGTTGGAGCCAAGACATGTGGACTAGACAATATATTCTATGAAGTAGAATACACCCATTTTCAGGTGTGATTTAGAACACAAAATGGTGGTTATGTGGCCTAAAAGTATGAATTGTATCATTTACTTCCTCAGCACACCATTAGAGATAAAATTCAAGCTGGTGAATTATATGATTGAGGATCTTGCACATTAATGGTGTAATTTGGACATGTAGGCTCAACTGGACCATGGCCTTAGTTTGAAAGATTTTGAGGAATATTTTAACAAATAATTCATTCCTCACATGTTCATGATACATGAAATTAAAAATTTCTTTCTCCTGAAGTTGTAAAATATCTCTATTAAAGGGTATGCACCTAAAATCATGAATTTGGTGAACATTATAGTATAAGTTGCAGTGACTGTATCTTTGAATGAACACACCTCTAAATAGATGCTACATAGGGAGATTATCTTGAATATTTCTTTTCAATGTATTATATATTATACAGATATAGTGAATAGAGTGACAATGGATGAATGGGATATCCCAGGATATATGTGAGGTGGAAGTATGATGGTGCCAATATGAAATAGAGGAAACTCGAATACAAGGAGTAAGCAGAAGAGGGAAAATTATTTCCAAGGTGGGAGGAGGATCAAAATGAGATAGATGGATTACTAAATCCATCTCCCATACCTCAAATAAAATCATGTTGTTACCAATTTGGTTCAACAATCAACACAAATCAAGAGTGTACAACACAACCTAGAGCATGCCATAACTGTATTCTTATGGGGAATCTTCATTTCTATTGTCACAGTGCTCTATGTTTGGTTGTTTTAGAAACATATCAGGTGTCACAATCATTGTACACTTCCATATGATGAGAGAATAAAATGAGACTCATCATTATAAAGGAGCTAACTATAGAGATTCTAAAAATACAATCTATTCAAGGGAAATATCAGCAATGCAACAAGGAGGAGAGTGTGAAAATAATGAAATTTTATGGAGTTGAGTAGATGATTATGGATATTCAGGATGGAAATTCTATGCAGAGAGGTAAAATTATATTAAATTCTACCCCCATATAATGGATTCTTGATTCTAGTTTATCACACCACTTTATTTTTTATCATTTGGTTGATTTACTAGGTTTAATGCTTGATATGATACCTTCTGTGATAAATCTTGATTTTCTTTTCAGTGAATGAAAATTTTGATCCATTGTGTGTAGAGCATGTTCTATAATTTCTGATATAGTTGATTTAAATTAGGATTTATTAGTGCTATTGATGGATGTTGTTGATTTAATTAAATGTATATATTGGTTGGAAACATCCAATTTACACATTAAAAATTATTGTAGAATGGTTATTTTTACAACTGAAGGATATTTCAAGAATATCATCAGAGGGGAGGAATTTGTATAGAAATTTTTCATGGGAATGTTAGCAGAAGTTTTTGGATCGATCTGTTACCAATTAGTAGTGTCAGATTTTTTATTTTTTTTATGAGATTGAGGCTATCAATTTTCCAGTAGTTTTAGATCAAATTCAATATGTTTTTTTCTCAAAAACGTATTTGTGTTTCCACCTATAAGAACTGTGGAGTTAACATTTAATATCCATTTAGGGAGAGGTATTATTTTATTTCCATATTATTGGATATATCCAATAGAACTAATGAAGTTGAATTTATAGTTGAAGGTTTTAGAATGCAATGGTTTCATTCAACCATGTATGTCTAAAAGGTTAGCACCAGTCATATTCATGAATTAATCATTTACAAATCTTAAGATGTGAATTTATTGTCATAAACATAACCGAGTAATGATAATGAATTAGTATCCACTAACATGCACTGATGATCTGTTAAATCAGTTGAGGGGAGGTTAGTGGGTCTCAAAAACTGACTTGTAATCTGAACATAAAAAATTTTGAGTTTTGAAAGAGGATATTCTAATGACATCCTTTAGAAGTTGATATGGACAATACAATTATATATTCATCCCTTTCGCTCTTATGAATTCTCTAGATGTTATCATGGGATTGATAAATATGATATTTTTGGGATATCTAGATTCATTAATTGTAGTGTTTATAAATGATATATTTTTTTATTCAAAGATAATGTTTGATCATGAGAAACACTTGGTGATTGTGTTGAGAATATTTATATATCATCATTTGTATTCAAAAATTACAATTTGTAACATATGGGAATAATAGGTACCCTTTCATGGAAATGTAGTTTTTGAAAATGGAGTTCGAGTGGATCCTAAAAAAATTGAGGTTATTATCTCTTGGGATCCTTAAAAGAATATATTTCAGATATGAAGTTTTCATTGCCTAGGTGGTTATTACCAACACATTTTTCATGACTTATCATGGATGTCTTCACCTATTATAGACTTGATAAAGAATAATATTTTATTTCCATCGACTATGGAATTCTAGATACTTTCCATGAGCATAAATTCCATATTACATCATTGTCGAACATGATTTTTTTAGAATTAGTATAGGGGTACATTGTGTATTTTATTTCATTGGATTCTAGGTTGGGATGTGTTCTCATGAAAAAAGACCATTTTTTCATATTTTTCATGTTGGATGAGAGTTCATGATGAAAATTACCTGACACATGATTTGGAGTTAGCTATATTAGTACATGCTATGAGGTCCTAGGATCATTATCTCTTTGGTGAGAAATTCATTATATTCATCAGTCAGAATAACATGAGACATATATCCTCACAAAACTATTTGAATATATGACCAAGGAGATGGATGGAATACATTTAAATTACAGACTTTGTCAGAATGTATGCATTATGATAGGGTAATTCAGTGGCTGATTCATTGAGCAGAAATTCATCTTCTTAGTTACAGAAACAAGCTTCAGATGAGTGTCAGTTGATGTCGGTCCTAGATAACATGCAAGTGGTATAAGGACCCAGCCATAAAACATTAATTACTCTTGAATTAAATGAATAATTCACATTGTGGATCTTTTCAGGTTTAGATTTTTAGATAATTAGGCCAAAATTATTACATTGCATCTAAAAAACAAAGTAGACACTCCTACTCAGTTTCCATTTTTTCACAAAAAAAAACTATTGAAAAAAAGAGTCATGTTTAATTACAGGTTTAAGAGAGCATGAATTTTACTTGATCCCATCCTTGAAAATATTCCTCTTTATTTGTTGTGAAAACATTTCAAAAACATGGGATGAGAATAAAAATATCAGTAAGGGATAAAAAAATAAGGAAACTATTAGTTTTTTCAAAACAACAAGAAAACCATGAATAACCAATCATAAGTAATAAATTTCACCTATATGAAGTAATAATTTCTCTTCAATGAATAAAATATCATTTCTTTCCCTATTATTACCAAAATATCACTATAAATCCCATATAAAGAACACATAAAATATAGAGGTAACTTGGAACATAAAGATACATAAATGGAATTACCATACAGTCGACTTCCACATCTGTCACTAAATGGAATATCCATAAGACCTACTTCCATACCCAATGCATTGTAGGTTATAAGGTAACCACCCGTCCGAGTTTATCCCAGCACCGCCCGTCATTGGTTTTATAATGTAACCACCCGTCAAATGTCCAAGTAGCATTATAAAATCATAACACATACAACAAATATAAAGTAAAGAAAACATTTCAACATTACAATAAAAAGATATCCCATAAATATATTGACATAACATATCTATTATCAAAACCATTTTCAGTTCAAAAATACATAATAGAGTATATGGTAATTATTTTTCCTCTTAATAACATTACATAATTTTAAGGAATCCAAACATCAAGTAATTCTCGCAGCGGGTGAAATGTCGTTGTCAGTGCGTACGTTAAAACGATACATAATTTTTGTCATTTAGTAAAACAATTCGTAGATAAAATATTCCTTTATAATAAAATTAATATTCAAAGTGTTTATACAGTGTATAAAATAATGTCTTGAATTAAAACAAAATATACATTAATTAAATGAGATTGAGACGAAGTCCCTTACCTCGTGTCTGACTTGACTCGATCGTTATTTAATCTCATGAATAATAAACTAGAGTTAACTTCTAATTGCTTAAGAACATTTTTCAATTTCATTATTCCTTTTATATAACTTTTTACCAAGTTATGAACATTATGTAATCAATTTAGTTAATAACTGTCGTGTTTTCGATATTTGGTACGTGATTTAAAAATCAACTTCTTATAATTACACATTGTTCATGTGGTAAAATAACACTGATCTCCAAAATAATATTCCTGATGTAGATATAATATATATAATATATATCCATTATAAAAATGCATTTATAATATTACATAACATTTATAGGTTATAAATGAAATGCACCGTTCATGGAGACGGTAGGGCGTAAGTACGCATGAACGCTGCTTTCATTTATATTTACTAATTAATGGAATGGAAAAATTATGATATAGATGTAAATTAAAATTCTATTATAATAAAATATATAATATTATTATCTATATCCTTTATAAATTCGGCATATGTCATTAACGATTCAAATCACATTGATGGGGCTGTAGTCTGCACTTCCTAAAATGAATTTATCGCATTTATCCATTATGGAAACCATAATGGTATTCCATAAATAAAAGATACAGAAGAATAAGGAAAACATAAACATAATATATATCATATATAAATATAGTGACTTCTTAATGGCCACCATGAGAGGTGGTAGGAGATAATTTAACAATCATTGTTTCGTGGGGAAGTAGTTGGTCGTCCAAAGAAACAGTATGTTCTTCACCCATTAGATGAAGGTGTGTGTAAGTGTAGGTCGAATAATTATCATATAAAAATTATAGAATATTTAAGATACTATTTAGTTACTAAATAATGTAATATAATGAGTTTATGGGGTTTGATATGAAATATAAACCAAAAGTACATAAGATAAGACATTAACATTAAATCAGGTAACTCCCCTTGGTTTGAACCAAAATTGTTTCATGAAGAGCATTCTGCCTATGGAAAGGCTTATAGGATGATTAGAGTGATCTTTGGACTTATTTGAGTAGAGGTTGGACGATCCAATGGGCTTGAGAAGTGTGAAAAATGTGTAGTAAGTGGGGTCTTTTTATAATAGAGAGGATGGGCTATTTTGGAATGCTTGAAAATATTATTTTATTATATAATGCTTTTCAGTTTCTAAAGGTCCAAAAATAATTAATGTCGAAGATAAGGTTTCCCATGTTCGAAATAAAATCATCAAATAATAATTGTAAAAGTTTTTGATATTGAATTTATACTTTATTTTATTATTTATTTAAATTATTCAATAATTCCGTAAATATTGCATCATCATTGTGTCATAAATAATTTTATTTTTTTGATGTCTAAAACTTATAAAAAAATTACCATGATGTAAGAAATATTTTTAGATTCCTAAAGAATATTTATTGACAAATATATCAATTACATAACCCCATGTAAAAATTGTTTTAATAAAATAAAACATGTTTCTGGGATTATTATTTTAACTTTAAATAAAAATGTATTAATGTCATTATCTTACCCATGTGGCTTTATGGGGTCCCAAATTTGACAAATTTATTTTCTTGGTCATCCAGGAATCATTCAATAAGGTTAGGTCCTTTGTCAAGGTATTTTTTATATTTTAATATTATTATTTTTACCTTAAATTACCATAATTACAATTAATCGCGGTTAAAAAAACACAAAATTTATTATTCACCAAAAATTATTTTCAACCCATTGAACCACATTTTACATACTAATGATAACCATGTATGCCAAATTTTTTAAATTCAATTCACAAAAGTGGTAATGTTTCATTTTAATGAAAAATTCATATTTCTTAACTACTACTTAGTGGTTTCACTATTTATCAAAAATTGATGTTTTTTAGAAAAATACCAAACATTAAACCTATGATATACATGTAATTTCGAATTCAAAAATGATTTCTGTTTTAAAAAATTAAAATCATATAAGTTTCATTAATTTATTATATAATTAATTTCCACTGTCCTATCAAATAGCGTGTAATTATGAAATGATATTTATCAAAAGATTGACAGTTTATTATGTCATATTTCAATGTGAAATTAATTAAAATGACCACCATTGGATTAAATGGTAAAAATATATTCTAATTAAACATTAAAACAATTAAAAAGATAATCTATCCATATAAATAAATTAGATTAAAATGGTGCATTTGAATTTAACATACAACATTTTTCAATATTCATTAAAAAATGAACATTATCAGAAAAATAACAAAAACATAAATGATGTAAATTTTGATGTCCCGATTCTAAAGAAGATTTTTATTTGATCCAATAGAACATATAAGAGTGAAAAAAACTATATTTAATTAGGGTTCTCCATCAAATGGTTAAAAATCGACCTTTTAGTGAATATTAGAGTATTAATCATAAAATTGGATTCATTTTCTTTTTAGGTCTCTAACATTTAATGGATAAATGTAAAAACATTTAAAAAAACATATATAATCATATTTATTTATTTCTATTCATTCCCACAAATATAACCACTAGGTGTTATCTACCATTTAAAAAAATATTATTATATTATTAGTGGGCAACGTAAGATTTCAAAGAAATCTGATGTTGCATTTGGGGTACACCATCGAACATAGCAACCCCATTAAAGTAAAATTAATATTTAATTCACAAACATTAATAAATACAAAAATGTATTATTCTTTTTTTACCTGGTATGTTACAACATTAACCCATTTTGGGAATTGTTTCCTCACAATTTTATTCACTTATCAAATAAATGGGGGTATTTATCCTCAAAGCATTTTCAGATTCCCACGTTGCCTCTTCTTCCATATGGTTTTTCAACAAAACCTTCACCTAATTAATTACATTATTCTGCAACACTTTCTCACTAGGGTCAAGAATCTGGACTGGATGTTCCTCATAAGAGAGATTCTCTATCAACTGAACTACTTCTATGCTCAAAACATGAGATGGATCTGGCATATACATTCTCAAAATTGAAACATGAAAAACATTGTGTACCTTGTAAAAACATGGAGGTAATGCCACTCTATGTGCAACTGATCCAAATCTCTCTAGGATTTCATAAGGTCCAATAAACCTCAGAATCAGCTTACATTTCTTTCCAAAATGAATCACACTTTTCTATGAATAAACATTGAGAAGAACATGATCACCTACCTCAAAAGAATGACCTTTATTCCGGTTATCCGCATAACATTTCTGCCAACCCTGAGATGTTCTTATATGGTTCTGAATCAACTAAACATTTTTTCATCTCTTATACCAATTCTGATCCCATCAGCTTCCATTCCCCTACTTCGTCCCAAAAAGCCTGAGTTCGACATTGTTTACCATATAATGACTCAAACAGAGCCATCTGTATACTGGAATGAGATCTATAATTATATGAAAATTCATCCAAATAAAGATGTTGGTCCTAACTTCCTTGGTACTCCATTGTGCAAGCACGTAACATATCCTCCAAGGTCTGAATTATTCGTTCTAATTGCCCATGTGATTACGGATGAAAAGTTGTATTAAAATTTAATTCAGTACACAACGACTTCTGAAGGCCATGCCAAAAGTTAGAAATAAACATGGGATCACGATCAAATATAATGGAGAGGGGAACTCTAGGGAACTTGACTATCTCTTTAACATACAACTGATAAAGTAGATCTGGATAGAATGTATCTATAATTGGAAGAAAATTAGTACATTTAGTCAATATATCAATAATAACCCATATTTCATTATTACCTCAATATTTCTTTGGTAATCCCAAAACAAAGTCTATGGATATATTTTCCCATTTCCACTCTAGCACTGGTAAAGACTGAAGCATCCCTTTCAGTAACTGCCACTTTCCTTTAACCTGCTGACAATTCAAAAACATCTCATTAAAATCAGAAATATCTCTTTCAATTCAATCCCACCAGTAATAATCCCACAGATCTCTATATTTCATAGTACTGACCGGATGAACTGAAAATTTGGAACATTGACCCTCACATAACAACTCATTCCTCAACTATGAATCACAAGGTACACATAATCTCTTCCCACACCTCAAAATACAATTACTATCAATGTTAAATTTTGTCAACATACACTTCTGAACCAGCTCTACCTTTTTCTACTACTCAATATCTTCCTTTTGTGCTTGCTTAATTCTGTTTGAGAGAGTTGATGTCACTTACACCTGAAACAAAATAGAATAACTTCATGCACCAAAAACATCTATTCCAAAGTTCATCAAATAAAAAACCTAAGTATCTTGTTCCAAATGTATCATGGTTAATGAAGCATTTCTTTTTCGACTCAAAGCATCATCCACTTTATTTTCTTTTCTCAGATGGTAATTATTTTTACAATCATAATCCTTGATTAATTCCAGAAATCACCTCTGTCTCATATTCAATTCGTTCTGAGTGAATATATACTTTAAACTTTTGGGATTGGTATATATTTCACACTTTACTCCATAATAATGATGTCACCATATTTTTAAAACAAAAACAGCAACGGCTAATTCCAAATCATGTGTAATGTATTTTAACACATGAGTTTTCAACTGACGTGATGCATAAGCAATTACATAATCATTCTGCATAAGGACACAACCCGGTCCTTTCAATGAGCATCACTGTATAAAACAAACACACCATTTCTGGAATGAAGTACCAAAACTATATCATTCACCAATATTCTTTTCAAATCATAAAAATAATCACCATGTTCTTTTGTCCAAATGAACGTAACACCTTTTTGAGTTAACATAGTCATTAGACTAGATAACCATGCAATATGTTCCACAAACCATTGGTAATAACTTGCCAAATCAAGAAAACTATGGATATCGATTATATTTTTTATTCATGGACATTATACAACAACTTTTATTTTAGTAGGATGAACAGTTATGCCATTTTTTGAATCAATGTGACCAATGAAAGAAATTAGTTGTAACCTAAAATCACACTTTCTTAATTTTCCATGCAGTTTCTTTTCATTTAATGTTTTTAAGATAACCCTTAAATGACTTACATGTTCCACTTTACTTTTGAAATAAACCAGAAAATCATCAACAAACACAACCACAAACATATACATGAACTCATTGAAAATTCATTTCATTAGATCAATGAATACAGCAGGTGCGTTGGACAACCCAATAGTCATAACTACAAATTCACAATGGCCATATTTAATATGAAACATGGTCTTGAGAAAGTCTGCTTCTTTTACTTTCAACTGATGGTACCCCGTCTTCAATTCATTCTTCAAAAAATACAGAGCTCCATGAAGCTGATCATACAAATCATCGATATGATGCAACAGATACTTTTTCATAACAATGATGTTATTCAATGCTCTATAATCAATGAAAAGTCTCATTGGAACATCATTATTTTAAACAAGCAAGACAATAGAACCACATGTTGATGTGCTAGTTTGAATGAAACCATTATCTAATAACTCCAGCAATTTCTTATTTAAATATAAAATTTTAACATGAGCCATTCGTTAAGGGGGTTTTATAATTTTCCTAGAATCAGGAACTAAGTGAATAGTAAATTCAACATCTCGATCATGTATAATCCAAGGAAACTCATCAAGAAAAACATCAGGATACTCATTTACCACTGGCATATCATTAATCTAAAAAGTTCTTTTTTTTCAACAATATGTGCAAGGTAACATTCATTTCCATCGTTTACTAGTTTCTTAGCATTCTAATATGTTATCAAAAGTAAGGGTTCATTCTTGTACCCAAACTGAAAATATTTCTAAAAAGAAACCTCTTTAGCTCTACATTCAATCTTAGCATTATAAACAAGAAGCCAATTCATGACCAAAATAACATCAAACTCTACTAGAGGAAAATCAATACAGTTTGCTGGTAGATTCTATACACATACAAGGATTAGAAGGTTCATATAATTTCTTTTTGTCTCAATGCATCCCCCTGGTGTTTTTAACATAAGTTCAGGATTTATATCATGAGATGGAATTACAAATTTACTAGAAAACTACTCAGAAATGAATGAATGTGTAGCCCCTTGAAAAAAAACAGTGAACCTGTTACTACTTCATTAGATGCCCCAACATCTGCTGATGTAGTAGCAAAGGATTTCAACACCGCTTTCTGCTTATAGTCTGGCTGCTTTCCCTCAGTTGAGTTCTTTGTTAGACACTCGTTTGCATAATAACCCATTTCATTACACTTAAAACATCTTACTGCTGGCTTTTCATTGTCTTCTTGACCATCATTTTTAGAGTGATGAGTAATATTACAAGACATACCACACCAAAAAAACATTCCATACTTGGATAAACATTCTACAGGATGCATTTTACAACAATTATCACAGGATGGATATTTTGTTTTCTTTCCTCTAGGCTTCTTTAATGAATTATTTCCCACTATATCCCAACATTACCTCTTATTTTGTAGTTTTTCAAAGAACACCTGATCATGGGCCAACTCCATTTCCACCTTCTATGCACATCAAACAAGTTTTTAATAACTTTTTAAATCACGAGAAGCTATATACTTTCGTTACATTTTCTTTAACCCCGTGTAAAAATGGTAGATTTTACTATCAATATCTCTTATGAAATTTGGTGCATACCTTACCAGTCGAGTGAATATTTCTTCATAAGTAGGGATTGAGTCATCCTCCTGCCTCAATTATAGGAATAGTTTTTCTATCCTATGATGAACCACCTTAGGAAAATATTTCTCAAGATACATACCTTTGAATTCATCTTAGTCAAGATCATCAATCTCCTCACTATCCCTAATATTTTTAACCATTGGCCACCACTAGTCAGATTCACCCCATGACATCAAAAATCTTCTCCAGTGCTTTAGTCCACCCTTCTGCTAGCAAATGGTCAAATAATCCTCTGAATAATGGGGGATGTTGCCTCATAAAATTCTCCACTAATAACATGTTCCTCTATCGTTGATCTATCTGATCTAGTGTATGGATACCACAACCCATTATAGCCTGATTCAACCATGTCATCACTAAGAAAAATGGTTCACTTTCGATTCAGACCATCTCAGGTTGCTGATTCGGAAGGTTTTTTTCCTCCTGATGTCATCCGAACATAGCTGCCATGTTTCCTCTGCAGAAAACCAATATGAATACATAAATATATTAGTTCAATAAGCGTGGTAATCTTTAAACGCAATATCATTTCAATCATACAATAAATTAATTCATTGACATGAATTTAGCAATATTCTAACTCATAATGTTGTCTAAACTGACCATTTATACCAACTATAAGGACTCAGACTTAAAACATTACTTAATTTTCAATTAAATGAATAATTCACATTGAGGGTCTTTTAAGGTTAAGAGTTTTAGACAATTATTCCCTAATTATTAAATTACATATCAAAAGAACAGTTTTGACAATCCTACTCAGTTTCCATTTTTTTAACAAAATAAAAACTCAAGAAAAGAAGAGTCTTGTCAAATTCCATGTTTATGGTAGCATGACTTTTCCATAATCCCATCATTGACCCTATTCCTCATTATGACCTGTGAAAAACATATCAAAAACTTTCGATGAGCATAAAATTCTCAGTAAGGGATACACAATGAATGAAACTGTTAGTTTTTTCAAAACAACATGTAAACCATGAATAACTAATCAAAAGTAATACATTTCACTTATATGATGTTGTAAATACTCTCTGCAAAATTAATATATCATTTCTTACCATTTTGTGACCAAAATATCACTATAAAACCCATATAAAGAACATATAACATATAGAGGTAACTTGGAACGTTAACATACATAAATGGAATAACAATACGATCGACTTCCACAACTGTCAATAAATTGAAGAGACATACGGCCGACATCCATACCAAATGCATTGGAATTTATAACATAACCACCCATCCTAGCTTATCAAGGCGCCACTCGTTACGTGGTTTATCATGTAACCACCCGTCAAATGTCCAAGTACCATTATAAAATCATAACACATTTAACAAATATAAAGGAATGAAAACATTTCAACATTTCAATCAAAATATATCACTTAAATTTATTGACATAATATATCAATTATCAATACTATTTTCAATTTAGAAATACATAATAGAGTATATGGTATTTATTTTTCCTTTTAATAACATTACGTCTTTTTAAGGAATCCAATGATCATGTAATACTCATGGCAGCGGAAATTCCTTTGTCACCGCGTATGTTAAAAAGAAACATACTTTATGTCATTTAGTAAAACACTTGGTAGAGAAAATATTCATTTTGAATAATAGTAAAATTCAAAGTGTTTATACAACGTATAAAAGTATGTATTGAATTAAAACAAAATATTCCTCAATGAAAGGATATTGAGATGAAGTCCCTTACCTGGTGTCCGATTTGACTCGATCGTTCATTATTCTCCTGAATAATAGACTACTGTAGATTTATATTTTCATAAGAACCTTTTTCAAGTTCATTATTCCTTTTATATCACTTATTACCATGTTATGAACATTATTTAGTCATTTAAGTTAAAAAAGGTCATTTTGTCGATATTTGGTACTTGAGTCAAAAATAAACTTATTATAATTACAAGTTGTTCATGTGTTGAAATATCCAATATCTCCAAATTTATATTAATGATGTAAATACCATATATATATATATTATAAAGACAGTATATAAATTCATTTATAATATTATATAAAATTTAGAGGTAATAAATGAAATGCACCGTTCATTGAGACGGTAAGCCGTACCTATGCATGAACGCTACTTTCATTTAAATTTCACATTTAAAAGAATGAAAAAATTATGATATAGAGGTACATTATAATTCCCGTATAAACTCTTTTATAATATTATTAAC
Organism: Viscum album; assembly: GCA_963277665.1. NCBI lineage: Eukaryota > Viridiplantae > Streptophyta > Magnoliopsida > Santalales > Viscaceae > Viscum > Viscum album. Next base: position 1,121,318,373 of record OY728127.1, read on the forward strand.
TCCATCTTTTATACATCTGACATATGGCATTAACGATTAAAATCACGTTGAGGGGGTGGTAGTCTGCACTTCCTAAACTAAAATTATCACGTTTATCCATTATGGAAACCATAAAGGTATGACATAAATGAAAAATACAGAAGAATAATGAAAAAAATAAACATAATATATATCATATATAAATATTTTGAAATTTTAATGGCCACCATGAGAGGAAGTAGGAGATAATTTAATAATCATTGTTTCATGAGGCAGTAGTTCATCGTCCACCGAAACAGTATGTTCTTCACCGATTAGATGGAGGTGTGTGTAATCGTAGATAGAATCCTAATCATAACAACATTTTATTATATTGAATATATTGGTGTTGTTACAAAAGAAATTAATAAAAATATTTTTGCGGATTGGATATGAAAAATAAATCAAATGAACATAAGAGAGGACATTAACATTAAATCGGGTTACTCCCCTTTGTTTGAACCAAAAGGGCTTTTTAAGAGATTTCTGCCTAAGGTAAGGCATCAAAAATGTAGGGAGATATATTGGGAGATTATTTTAGTAAATTTTTGATGATCAAATGGGCTTCATAAGTGTGATAAATGGGTAGGAGGTGGTGTGTTTTTATAAGGGAGAGGAGGGTATCTATTGGAATGATTGAAAATATTATTTTATTATATAATTGTTTTAGATTTAGAAATGTACAAAAATTAGTCAAATTGAAGATAAGGTGTCCCATGGTCGAAATAAAATTATCCAATAAAAATTGGACAAGTGTTGGATATTTATTTAAACATAACTTTTTAATTTATTTAAATTATTCAATAATGAAGTAAACACTCCATCATTATTGTGTCAAATATAATTATATTTATCTGATGTTGAAAATTTATAAAAAATTACCATGATGTGTGAAATCTTTGTATCATTATAATTAATATTTATAGTCAAATATATCAATTATATAACCCCATGTAAAAATAGTTTTAGTAAAACAATACATGTTTGTGAAATTTTTATTTTTACTATAAATTAAAAGGTATTAATGTAATTATGTTACCCATGTGGCTCCATGGGGTCCCAAAATTGACCCATGGATTTTCGTGGTTGGCCATTACTCTTACAATGACGTTAGGACATTTGTCAATGTATCTTTATAATTTTATAAAATTATTTTTACCTTAAATTATACTAATTATATTTAATCACGGTTAATAAAACTCAAAAGTTACTATTCACCCAAAATTATTTGCATCCAATTGAATGAAATTTTACTTAATATTTACAAACATTTATGTCATATTTTTGAAATTCAATTCACAGAATTGGTAATGTTTTGTTTAAAATAAATTTAGTTTTATTAACTAGCATATAGTGGTTTGAATATTTATAAAAAATTTAATTTTTTCAGAAAAATACCAAACATTCATCCTAATATATACATGATATTCCACATTCAAAAATGATATCTATTTTAAAAAATTCAAATCATATAAGTTGCATTAATTAATTTTATAATTAATTCCTATTGTCAAATCCAATAGCGTGTTTTTAAGAAACGATATATATCAAAACATTGACTCTTGATTATGTCCAATTTCAAAGTGAAATTAATTCCAATGACCACCATTGGATTAAATGGTAAAAATATATTATAATTAGACATTAATAAAATTAACAAAATAATATTACTATATAAATACATTAGATTAAAAAGATTATTTTTAATTAAAATACAACATTTTTCACTATTCATTATAAAATGAACATTGTCGAAAAAATAACAAAAACATACACAAAGAAAATTTCGATGTCCTGATTCTAAGGAAGAATTTAATTTCATCCAATAAAACTTATATGAGTGACCAAAACTATATTTATAGAGGTGTCTCTATCAAAAGTTGATAAATCGATTTTTTAGTGAATATCAGAGTATTTCGCTTAAAATTGGATACATTCAAAATTCAGGCCTCTAATATTTATTGGATAAATGTAAAAACATTTAACAAACATATATAATCATATTTTGGTTATTTCTATTCATTCCCGCAAATTCAATGACTATGAGTTAACTACCATTTAAAATAATATTATTATATTATTTGTGTGCAACGTAAGATTTCAAAGAAATCTATTGTTGCATATCAGGTACACCATTGAACATAGCAACTTAATTAACGTAAAAATAATATTTAATTTTCAAATATTAATAAATATGAAATTTTATTATTTTATGTTTACCTGGGATGTTATATGTGGAATGTAAATAACAAGGTCATGTTGTAGTGTTCTTTTCAATTTTAGGGATTCATTGTTATTAGTGTTGGTAAATATTTCATAATAATCTAATGTAGAATTCCTTATTATGATTTCAAGTCACAAGGGTGGGGATACCATTGAGGGAAGGAAAAATGATTGGAGTTCAGTGTTGTGGTTCATAAATCATATTGTTATACCTATTCTTTTTCTGGAAAATAAAATTCATACATTCCACCATTTGAAATGGTATGTACGACCAGGAATTCAAAACAATTATAAGGTGTTAAAGGCACAGTTTTGGGGGACTTTTATAAACAGGAATGTGGTTGAGTTCATTTCAATGTGAATTACCTGTCAGTTAGTTATGGTATAACATCGATGAACAATGTGTATATTGCTTAATTTATTTATTCTTGTGCTGAAATGGGAGTTGAGAGTGATGGATATTGTCAGTGGACTCCCATGAATGGTAGGAAAAACAATGACATATGGGTGGTAGTGGATCGGTATACAAAGTAATATCATTTCATCACTATTCATGAAACACATATGATGTAGGATCATTGCAAAATATATACCAAAGAAGATTTAAATAGACAAGGAGTACCATATTTGATATTTATAGATAGATATTTGAGGTTCATGTCTCGTTTCTGGAAATCCATATAAAAAGCCATTAGGACTCAATTGACATTGAGTACAACATGTCATCCTTAGATGGACATCCAATCTGAAATGACAATATATATTATAGGATATTTTTCAGGATTATTTAATGTATTTTGTTGGATCATGGGATGATCATGTTCCATGTTTGGATTTATCATATAATTTTTTTTCAATCCTTGATACATATGGATCCTTTTTGAAGCATTTAATGGGAGTCCTTATTGTTCTCCACATTGTGGGGTGGAAATAGTTGTTACTTTTATTTGGGACGTGACATATCCAAACAATGATGCAGATGATTGATTTGATAAAAAATAATAACAAGATAGGTCACAATCGTCTGAAATCTTATGATAATCATCATCGATGCATATTGTTGTTTTTACTGAGTGATCAATTTTTCAATTATATTTGTCAATTACATGCACATCATTATTTTTTTATGTGGTAAAGTTATATCTATGATTCATTGGCCCATTTGATATACAATTATTTGTTGCATAGGTGGATTAGAGGTATGAATTTTAACCATGGATTATTTCGGTGCATAATGTGTTCCACGTTTCTCAGTTGAAAAAGTATCAAACTGATCCTGACTGTTTGATCAGATGGGATCACATTGACCTCGAGTTAGATACCTCATTAGTGTATATCTCAGTTCAAACCTTTGATAGTATGTATAATGACTTGAATGAAAAATTCCTTGGTATAGTGCAGGTTTTATGGCAACATGGTCATATTTAGGAAGAGACATGGGAACACCAGAAGGAAATTAAAGAACAATGGTTAGAACACATTTGGGGTAATGATGGTTTACAACATTCCAAAGAGGGAAAGATTAATTGTGGATATAATTTAGTAACCTTGATTACTATTATTCCTCACATTATTTTTAGTTTTTATGTATATAATGATTATTGGTGATGGGTTGGAGATTTTGGAGAACATTCCAGCAGTTGGGGAAATTTTGGATCTGAATGAGTTTCACATTGTTCCACTATATTGTGAGTAAATCATAGGAGATACCATTCTCTTTGGTAGATTTGGACAGTGAATTCAGAATATAGGGTGTAGGGTCAGGGATAACCATCAAGGAGGTAGCTAAAGTGTATTTCCAGAAAATATAAAATGCACAATTAGAAAATTGTTATTCTAACTCTGCAGTCTAACTGTGAACGAGTTCAAAGTGAGATCCTAAAAAAGTGTATATCATATGTTTTTGACAAAATATGGATTATTTTCCTTATATTAGGACATATTGTTATGGTATTATCTATTGAAGGCTATAGATCCCCTCCAAAGACCTTTGGAATCGATATGGAGCCTTAACATGGTGTTTATAAGGCATATTCATCATGTATGTCAACAATCCAATTTTTCCTTCTCAGGTTTACATAGATATTATTCTCTCCTATTATTGGATTCTTATATCTTCACCCATTGGAGTTTTATATAATTTTATGGATTCTAAATTACTTGATATTTGGATGTGATCTTAGTAGGGGAAGAGATTTAATGTAGTTCTGTGGAATTCTCACCCGGATTCATAATGTGTTCTTCATATATTTTAAGTTTTTCCAAAATGGATGAGGTATGTGGCTTGACTCTTGATTCCTCTTATTTGAACTGATTGAATATATTTCAAATTGGATGTATTTATTTAATTAATTGGGAAGTGGTTGTTTTGAAATAGTTAGAAACACTCTTTTGTGATGGCTTGGTAAATCATGGAAATATGGAAGGTTTTTAATTTGAATAAAGTGAATTGACTCTTGATTTTAATTTAATGATTTTTATTTTTTATTTTTTTATAATTGTGGTAAATTGATTTTAAAATAGCATTTTTAATAAATTTTTGTGTTTTATTGAAATGGAATAGATTTTTTTAATTAGTTATTTATTTTTTTTTCAATAAATGTATAGTTTTATTGAAATGTATTTGAATGGTTTTCCAAAATGATATTAGAATACAATAGGTTTTGTGTGTATTTTTTAGGAATTATCCCTGAATAAGGTATGTGTACCATTGGGGTACATTGTACATGATATTGAATAACAAGCATGTGTTAGTGGGACATGAGGTGATTGGATGAGAGACCACTAATAAGTATGGAACTCTTAGAAAAACATGCATGTGAGGGTATGTCTTGATCCATGGATTGGTTCTGCCAAAATGATTTCACGAAATGGATTTAAAGCCTTTTTTGGTGGTTTTTCAGGATATATGACTATTTTGGAAATAGATTTAAATTGAACATGTTTTCTTTTGGTTATAAAAGGTTTTGGAAGTTTTATATATTTAGTTATAAATTGTTTTATGAATTTTTTTATATAAAATTATTTATATAAAACATTCTAGGATTTCAATTCTATTGTTAAGAGTAGGGAATCTATTGGGGAAAGCCTACACAGTTTAATACTCACCTATTCTATGGAATATTGTGCATTTTAATGTTTTTATCTTTCGGGACATGGGAAATGGAAAGGTATCAGTCATATCTAGCACCACCTCTTGATACATGATAAATTATGTGATGTTGGAGCATGGAGTTTATAGATCATGGAATCCTGTTGTTTTTAGGTATTTCATTTAGTTATTTCCCACAATTTAATGTTACGTTTTCTTTAACTTTGTTACACTTGGTGTGAGAAATGAGGTGGGTGAGTTATCTTTCATTTATTTATCCATCATATAGTGGGTTGTTTGGTTGTGGTTTTCAAGTTTAATTATTTTATTTCTTAAATGGTAAATCATCCCCAGGTAGAATTTGAAACTGTTTGGAATTTATTTTTATCCTTTGGTGTCCTGTGGATGTCTCTTAAGGCCTAGAAATGATTAATTGTATTCTAAATCCAATGAGAATTAGCAGTTTATTAAAAAAATTATTATCCTATGAATATCTCCCAAGAGTATCAACCAGGTGTAGAGTATGGAATTTTTTTAGGTATGAGGAAACACTTGAATTAATATGGATGATCATTTCTTTGAGTTATCACCCCAATGCAACATTATTCTAGAACCATGTCCCCATGTAGTATCCAAAAATGGATGGATTCTTATGAAGAACCATATAATTTAATGCTCACTAAAAATTTAGGGTGTTAGACTATACTTTTTATAAAATTTAATAATAGGGGTTTTCCATTAAATATATTATCCTCAATCCAGTTTCATGGGTCACAACTAAACATCACCTGATAATAACTATAACGGCCCCTAAACAAGTAGGTTAGAGCAGGTGTCATACTTTATTACATTGGTATATATAAAAGATTCGAATAACAATGGACCGATAATTTTAGTATTTTTAGGAAAACCATATGCATACATTATAACCATTATAATTGGAATATAAATTTAAATTCAATAAATAATAAACCAAATAAACTCAACCCTGAAAACCCATTTTTAGGATTCCTCATCACATCCTGGTGAAAGGGAACAATTATGTGGCTACCAAAATACTCACTAAGGGTTATGTGCAGTGGAAGATATCAACAATCAAAATTTATAATCAACAGGGAATGGTAGTTAACTAATCAAAAATCACATTTAAATAATTGAACTACTATAATGATATGAGTCAGAATCTATATATATATATATATATATATAACTGAAAACAAATTTTATTTAATGAATAATATAACAATGAAATGAAATCACATGGAATGGAAATGAAAAAAATTTCATGTGTAATAATAATAACCGAATTACCAAATATATAAATAAATATTTATTTGATGTAATTATTCCTATATACATGATGCATTTATCTTCAATACCATACAAAAAAACTATTTAAGTCATACTGGGTAAAAACTCATCTAATTTGGAAAATTTATTAATCTCATGAGATGACCAATGTAGCAAAGAATATACTATTAAAAGTCCCCAACCAATGTAATAATAGTCCAAATAACTCTATATATATTAACTAATTGTTTTCATCCATAAAAGATTTCCATTATTGTAATGTATCCTTATTGAGTAAATGATACAAATTTATCTATATTTCCTTATTTAAATAAAGAGCATCCAATGTAAAAAAATATTACATCAAAATTGAATATGGTTTATGAATATTTTTTTATTATAACACAATAACATAGATGTTTTTAAGGAAAGTATTTTCCCTAATATATTATTACAATAATTTGATTTCATTACGATAAAGTAAAGGATGAGAAATGAATGCGAGTTAGTACAATAATCTTTACTATTTTGAAATTTCCATGTTAAATCGAATTGGATGAAATAATAAAAATTGAAACATAAAATACTATAATGAATTAATTATTCATTATATTACATGTCAAAGGGCCAATATATATTCCAATGAAAATTGAATTAATTTTATATAAAAAAAATGCAAAAATGGAATGTAAACTGAGAAAAACTCCATTATTTTACAATTCCTTTAGATTAAACACTCATTAAATTAATTTATAATGCTTTTAACAATGTTACTAACATATATCAGATCCATAATCAATTTAAATTTATGATATATTATTCTTTCATAACATCATACCCCAAAATTTTCAATAGTATCTCATTATTTTCAATATATTGGTTAATAACTTCTTTGATTTTCAAGTATGTTTTGACTTGTAATATTATTCTTTATTTTGATTTTATCATAAATTTGTCTTCTATAGAATATGAAATTTGAGAAATATATATGTCATATATGATTATAATATATGTATTTGTAATAATTATTAATTTTTAGGGATAGTAAGTGAAATACATTGTTCATGGAGATTGTAGGTTTTTTGTACTCATGAACATTGTTTCCATTTTATTATAATATTGAATGAATTAATATTAAATTATAAATATTTATATTTCCATTATAGTGTCATTTTCATTTCATGTATTTTAAATATTCTCATTAAGCCAATCCTTAATACATTCCATGTAATGAGTGAATGAATGACATCACTTCTTGAGGTGATAGTCTGATATACAAATAAGGGATACTGTAGTAATCACATAATATCAAAATCATGATTTTATTTGTAACATAATAAGTTCATAACAGAATTAATATAATATGTATCATATATATTATATATTAACAACAAATCCGTCATTATATAAGCACATGAAATGTTGTAATAGAAAAATGAATGACATTGGTTCCTGATCTAGTGGTACGTTGTACACAAGAACGATTAATTCATATCCCATTTGAAGGAAGTTTATTTAGTTTTATGTAATAAAAATAAAATATAATCATATATGTATATTTATGATAGTGAGGTTATTATAATATTAACTTATAATAGGAATTAAATAATGTGGATAGGGATGTTAATAAATTTTAATAACCTTGTATCGTCTTTGTGTGTCCTACATAGGTTTATACTAAAACCATCAAATTATTTATTTATCCGCAATATATGGAATCTAAGATGAATAAAAGGATGTTTTAGAGAATTGGTAGGGTATTTTGGAAGACAATGTGGTTTTAATATATGATGAAATAAGGAGAGTGAGTCCCAATTTATAGTTGAGAAGGAGGTCCATTATTTTAATTAATTAAACGCATTCACAATTTTGAGGAATCCATAACCTCATGTGGATAAAAAATTATATAATAATATAGGTGTGGTTTTTTTATTCAATACACACTTCCATAATAAAAAATCGGATTATTTTATTTTTTTCCATTATGATATATGTTTCTCAACTTTTACAATTTTTTTTATGTATCTAATTTTCATGTAATGTATTTTTTCAAATAAGAATAAAATAAGGTTATTATTATTTAAAAATTTAGACCAAATTATTCTAAATTTTATATCTAATTTATTAAATAAAAAATACCATGTTTTTTGGAAATAAACATTGACATAAGAATAAGTATTGTGAAAAAATAATACATTATCCCTTTCAAAAATAATTATTTTTACCATTTAAGAAACAATATGTTCATTTTTAAAGATCATTTCGTCCATGAATGTAAATTATACAATATTTATTGTTATTAAAAAATTACTTGAATGATGTAATTTTCTTTTGAAATTTGGAATCATTTAATAAAATATTATTTATTCTAAAGTTGTATAAAAGATAATTTTTACATAATTTATTTTATTTGAAATTAAAAATATCAATACAGTTTTTTATTTTGAATAAAATAATTTCCATATTTTTCAAGGTTATACATTAATCAAAAAAAATTATTTTATGATAATTATTAATTAAATTTGAATCACTTTTAATATTTACATTTCATTTATTTTTGATAACTATTAACTAAATAATTATTGCATTGGAGTTTCTTATGAATTTGAAGTAATTAATTTATCTCTCTAAAATAAAAATAATTTCTCATGAGAAAACACTATTTAACTATGAAAATAATATTTATGAACAATCATATGATTTTTTCCCTAACTGAATTCTTAATAAATGTCAAACGTATGGATGGTTTCTTTTATACATTTCTCATTATTTAACATATTATATATTTCAAATTCATGGAATAAGTAACAAATAAAAAATTATATATATAAAAAAGTTCTTAGGTATATATATATCTTATAAATAAATTCTGGACAATTTGGAAGGTCATTTTACTCTCTGTGTTCTATGATTAACAATTAATAAAACACTTTTTACCTTAATCACTATGATTAATCGTTGTTGTTTTTGAAAATAATTATGGTAAAAAAGTAATTTGAAATTATTATACATTATATATTACTCTAATTACTAATATAGAATCCAATTTAAAAAAGTTAATATGCATTAGTTGATAAAATTAATATAAATGTATTACCACAGTCGTGATGAGAAAGCGGGTTTACAATCTGAAATTTATTAAATTTTTGCAATTCTTTTATATACAATTTAAATTATAAATTTATCCAATGGAATATATTGGAAAAATGTATTTATAATTTAATAATATGGAATTTAAATCCCATTGAAAATATAATTTCAAATTATAATTTTTTAGGTGAAAAGGCAGTTTTCAATTAAAATTCAATATTTTAAACTATTCATTGAAAAATGAAACTTTTTCCAAAAAATCCCAAAAAATAACTACAAAATAGTTTTTTTAATAATATTTAAAAAATAATTTTTTTTTTGAAAATAATTCTTTAAAATTTGTTAAAAATTATTACTAAATTATTCAATGAGAACGATTATACCATCTGTTAGGAAAATTAATTTTTTCTGAGATTTTTTATTTTAATTGATTATTATTATTATTATTTATATTAATTTAATAACCATTACATGGGATTAAATAATATATTTTCGTATTTTATTTAATTTTTTAATACCTTCTATTGTAATGGTATTCTGTAATTATCATGTTAAATAATAATATATTGTTCTTTAGTAAAACATATCATTGTGTGTAACAAGTTCTTTTGAAGAAACTAGATATTTCATGTAACGAACGACAACTTAGTATTTCACATTCCATAAACTATGGAATATACATTTATTATTTTATATTTTTAGGTTGTTATGTTTCTAGGAACTCAATGAAAAGACTATAATTAATTTTTATATTTTTTCCATGATGGAGGTTCTTTTTTGAAAAATCAATGGAGTAAAATGGTTTTCATATATGGACATAATATCAGTATATGAACTTATAAGAGTGATTTATATTGATATTCCAAAATCTATTTTCATGAAAATTTATGTGAATTATGAATAAATTATTTTTTCATTTTTCATAACAAATTCTACTATTATTTGTAAGTATTTTTTTGAACCATATTATCAAATGGTAAATAATATCATTATTATTGTGCTAGATGATAATTTCATAGTTTACTCTTTGATAAATGAAGTTAGTGAAGAATATGAGGAAATTTTATTTTAAAGTGTTATGGAATGTCACAGTTACACAATGATTTCCAACATTCAGTTATACATCAACAAATATAAATTTATGGATCATGTGTCATTATAGGGGTTCATATCTATAAATCATAAGAATATCTAAGAAATATTATCTTAGTAAAAATATAAAAATTTATTTGCGGTTAACATATTTATAGTTTTATGTTTATATTACACAAAATTAATTTAGGATTTCACAATGTTGGTATCTACAATTACTAGTTTGACTGGGAAATTAGAAATGTTTTAATTGGATTTCAAATTTTAAGGATCATTTGATGAATAAAAAGAGAGGTTTTCATAAATAACTATTTAAGTTATTATTAATTTTTATAGAACCTATTAATTTTGTTTTTATTATTTTACTATTTTGTTGGGGTGAAATTCTGTAATACCCCATGCTCCCACAGTATGTTACCCCTTAGAATAATGAAATATCTTTATTTTCACGTAACTTCAATTTTCTAACACACCACTACCAATCAAATTAGCCTTTATGAATAGTAATACCCACTTTTTAATTCTATCATTTTTAATTATCAAAATGGAATTAATTTTTGGATTCAAAATATTAAAATTATCATAGGGTGAATTTTTTTTATTTTTATGAAAACATTCAATTTTTTATGAATAGTGAAAATTGGTAAATTTTAATTAAAAACAACATTTTAATAGAAATAATATATATTGTTAAATATTAAATTTGATTGTCTTAAAAGTATAATTAGATTATATTTTTATCATTTAATATAATTTATGTCATTGAATGTAATTTCAAATTTATACTGGACAAAAATAAATGTTAGTCTTTTGATAGATATTATTTCTTAAAAACAAGCTTTCTATTTTGACAACGAGAATTAATTTTAAATTAATTTCTGCAACATTTTTGTTTTGAATTTGGAAAAATGGATTCCATATTTGGAATCAGGTGGACTAAATTCCATAAATTGGAATCTTTTATTTTATGACATTATGAATATTTACTTTAGTAAATATTTTATTTACCACGGTTAAAGTGTAAATCTAGTTAATAATAGTATACAAATGTTATTATAATAATATTAACTTACCCTAACATGTGTTCTATTCTTATTGGTTGATAAATTTCTGACCATGGACATCCTTATGACTATTTTGGGACCCCAATGAGCCACTATAGAGTTATAATGGAAATTTATATTAATTAATATAATGTAAATACAAAAATTACAGAAACATATATCTTATAGTAAAAAAACTTAAATGGGGTTATATAAGTTATAATTTAGATAATAAATATTAATTTTAAAGCTAAAAATATTTCACACATCATGCTAGTTTTTTTAAAAAAAAATTAGACATCATATAAATAAAATTATTTATGACACAATAATGATGGATTGTTTATCTCATTAAGGAACGATTTAAATAAATAAGATTATTAAAATTAAAAAAAATATCCAAAAGCAATCCAATTCTTATTAGATGATTTTATTTTGAAAAATATTCACATTTTCATATACTTTAATGAGTTTTGTACCTTTAGAAACCGAAAATATTTATATAATAAAACAATATTTCTACACATTCTTAAAAAGGACCTCCCCTCCCTTATAAAAAGGCATAACCTCTAAACATTACTCACACCACTGAATCCTTTTTTATTGTAACATCCCTGGTAAATAATGAATATGAAAGGTTCATCTATATTAATATTTGTGAATAAAATATTAATATTATTTTAAAGGGGATTCTATGTTCAATGGAGTACTTAATACACAACAATGAGTTTAGATGAAATCTTACGTTGCGCACTAATAATTTAATAATTCTATTTTAAATAGTAGTTAACGCCTAACTGTTGTAATAGATGGAATGAACAGAACTAACTACAAAAGGAATATATATGTTTGTTAAATATTTTAACAATTATTCAACAAATAATAGAGGATTAAAATTCCAATGAATCCAATTTTATGCATAAATATTCTAATACTAATGAAAAGGCCGATTAATGGAATTTTGATGGTGAACCCTTTTTCAATATAATTTTTGTCAATTTTATATGTTATATTATTCAAAAATAAAATACTTCTTTATAATCGGGAAAACAATATTTAAATTGTGTAAATTTTTTTAATTTTTCCAATAAAGATCATTATTTAATGAATAAGGAAAAATGTTGTATTTTAATTCAAAACCACGTTTTAATCTAAATTATTTATATGGTTAAATTAAATTTTTAATTAATGTGTAATAAAAATGTATCTCTACCATTAAATCCAATGGTGGTCATTGTAATTAATTTCACTTTGAAATTGGACATAAACAACTGACAATGTTTTGATAGATATTGTTTCTAAAAAACACGCTATTTGTTTTGTATGAGGGAATTAATTATAAAATTAATTAATGAAACTTCTATGTTTTGAATTTGATAAAATGGACATCATTTTTGAAATTGGAATATAAAATATTCCTAGGGTAAATTTTTGGTATTTTTCTCAAAAACATCAATTTTGATGAATAATGAAACAACTAAGTAGATATTATAGACTAAATTTTTCGTATAAATGTAAATTTACCGATTCTGTGAATTGAATATCAAAAATCGGACATACATTGTAGTCATTAGTATGTAAAATGTGGTTCAATGGGATGAAAATAATTTTTGTTGAATCGATATTTTTGAGTTTCATTAACCGTGATTAAAGGTAATTTGGGTAATTTAAGGTAAACATAATATTATAAAAATATGAAAATATCTTGACACATGTCCTAACCTTATTTTATGAGTCAAAGCTGGCCAATAAAATCCATACATTTATTTGGGGCCCCATGGAGCCACTTGGGTATGACAATGACATTAATAACTTTTTATTTTATGTCAAAATTAAAATGTAACAAACATGTATTGTTTTACTAAAACAATTTTTACATGGTGTTATATAAGTTATCTTATAGACTAAAAATATTCATTAGAAAGATAAAAATTACTTCCATCATCATGGTAATTGTTTTTTAATTTTTAGACATCAATAAAATAAAAATATTTATGACACAATAATGATACCCTGTTTATGTCATTGATGAATGATTTAATTAAATATAGATATAATGTTTAAAATAATATCTATCACTTGTCCAATTTTTATTGGATGATATTATTTCTATCATCGGACACCTTATATTCGAAATTAATGATTTTTTGTCATTTATAAACCGAAGATCATTATACAATAATATAATATTTTCAAGCATTCCAGAAGAGCCCCTCCTCTCCCTTATAAAAACCCCACTTCCTACCCCTTTCTCACACTTTTGAAGCCCTTTATCTCATCTAACCTCTACTAAAACAAGCTCCCAATATCCCTCTCTTCATTTTATTAACCTTACCTATGGCAGAAAGCACTTCAAGAAACACATTTCGTTCAAACTATGGGGAGTTACCTGATTTAAATGTAATGTATTCTCTTATGTTCTTTTGACTTATTTTGCTTCTCCAACCTCTTATAGTATTTTTATTCCATTATTTTTTAACAACATGAGTATATTTAAAATACTAGAATGATGTTATGAGAAGGATTAGAGATAAAATTTCACACACCTCCATCTAATGGGTAAAGAACATACTATTTCCGTGGAAGGCGAACTACTGCCTCACGAAACGATCATAGTTCAATTATCTCTTATTGCCTCTCATGGTGGCCATTAAGATGTCACTGTATTTAAATATGATATATATTATTTTTATGTTTTCCTTATTATTCTTTATTTTTTATATATGCCATAACTTTATGCACCCCATAATGGGTGACATGAAAATTTCATTTTAGGAAGTGTGGACTACCGCCCTCTCAAAGTGATTTGAATCGTTAATTAAATATGTGGGATGTATAAATGATGTAATTAATGATATTATATATGATATTATATAAGAATTATAATATTCATTTATATCATAGTTTTTTCATTCCATTTAATACGAAATGGAAATGAAAGTAGCATTCATTCGTACGCACGGCTTACCGTCTCCATGAACGGTGCATTTCATTTCGAGGTTTCAAAGGATATGTACTGGTAAATATATATATATATACTAGACATATATTATTTATAAGATATAAACATCATGAATATCATTATGGAGATAATGGATATTTTACTACAAGAACATCTTGTAAATATAAGAAGTTCTCTTTTGACTCAAGTACCAAATTTTGACAAAACGACCATTATTAATATAAATGATTACATAATGTTTAAAACTTGGTAATAATTTATATCAAAGTAATAATACACTTGAAAAATGTTCTTAAGAAATTATAAATTATCTTATGTTTATCATTCATGAAGAACAAAGAACAAACGTTTGAGTCAAGTCCGACACGTGGTAAGGGGTTTCTTATCTTTCTTTTAATTACATGAGTTTTACATTGTTCGCCGCTTATTTATTGCATGTGGTGTATTTTATACAGAAATTTGATATATATTATCATGATTCTATTAATATTCATGTTATTCTGTAATTACTTTGATGGTTATTATCCTTGGATCATACGACTCGATTTATTACAATGAGGTATGGGTTTTTTATCTCACATTGTATTACCATGAGGTTCATGATATATTTGAAACCACATCCATTGAGTGGTGTATGTACTATCCATTATTCTACTGTATGTGTAATATACATTCATTTATGGGTATTTACATCAACATTTTATGGTCCTTCTTTCATGGGGTGTATGTTTCGTAAGTTACCAAATCAGTAAGGGAACCTTTCACCTTCCTCTTTTAAAAAGGCATCTTTTTTAATCACATATTCTTATGTCGGGATATGTTCATCTGTATCTTTATTGATGTAAATTTTATTTCCATGTGATTAGATACCCTTTTTATCTCTCATCAACTCATTTTATGAATTTTAAAGTGACTCCGTTTGGCTTTCAAATTTCTGTAAGGGAACTTCATTACCGCATTTCAATTTTTTGGGTTAAACCTCTACTTCTTTATTATGTCGTGCTATGAATATGTGTGAATGAACTATGATTTTTTTACACATAATATCAACTTATATTGGTTGTATTTATATTTTTCACACATAATTATGTCATTTATTTGTCATTAATCTAAGGATACCGTCTTTGTATGGGACTTTGTCTCAATCTCTTTTCATTGAGGAATATTTTCATTTATACAGAACATTTTTATATATGGTTTATAAACCCCTTAGACTTTTACATTTTCTTAAAAGGAATATTTTCGCTATGAATCATTTTACTAAATGACAAAATTTATGTTTTTAACGTGCACGGTGACAACAACCTTTCTACCACCACGAGTATTATTTTATCTTTGTCTTCCTTAACAAGCCATAATGTTTTAATAGATAATAAATAACATATACTCATTTATGTGTTTTGGTATTGAAATTTTTTTTGATAAAGGATTCTTTTATTTCAATATATTGAAATCATATATTGTGACTGAAATGTGGAAATGGTATCATTTCTTTATATTGGTTTTATGTGTTATGATTTTAAATTTGTAGTTGGACTTTTGACGGGTTGTTACGTCATAAACCAAATGATGGGTGGTTACGTGATAAACCGGGATGGGTGGTTACGTTATAACCTCCAATGCATTGGGTATGGAAGTCAGCCATATGGCTATTCTAGTTAGTGACATGTGTGGAAGTCGACTATATGGTTATTCAATTTATGTATATTTATGTCCCAAGTTACCTTTTTATGTTATGTGTTCTTAATATGGGTTTTATAGTGATCTTTTGATTACAAAAGGGTAAATAATGATATTTTATTCATTGAAGAGTATTAACTACATCAATAAGGTGAAATGTATTAATTATGATGAAGTATTCTTGATTTACTTGTTGTTTTCAGAAACTAATTGTTTTTATTTTTTTATATCCCTTACTGAGCTTTTTATGCTCATCCCTAGTTTTTGAAATTATTTCCACATAACATAATGATTAATAGGGTCACGGATAGGATCAAGGATATACATGAATTCAAAAACATGGAACTAAAAATGTTTATTTTCAATAGATATAATTTTATGAAAAAATGTAAACTAAGTAGAAGTTTCTACTTTTTAATCATTTGAGATGTAATAGTTGTGGACTAATTCTCTAAAACTCTACACCTAAAAAGATCCTCAATGCGAATTATTAATTTAATTAAAAATTATGTAATGTTTTAAGGTTGGGTACATATAGTTGGTATCAATGGTTGGTTTAGATAACTTAAGAAGTTAGGGTATTATTTATTTATAAGTGAAATTCCCATACTGGTTAAGATTTCAGTAAGAGTAAAAGATTTTTAGAAAAAGTTAATGAGTCTAAGATAACATTAATAATTATATCTTTGTATTATATGCTGATTTTAATGATATACTCACACTGACTTTTTTTGTTTTAGTAAATGGATGGATCTAGTAGGTACTAAAGTAATAGTGTATGTTAAGAAAACTGTGATGGTTATCTGAATGAGAAAATGAATGATATGAGAGCTACATTGAGAACACTTGTTGTTATTCTAAACCAACTATCTAGAGTCATGATTGACCACCTGAACCGTAGTGATTTTTATAAGACATCATATAAGCGACAAACAAATCCCTACGAAAGATCAGGTAACAATCATAATGGTATGTGTGTTCAAAAACCTATGTGTCATAGATATGGAATGAAACACCTTGGAAAATGTTTCAATGGGACAGAAATATGCTCTAGATGTTGAAATGAAGGTCTTAAAGCAAGAACCCACCAATGAAAAAGGAAGCATCAAGTTGACTCTTGGAAAGGGAAAGAAGTCCTTTCTGAGGGATCAATTGAATGTTTTAAATGTGGTGTGCATGGTCATTACGCAAACACATGTCTTAAGAAAATGTTTTAGGAATGAGATCACCAGGATCGTACAAATATTTTTTTACCGATACCTAATGTCATTCCGATTGAGGATAAAAAACTAACAATGACCAATGAAAGGTATGGATTATTTCTTGACATATGTTTTCCGATTATTGAAATCTTTGGATATGATTCAAGAATTTTTTTGTAGTAAAGATGTATTTCAGGATAATTTGGAAAGGAATGATTTATGGATCATGAAGAATGTGGTATGAGTAAGAAGTCAATATATAAGGGATTCATGAGTTATGGTATATTTTTGGATGGTGAAATTCAAAAAAGTATTAAGGCTCTTTTGATGTTGGGATTACATTAGAATACTTTTTATAGTATGTGTATCCATGATGTTTGATATATGAAAATTTTATTCAAAGTATAATTATATTTTCCTTGGATGATATAGTTATAAATAACTATTTGGGTTTATACAATCCTTGAATTTGAGGCAATTACATATTAATATATTTTGGGTTGAAAAATGAAAGTTATTAAATAACCTATGTGGTTAAAATATGTTATGGTTATATTTGATGAATTTATCTCCATTTTTGGAATGTTATAAAATTATATAGTTTTTCAAAATGGACAACATGTAGACTGTGTGACAACCCGTCGCGTCAGACGAAGATTCGAGAATTGAACCCACAACCAAAGTGCGGCTGGTATTTATCACCTACCACTTGGCTACGTGATGTCCCTAGTTATTATGACTTATTCTTTTTAGTTATATGATTTTTTTAATCAATAATAAGTTGGTTTTTGGTTATCTATATGTTTGTACCAATATGGGCCTATATTCCCTAAGAGGGGGGGGGTGAATCAGGGTATGGATATTCCTTTTCAAATTCCTTCCTGCCCCACTGGATCTTGACCTCTTTATTACAAGGGTCACTTTTTTTGCAATTGTGTGTTATTATGATCACTTCTTTTCTTCTTTATCTGATGATGATGCTTTAAATGTAGTGCAGGGAAATAAGCAGACAGACATTGAGTTTTTTACTTGGTTCACCCTCACTGGGATACATCCAAGGAGCATACGCCGACATGTAGCCATCATACCAAATTCCACTATTCTTCACTAGATGTGGATACAAAGTTCAGGCTAGATCACTTCTAAGCCCACGCTCACTGCCTTTACAAGTTTAGAGTCAGCTCACTACTTTCCCAAGGGTCACTCCATGTTTCTCTCTCTCTGTCTCACTTCCGGTGGAGAGGATCACCTTCTTCCTCTTCCTAAGCTCACTGCTCTTGGAAGAAATCCACTCACAGTTTATAGACCAATAGGTCTCTTCGTTTGCATGAATGAATGCATCTTCCTCTATGTGTAGATGCTCTGTTGAAGTACAACTTTCACCCGTAGATGAATATCTCTTTGCACTGAATGTATCGGGAAATGTACCAGCTTCCACGCAGTCCGAGAAGCACTGCTGGAACAAAACCTTACATGACGCGCAAGTCAATCTCGGCGTGCAAGTATTGGCGCGCAAGTCACAACGGGCGCGCAAGCCCTCCTTAGACACTTGCGCCACTCAAGATTCCTCAACTCCAAACTTGCGCGACTCTCTTCCTTTTAAGCCCAAACCAATATTGGCGTGCAACTTCCAACCGGCGCGCAACATCTAACACTGGAAAAAAACTTCAACTACTTGCGCGCAACTTCACCTACGCGACCCACACTCACCACTTGCGTGACCACCACACCTGCGCGACGGGAGCTCTGATTTCTCAAAGTGTTGAACTCCGTTGATAATGAGGGGGGGGGGTCTAGTATTTATAGTCATTCTGACCACCCTGTGCGATGGCGCGCAAGTCACCTGCACGACCCAGTTTCAGTGCGCAAGTCCCCTGTCAATTTAGACACTTGTGTGACCAACACCCGAACTTGTGCGAAACTTTTTCCATAGCCATATTTTGATCTTCTGATCTTGAAAAAAATATGGCGCGCAAGTTTCTTATACTCCAAGTCCTCGGCGCAAAAGTACTTTTTCCAAAAACACTTTTCTTCATTTGCCGATTTTCAGGCCCTAAAATTTGGCAAACACTGGAAAACGGCACCACCTTCTATCTGTTCTTTTGTACCGCCTCCAGATCATCCATTCCTTTTATCGACGTTATTGAATCAAACATGGATCGTTGACCTCAGCTCTTGAACTCGACATTTCACCATGAAATCCTCTTTGTCAACAAATTTGTATGTCACTATTTTGCTTTGTCAACAATCACTACTCAGATGTCCACTTTGTCAAAAAACACAATCACCTGAAAAATGCTTCAATGATACCTTGAGGGATTTTTTCCCAACACTATAGAAACGATTAACCTATCAGGTAGGATAAGTTATTAGGTTAATTATTTTTCAATATGATATATTAAGAGTAACTGGTGTTATTTGGAGATAAAAGTTAAGATTTATCTTGGAAGACTATGTGATTAAATCCTTCATAGATTTAGGTTTAAATAATATTATGGATTACAATGAATAATTTTATGTGTACCTGTTTATTGAATGGCCTTTGATGAACTTTGGGTTTTTTGGACAAATTTTGGAGAATAAGAGTAGTTTTTCTTTTTTTGAAAGATTATCCTTCATGGGGAATATCTAATATTGTAATAACCATTTTGGTATTGGATAAGTTATAAATACATGGGAAATATATAGTTCATTTTTTTGTATTATGAGATTATCTCGAAGTTGATTTCATCCCTCTTAATGCGAACATGTCATCTTGAATACTCATCGTTTGGAGAAAATATGAGATTGAGTTAAAAATATAGTAAAAGATGAAAGTGTACATGACTAGTGAGTATGATTCCTTGTGTTTTAGTAAAGATCATAAATTAATTCCATAATTAAAAATAACTTAAAACAAAAATGTTGCCTCTTAACAATTCATATCGGGGAATCATATTCTGTTTAAAAAATCCCATGTTTGTGATTTTCTGGTGGTTAACATTCTCCTAAATATGTTTTCTATCATTCTTCATCAGAACATGATGGTTTGTTTTCTCCTCCATATACATGTTTTCATGGAATAATTGTATGGGTTATTTCAGGTAACCATTGTACTTTTTTCTTTCATTTAATGTGATAATTTAATTTACTCTTTTTCTGATGTGGGGCTTTCAATAATGTTTCTGATCCCAATTTTAAAATTGCGAGGATGCAATTCAAAAAAGGCACAAAGGAAATAATATCCCAGGTAAATAATGAATATGAAGTGTTCATATATATAAATATTTATGAATAAAATATTAATATAACATTAAAATTGATGCTATGTTCGATGGCTACCCAATACGCAACAATGAGTTTTTTTGAAATCATATGTTGCATAGTAATAATTTAGTAATATTATTTCAAATGGTAATTAAAACCTAGCTGTTGTTATTACATGAATTAAATGAACTACGTAAAAAATAATTATATGTTTTTGTTAAATATTTTATCAATTATCCAATAAATTATAGAGTCTTAAAATGCGAATGAATCCATTTTTATGCATAAATATTCGAATATTCATTAAAAGGTCGATTAACCACCTTTTAATGGCGTACCCTTTTTAAATATACTTTTTTTCAATTTTAGATGTTATATTTTACAAAATAAAATATTTCTTTAGAATCAGGACATCAAAATTTACTTTGTGTAAATTTTTGTAATATTTCTGATAAAGACATTTTTTAATGAATATTGATAATTATGTATTTTAATTCAAAACCTTATTTAAATCTAATTTATTTATATGGTTAGATTATATTTTTTATTTGTTTTAATGTGTAATTAAAATATATTTTTACCATTTAATCCAATGGTGGTCATTGGAATTAATTACACTTTGAAATTGGACATAAATAAGTATCAATCTTTTGATAGATATTGTTTCATAAAACCACGTTATTTACTATGAAAGCGGAAATTATTTATTAAGTTAAATAATTCAACTTCAATGTTTTGAATTTGGTAAAATGGAAATCATTTTTGAATTCATAATATCAAATATAGCTTAGGATGATTTTTTGGTATTTTTCTGAAAAACATCAATTATTGATGAATAATGAAACCACTAAGTAGTTGTTAAAAACTAGATTTTTCGTTTAAATGAAATTTAACCACGTCTGTGAATTTAATTTAAAAAATATGACATACATGGTTTTCATTAGTAAGTAAAATGTTGTTCAATGGGTTGAAAATAAATTTTGGTGAATACTAATTTTTGAGTTTTATTAAACGTGATTAAAGGTAAATAAGGTAATTTATGGTAAAAATAATATTATAAAAATATCAAAATACCATGACACATGTCCAAACTATATTGGGTGAGTTATGACCAACCATGACAATCCATGGGTCAATTTTGGGGCCCCATGGAGCCACTGGGGTATGGTAGTGTCATTAATAACTTTTTATTTAAACTGAAAATAAAAATGTCACAAACATATATTGTTTTAAAAAAATTTACATGGGGTTATATAAGTTATCCTTTTGAAAAAAAATAATAATTAGAAATATAAAAATATTTTCTACATCATGGTAATAATTTTAAAATTTTAGTATTCAAATAATAAAAATTATTTATGACACAATGATGATGCAGTGTTTACATCATTAATTAATGATTTACATAAATATGAAGATATAGTTTAAAATAATTACCAAAACGTGTCCAATTCTTATTGGATGATTTTATCTCTACCATGGGATACCTTATATTGCACTTTAATGTTTTTTTGATTTTTAGAAACTGAAGGGAATTATATAATAAAATATTATTTTCAAACATTCCAAAAGAGCCCCTCCTATCCCTTATAAAAAGTCCCCACTTCCTACCACTTTTTCACACTTCTCAAGGCTTTTGTCTCGTCCAACCACAACTCAAATAAGCTCCCAACATACCTCTACTCATCCTTGAAGTCCAAACATAGTCAGAACGCACTTCAAAAAACCCATTTGGTTCAGAATAAGGAGAGTTACCCGATTTAATGGTAATGTCTTCTCTTATATCTTCTGGCATAGTTTGCTACTCCAACCCCTTATACTATTTTTATTAATTTATTTTGTTACAAATCCAGTATCTTCAATATACTATTATGTTTTTATGTGATATATTAGAGCTACACTTACACACACCTCCATCAAATGGGTGAATAAAATAATGCTTATGTGGACGGCGAACTACTGCCTCACGAAACGATGATTGTTCAATTATCACCTACCGCCTCTCATGGTGGCAATTTATATCTCAATATATTTATATATGAAATATATTATGTTTCTTTATTATTTATGATTCTGTATTTTTCATTTATGTCATACCTTTAGGGTTTCCATGTTGGGTAAATGTGATAATTTTTTTTTGGAAGTGCGGACTACTGCCCCCTAAAAGTGATTTGAATCGTTAATGGAATATGTTGGATGTATAAAGGATGTGGATAATGATATTATATATGATTTTTTACTGGAATTATTATATTACCTTATATCATATTTTTTTCATTCCATTAAATGCGAAATAGAAATGAACGTAGCGTTCATGTGTACGTACGACTTACCATCTCAATGAACATTGCATTTCATTTCTTACATTCAAATGTTATGTACTGGTATAAATAAATATATATACTGGATATATATGATATATATGATATCTAAATTAATCATATCATTCCAGAGATATTGGATATTGTACTACAAGAACAACTTGAAAATATAAGAAGATCTCTTTTGACTCAAGTACCAAATATCGACAAAATAACTATTATTAACTTAAATGATTACATAATGTTTAAAACATATTAATAAGTCATATAAAAGAAATAATAAACTTGAAAAATGTTCTTATGAAAGTATAAATTAACTTAAAATTATCATTCAGGATGAACAACGATCACACGAGTGAGTCAAGTCGGACACGTGGTAAGGGGTTTCTTATCTCGCTTTTAATTCTGTGAGTTTTCCATAGTTTTCCACTTATTTATTACATTGGGGTTTTTTGTACTTCCATTTGATATATATTATCATGATTCAATTTATATTCATGGTATTCTATGATTCATTTGTTGCTTATTATCCTTTGGTCATACGACTCAATTTATTACAATGAGGTAAGGGGTTTTTATCTCATTTTTTATTCTCGTGAGGTTATGAAATATTTGTCACTATCTCCTTTGAGTGGGGTATGTACGGCCCATTATTATAATATTTTTGTAATATACATTCATTTATGGGTATTTACATCAAAATTGTATTTTCCTTCTTTCATGGGGTGTATGTTTCGTATGTTACCAAATCACTAAGGGACCTTTCACCGTCCTCTTTTTAAAAGGATTATTTGTATTCACATCTTCTTATGTCGGGATATGTTATTATATATCATTATTGATGTAAATTTTATGTCAATGTGATGAGATACAATTTTTTCCTCTCATTAACTCATTTTATGAATTTTAAATTGACATTGTTAGGCTATTTAATTTCTATAAGTTAACATCTTTACCCAATTTCAATTCTTTGGGATAAACCTCTACTTCTTGTTTATGTTTTTTTAAAATATGTGTGATTGACTTATGATTGTTTTACACGTACTATCCACTTATATTTGTTGTATTGATATTTTTCACATATAATTATGTCATTTAATTATCCTTAATCTGAGGATACCATAATTTTACAGGACTTCATCTCAATCTCTTTTGGTTGAGGCATATTTTCATTTATACACAACTTTCTTTTATATGGTGTATAAACCCCCTTGTCTATTACTTTTATTCAAAAGGAATCGTTTCATTTTGAAGTGTTTTAATAAAAGGAAAAAAATCATGTTTTTTAATATACGCTGTGTAAAAGACCTTTCCACTGCCACTAGTATTATTTGATCATGGGCTTCTTCAAAAAGCCGTAATGTTTTAAATGAAAATAAATACCATATTCACTTTTACGTATTTTAGTATTGAAAATTGTTTTATTAAAATATCAATTTATGTCAATATATTTAAATGATATATTGTGACTGAAATGTGGAAATGTTTTCATTCCTTTATATTGGTTTTATGTGTTATGATTTTATAATGGTACTTCGACATTTGATGACTGGTTACATGATAAAACAAATGACGGGTGTTGCCGTGATAAACCAGGATGGGTGGTTACGTTATAACATTCAATGAATTGGGTATGTATGTCAGCCGTATGGATATTCCATTTAGTGACATGTGTGGATGTGAACTATATGGTTATTCCATTTATATATGTTTATGTCCCAAATTACCATTATATGTTATGTGTTCTTTATATGGGTTTTATGGTGATCATTTGGTTAAAAAAGGGTAAGCAATGATCTATTAATCAGTGAAGAGTATTTACTACTTCATAAAGGAGAAAAATATTACATATGATGAAGAATTCATGAATTACTTGTTGTTTTGAGAAACTAATAGATTTCATTCTTTTTATATCCCTTACTGGGCCTTTTATGCTAAGCCCATGTTTTTGAAATGTTTTCCACAGGACTTAAATATGAATTGGGTCAAGGATGGGATCAAGGAATGACATGCTAACTAAAACATGGAACAAGATATGTTTATTTTTAAGAGTTTTTATTTTATGAAAACATGGAAACTGAGTATTATTGTCTACATTGTAATCTTCTGAGATGTAATAGTTATGGCCTAATTCTCTAAAACTCTAAACCTAAAAAGATCCTCAATGTGAATTATTCATTTAATTCAATATTATGTAATGTTTTATGGTTGGGTCCTTATATGGATTGCCCAACCTCTTCCCAATTAACATCCAAAAATACCTCTCTTATTTTTAGAAGCCTTACCTTATGTCTGAGGCACATCAAGGAATCCTTATGGTTAAAACCAAAGGGAGTTACCTGATTTAAAGGTAACATCTTCTCTAAAGTAATTTTCTTTTATTTTACATCTCCAACCCCTATTTATTAATATATTTTATAACAAAACCAGTATCCTCAATATACTAGGTTTTTTTATGATAATTATTTGATTTAAACATACACACACCTTTATCTAGTGGGTATAGAACATAATGTTTCTTTGGACGACGAGCTACTTCCTTATGAAATGATGATTGTTCAATCTTGTAGTATCACCTCTTATGGTGTCCATTATGATAAAACTATAATTATATATGATATTTTTTATATTTATTTTATTTATAATGGTTTCTAAATCTATTTTATAGCATACTTTTATTCTTTTCATGTTGTATATATATGATAATTTCATTTGAGGAAGTGCGAACTATCGCCCTTTCAATGTGATATGACTCGTTTATACCACAAATGGAACATATAAAGGATGATGTTAATGAACCTTAGTAACATATATATATAATATTTTGTTATAATGGAATAATAATATTCTTATATATCATTTTGTTTTGAATCCTTTGAAAAATAAAAATGTAATGGTAGTAGAGTTCATGAGTACATAAGGATTACCACCTCCACGAATGCGATGAAACAAATTCCCCATTGTCACCATTTTTCAATAATTTTCACTTGATTATTAAAAATAATATCTAATAACAGAATATAATTATCATTATGAATCAAATACATCCTATCCATAAAGGACATGACTTCTTTAATGAAACATATGATGGAAAATAAATTAGTAACACCCAAAACAATAATACTAATGCAATATTATTAACAAATTAATATTAGATAATCATATAAGATATCATATTTATTTATATGGTTTTTTATAGTTTAATAACTATTATTTAACTATTATAAAGGAGGTTAACGTCCCCAAGGCCATGGAAAAGTACCTGGTAAGGGTTAATTTTACAGTCTCATTTTTATATGAGGTTGTTTATATGTAAGTATCTACTAGGACCTCTTTATCATCCACATTCATGTTTCTTAAAGATATATTTAAAAAATACTATTTAATAGATTTTGGGTAAGAGTCATTTATACCCTTGTTTGACTTTTTATAAAATGGTTTGAAAGTAATATTTCTGTCATTTTACAAACACTGTACTTTATATTCTTTTTAATAAATTAATGTAAGAATGTATTTTTAACTTATATGGAGGGCGCTGCTTTTCTCTTCCATTATAACACCTTTAAATCTTACCTTACAAATTTATAAAAATATTTTCAAAATACATGTTTTCATTTAAAATTACGTGACTTTTAAAAGATTTCAAATTTCTCTCAAATAATATTTATTTCATCTATGTCAACATATATTAATAGATTATATAATATTTTTAAGTTGATTTATTATAATACAATATTCCATATTTTATTGAAGTTTTTTTGATATGTTTGACTATGGATGTTTTAATTTGATAACATTAATTTTTTATGGTTAAAGTATTAACAATTTTATGATAGTTTTAATAAAAATTATTATGGTCCGTTTCATCCTTTTCATATGAGAAATGCATTAGAATTTGTAAGAAATCGGTGGACCCCCTATCACTCCTAGATGAATCAGTAGGTCTAACGAGAAAAACTAGTTTCTTGGGACAAGGCTTTGAAAAATCTAATTTTTATTCTTGGAACGAGGCCTTAACTATGTGGTTATGATGTCAAGAATTATACATTCCATCATTCTGAAATTAGATATTGATATTAAATGTTATTATTCAACTATTAGAATAAACAAGTGAAAATGTAAATGGAATTATTTGATTTATCTTTAATAAATTATAATGAATTTTGTCTTTAAAAATATTGTGTTTTATTTTTATACATTGAGTTAAATGTTTATTCTTATTTAAGATAGTTTTCATTATATTTTTATCCGTACTACAAATCTGATCTCACCTATTTTTTAGGTTTTCTATTTCCCAATATGCAGAGAAGTAAATTATGATTAACCTATAGGGATATGCCCAGGATATGAGTTTATTCAAAGGGGAAACAATGTTTTTTCATTATTTCTTATTGTAATGTGAAACATCAATATGTATCTAGAACTTCCAAGGCTACTAAACTGATCGGTCATTCTAGAGAATATTCGTTAAATAATGAAAATGTTATGTAATAATGCACTGACACGAGGTAAATAGGATCAGGGCGTTGCAGTTGGTATCATATGATGTTCAGTAAAAAACAATGAAACTAGATTTAGAAAACATATTATTGGAGCACATTACCCATAGATATACATTGAGGATTATTAGATAATAACATCCTAGAATTTTGGTAATATAGATATTTTGTGTATTTTCGAAGAAATACATCACTATTTAGATATGATTAGATAGAGGCGACTCAGGAATATTTGTTCCTAGGAGTAAAAACTCTGACAAAAAGATTCAGGCTTGACCCAGGGTATCCTGGAACACGACAATGGGCCTTGCTTAACTCTTTGTTATGACACACCTGAGGTATATGCTTAGGATAATTCCAATTTTTTAAAAACCATTATAAAGGATTTATGATTAAATAATTCCTCAAATAATACTTTTTTATGATTCAACATTATATGCATAAATTGTACAATTTATGTTAGGTATTTTGCTAGTTTGGAATTATGTATTCAAAATTTATAAACTATTCTAGAGTATACCATTGTTTATAAATGGTTCCTAGCGGAAGGAATGGAAACATTATCAATTCATGTACTCTATGTTTGGATTTCCCTCATACTTAGGATAATTATAGTGGAATTGGTGATACAACCGATTCTGAACAACGTATCACTATACTGGGCCAACTCACTCATGTTAGTAATAATAACGTTACCTGAATAGAGAATCCAAATCATCAACACAGAGGATCAATGTAAGAATGTTTGATTAGGAAACAATCACCAACATTAAATGGGACTAAAACTCCATTTGTAGCTGACCAATGGATAAGTTCTATAGAGAAAATAATGCATGCTTTGAGGAGCAACAAAAGATAAAAAGTTGTCTTGGATGTTAATCGCCTCACAAGAGAAGCAGATCAATGGTGGTTATTGATTCAAAAGAAAAAGGAAGATAAAGAAGTATCTAATTTGAAATGGAGGGAGTTTAAAGATAATTTCATAGAAAAATAATTTCCTCATTACCCTCAAGAAGATATAGAAAGGCAATTACTGTGTCTGAGGAAAATGGAGGATGAGATAGTCATAATGTATAAGGCTAATATTACAAGGTTAGAAAGGCATGCTAAAGATTATATATGTTTCCCAAAGAGTAATATTGATAGATATTTTGATGGGATAAAACCATTTCTATGTCAACCATTAGTCTCTTAATCCTTTTCATCGTACAATGATATTGTCTCATGTGCGATAAAGATGAAAAAGGTTTTGTATATGTCAAACAACATTAATGAAATGCAGGAGAAGAAGAGATCTTCTAAACACTATGGAAATAGAAATAATGGTATGAATGGAAAATATGTATTTCAATCATGTAGTATAAGTGGGAAGAAACACCATGGTAGTTTCCTGAAGGTAATGAGAGTATATTACAAGTGTGGAGAAAAAGGCCACCATGCTCGTGATTGCAATGGAAAGAAAGAGGCTATCAAAGTTGAATGCTAGAATTGTAGATAAAGGGGATATGATGAAAATGAATGTCTTAAGAGCCAAGGAAACATACCTCCTAAATGGCCAACAGATCAAGGTCATGCTTATACGATCATTACTACTCAGGTTGAAACTCAGAATGATGTGGTTGAAGGTAATTTAACGGTTTCCTTAAATTTAGCCAATGCTTTCTCTGATTCTGGATCATCACATTATTTTATATCCTCCCAATTTTCTAAGTAAATTAAATATTTACAATTTGATTTAATACAGAAGTTATCAGTCAAAACTCCCAAGGTAAGAATCATTGCCACATATTTTTGTCAATATGTTCTCATTAAGTCGTATAAATGTTATTTATATACTAATCTCATCGTCATACCCAAGATTTAATTTGATATAATCTCAGTATGGATTGGATTTGAGTCCATGATGCGAAAAAATTATTTCAATAAGAAGGAGGATACATTTTTCGATGATGAAAAAAAGCATATTATCTTTAGAGATAAAACATCACCATCTAATTCTTATCAAGATCTGCCCCTATAGATATACTAAATTCAATTATTGGGGAGAAAGAGAGTTAAATAACAATATGTGAGGAATGTAATGTTCAAATATATGGAGTAACAATTGTGAAAGAATATGTTGATGTGTTTCCAACGGATTTATCTGGACATCGTCCAGAACGAGAATTTGATTTTTCCATTGTTTTAATTCCTGGTTCAAGGCCCATATCGAAGATCACTTATAGAATGGACATTGTGGAATTAGTAGAACTAAAGAATCAACAAGAGGTGTTGAGTAGTAGTAAAGGATTTATTCTTCCTTGTGTTTCTCCCAGGGGAGCCCCTGTTCATTTTGTTAAGAAGATATATTGGTCAATGAGGTTGTGCATTAACTACAGGGATACAAATGATTTAACAATAAATAATTAGTTTCTCCTACCTCACATTGATGATTTATTTGATAAACTTCATGGTGATAAATATTTTTCAAAGATTTATCTTTAATTTGTATATCATCAGCTGTAAGTGAAGAAGGAAGACATTCCAAAGATAACATTTCAAACCAGGTACGGGAAATACAAGGTCACAGTAATTCCTTTTGGACTGACTAATGCACTCTCTTTCTTAATGGATCTAATGAATATAGTTTTTGATGAATACCTTGAGGACATTTTAGTAGTATTTAATGATGAAATCATGGTATACAGAAAAAGCTACAAAGATCATGAAAAAAAACATGAGCATTATTTAAAGACTCTTAAAAGAAATGAATTATATGGGAAGTTTAACAAGTGTGAATTCTACCATCTGGAGATTTCTTTTCATGGCCATATTTCCTATAAGGATGGAATCTCTGTTGATACTTTAATGACCAAGGAAATCCATGAATGGCCAGCACCAACAAGTATAACTGAGGTACACCATTTTTTTGGTTTAGCAGGTTATTATCGGCACTTCGTCCATAATGTTTCATGATTGGTTGACCAATTAACTATACTCACGCGTAAAGGGGATAAATTTGTTTGGAAAAAATAGGATGATGCATTTTTTGATGAGTTGAATAAAATATTAGTCATTTCTCCTATATTGACTCTACCATCATGGAATGATGGGTATTTTATTTATAGTGATGATTCAAAGAATGGACTTGGTTTTGTCCTTATGTAGAATGATAGTGATATTTCTAATGAATCACGGTAGATAAAAATTCATGAAAAAACTACCCCACTCATGATATGAAGTTAGCAGATATAATAGTTGCTCTGATGATATGGATACACTATCTATATGTTAAAAAATGTATGATTTATAATGATGAAAATATTTTGAAGTATATTTTTTCACAAATATAAATCAACATGAGGCCAAGGCGATGGATCTAGCTACACAAAGATTATTATTTCACTATACACTACCACTGGGGGAAGGAAAATAAGGTGTTTTATGCTTTGAGCCGAAAGGATCATGGAGTTGTGAACAAGATTAGAGTTGGAAGGGATACTATGTACATGGATCTAGTAAAAAAAGATATGGGAATAATCATGGAAGGTGAAATATCCAAACTTTTTCAAATGGTTTCTAACCCATCATTAAAAGAAATGATAAAAGATTCTCAGACTGTTGATGAGGATTTTCGAAAGAAAATTAATTTTGTAAATGATGGGAGAATGACAGACTTCATATTTGAAGATGGAATTTTGAAATTTGGGAAGTGGCATTCTGCTTCTGACATACCAGATCTAAAAAGTAATTTTTGGATGATGCTCATAGATCCAATTTCTCTATACACCCTGGTAGCTCTACGATTTATAGAGATTTGAAGGAACTTTTTTGTAGGGTCATCATTAAGAGAGATATTGCTCATTATTTTTCAAGATGTATGGTTTTTCAATAGGTGAATGTAACAAGACAACATCCTAGAGGATTCAAGAAACCACATCCCATACCTGAGTGGAATTGGGATGATATTATGATGGACTTTTTCTTGGGACTACCAAAGACTACATGAATGAAAGATGCAATATGGGTCATTGTTGATCTTTTTACAAAGTCATCACATATTATTGCTATAAGAGAAGATTTACCACTTGAATGTTTAGAATGAATATATATTAATGATGTTTTAAGACATCATGGAGTACCCATATCGATTGTTTCTTATTGTGATACCCATTTTACATCAAGATTCTTGAAAAGCCATTAGATGACCATGGATAGTGAACATCGTTTGAGAACTGCCTACCACCCTCAAACTGATCGACAAATAGAACAAACTATTAAAACCTTAGAAGACATGTTGAGATCTTACTCACTTGACATTCAATGTATATGGGATCATTATTTACTAATGGTAGAATTTTCTTATAATAACAGCTTCAATTCAAGTATTCATATGGAACTATATAAAGAGTTATATGGAAAGATATGTCACACGCCAACTTGTTGGGATGAGTTGGTGAAAGAAAACTTGTAGGCCCAGAACATGTTCAGTAAACAATGGAAAATTTGGAGATTACATAAACCCACATCAGTGTTTTTGAAACTAGTAAAAAGAGTTATGCCGATAAATGAAGGAAGGATTTGGAATTTCAAATAGTTAATCATATTTTTATAAAGGTATCTCTATGGAAGGGTGTTATATGATCAGTAAAAAGGATAAATTATTTTCCAGGTATATCAGACCTTTCAAAATTCTAGAATTAATTGGAGTTGTAGATTACCATTTTGCAATTCCTCCAAGCCTCTCGAATGTTCATGATGTGTTCTACGTATCACTATTTAGAAAATACATGCATGAATGAACGTATATACTCACCAATGAAGAAATAGAAATGAAACCCGATTTGTCTTATTCTGAATAGCAGATCATGATTTTTGATAACAATGAACATGTGTTGAGAAATTGGATGAATAAACTGGTAAAAGGTTTTTGGAAAAAAATTATAAGATGGAAGAGGCAATGTGGGAACTTGGGAAAAAACTGATAGAGAACCACCTAAATCTTCTAAAGAATTCATATTCTAGTAATTTAAAGGATGAAATAATTTTAAGGTGTGAATAATGTAACACCCCAAGCAACCACTGTACCTTTCATCTTTAAATAATGCAATAGAAAGATATGTACACAACATCCGGATTCTAACAATCCATGACCAATCAAATTATCCGTTATGAATAGTAATACCCACCATTTAAAATTTAATATATTTTATTTTTAAAGATGGACTTCATTTTTGGAATTATTATATCAAAATAAGATTAGGGTGAATTTTTGGTATTTTTCTGAATACATTCAATTTTGGATGAATAGTGAAAAATACTAAATTTAAATTAAAACATCTTTTTAAATTTAAATAATTTATAGAGTTAAATTATTAAAATGAGTGATATTAATGAATAATTAGATTATATTATTATCATTTAATATAATTTAGGTAATTGGAAATAATTCCACATTTAGACTCCACAAAAAAAAGTGTCAATCTTTTGATGGATATTATTTCATAAAAAAAATTTTTTCATTTTGACAACGAGAATTAATTTTATATTTATTTATTTCACTCATGTGTTTCTGATTTTGATAAATTGGTTCCATATTTTTAATCAAGAGGACCATATTTTGTAAATAGGTAACTTTTATTTTTAGAAACAATGTATATTTACTTTAGTAAATATTTTATTAAACATGATTAAAAGGTAAATATAGTAAATAAGGGTAAAAAATTAATATAATAATAATAAATTACCATAAAATGTTTCCTATTTTTATAGGTTGATAATTGTCTACCCATGGTCTTCTATGGGTCAATTTTGGGGTTCCATGGAGCCACTTGGGAGTGATAATGATAGTTTATATTAATAAATTTAATGTATAGTCAAAATGACATAATCATATTTCTTTTAGTATAAAGTTTTACATGAGGTTATAAAAGAAATTTTTTTGACTATATATATTCATTTGAAATATTAAAATATTTTCTACATCATGGTATTTTTTTCAAGACATCAAATAAATTAAATTATTTATGGCATAATAATGATGCAGTATTTACCTCATTAATGAATGATTTTAATTAATCATATTATAAATATAAAAACAATATTCAAAAAATCAATTAATATTGGATGATTTTATTTAGAACAGGAGTTATCTTATATTTTACGTTATTGATTTTTGGAAATTTAGAAACTGCAGTCATTATATTATAAAATAACACTTTCAAACATTCTTAAAGAACCCCTCCCCTCCCTTGTAAAACGCCATCAACTCTAACCCATTACTCAAACCTCTCATGCACTTTTCTCATCCAATATATACAAAATTAATCTCCTTACATCACTATCTCCCTCTTAGTATCCTTACATTATGTAGAACAAACTTCAAGGAAGCCTTTTAGATCAATCCAAAAAGAGTTACCCTTTTTAATGGTAACATCTTCTTTTTAGTTCTTTTAATTTAGTTTACATCTCCAACCACCTAAACTCTATTTATTCTATTATTTTTTAACAATACCAGTATTCTAAAAATACAGGGTTGTATTATTGATAATTTTTCTAACTACACTAATAGACACATCAATCTAATGAATATAGAACATAATGTTTCTGTGGATGGAGAGCTACTTCTTCAAGAAACGATGATTCTTCCGTCTTCTACTACCACCACTTATGGTGACCATTATGATGGAACTATCAATATATATTATAGTTATGTATTTATTTTATTTCTAATATTCTGTAATTCTCTTTTATAACATAACTTTATTCTTTTCATGTTGTATATATAAGATAATTTCATTTGAGGAAGTGTGGATTACCGACCACTCAAAGTGATATCACTCATTCATACCATACACTTAATGTATAAAGGATGGTGTTAATGAACTAATGTAAAGTATATAAAATATTATATTGTACAGGAATAATAATATAACTATGTATCATTTGGTTATTATTCCGTTTAAAATGAAAAAAATAGAAATGGAACTAGCATTCAAGCATACGGACGGATTACCGTCACCACAAATTCGATGAGAATCATTCTGCACTGTTAGAATCAATGAATATTTTTCATTAGATTATTAAAAATAATATTTATAAACATAATATAATTCTGGATATGAATCAAATACATCCTATACAGAAAGAACATGACTTCATTAACGAAACATATGACAAAAATGAAATCAGTAACACCCAAAACAATAATACTAATGCAATATTATTAACAAAGCAATATTAGAATCATATATGATATTATATTAATGTATATGGTTCTCATATAATTAAATAAACGTGATTCAATTATTATATAAGAGGTTAAATTTCCTTCAATCAATGAAAATTATAGGGTAAGGGTTAATTTTACAAACTCATTATTATCCGAGATTGTTTATTTGTGAGTATCTACAGGGATGTATTTGTCATCAACATCTATGTTTTTGAAAAATATATTTTAAGAAATTATTTTTATTTAATATAATATGGTTTAAATTAATATAATCCCATGTTTTAGTTATTATAAAATGCTTCGAAATGAATCATTGATTCATTTTCCAAACTAGGAACTTGATTTACCATTTCGACAAATTATGGTATTAATGTTTATTAATATATATGGAGAGTGCGGTGATTCTCCACTATTATATCAAATTTGAGATATCCTTAAAATCCTTTAATAATATTTTCAAAATAAATATTTTCTTTATAATTACGTTAAATTTAAATGATTTCAATTTTAACATAAATAATTTTTTTTTCATCTATCTCAACATCCCTTGTTGGATTTTACAATTTTTTAATGTTGACATAATATGATACAATATTACATATTGTATTGATGTTTTTGTGATATTTTTGAATGTGTATGTGTTATTTTTATACCATTCATGGTTTATGGTTAATGAATTAGAAATTCATTTTTCTAGTTTTGATATGAATGTTTATGTTAGGATTCAATCTTTTTATATGAGGAATTCATTGGACATAGTATGTGACGAGTGGAGCCTGTTATTACTTCTCGATGCATTGTAAGGACTCATAAGACAAATTAGATTCGTTACACAAGGCCTTGAAAAAATATTATTTGTTGTCTAGGCATGAGGGCTTGACGATGTGGTTATGATTTTGGCATTATCCTTTCCATCATTACAAAATTAGATATTGATATTACATGTTATTATTCGACTAGTAGAATATCTACGTGAATAAGTAAATGGAATTATTTGATTTATATTTGACATATTATGATGAGGTTTATGTTCAAATGGCTTTTGTATTAGTTTTATACATTTCATTAAATGTTATACATGTTTATGATAGTTTCTGCTATATTGTTATCCTTATAGAGCATCCGCACTCCCCCATTTCTTAGGTTTTCTTTTCACCAGGATGTGAAAAAGTAAATTATGATTATGGTATAGGGATATGAAAGGAATATGACTGTGTTCCAAGGTAACACAATGTTGGTTTTCATTATTTCATAATTTAATGTAAAACATATTTATATATTTAGTACTTCCAAGGCTACTAAACTAATCGCCCTTTCAAGATTTGATTCCTTTTATCATGGAAATGTTTTGTAACAATACAGTGAATCTGGGTAAATAGGGTTGGGGATTTACATATCTAAATAAAAAATTCCATGTTATTCCCTATAGATCATTATAGTTACTGTGTCATGAAAAAATCTCGCCACCCAAGATATATAGTATGCAATAATGATATATCATTGAGAAAATAGATATATCATATATCAAGGGATAATTTCAATATGAATTTTAGTTATAAAAATTTTAATTAATTCTTTTCCATTATAGATTCGAATATTTATATAGTAATAAATGGACTATCTCAAAACCATTCCTTTTCAGTTCACCTTTTACCCAAGTGAATAGAAATCAGTTTTTTTGACTTGATCAAAAATTAGTTAACATAGGTTGTGAATGGTTATAGGGTGAGTGGAATATCCTGAGATAATATTCTAAAATAAATATGCTGATGAGGATGATTATGTATTTTTTTAGTGTGAAATATATTCTATCTATGTATTATTATATATTCATAGACATAGTAGATGGTTTCAATTTTTAGTGTATATGTACAATTCTAATATTTGTATTTTAATTCATTTGTGATATCATTCTACCAATAGTGAAATTTTATTCCAAATGATGTTAGTGGTTTATATGACCATCATAGCGGAGGTAACAGAATGTATGTATAGTTATAGTTGCGAAGGGCACCATAAGAATTCCAAGTGTTTTTTATGTTGATAATTAGTATCAACGACCTAGGACAATGAATGACTATTTTTAAATTTTCTATCTGTTCTATACATATTTAAATATAATAATGAGAATAATAAAATTTTGAATTATTTCAATCTATTATAATAAAAAAATTTAAATGCTATGGGATATCAATAAAAATATTAATTTTCAACCTTCATTTTTCACTATGTGGAATTTTATATGGGTCTGTATTAAATAGTTCCCATATTCATGTCATTTCAGTTATATAATGGAATACACTAATGTAGATTATTTTTGAAAAATATATTTTTAGATACTATTAATTCTTTATAAGTGTTATCTATTATTTTTTTGTTCTAAACCAAATCATTAATTACAATTCCAAGAAGGTTATAAATGAACTAACATTTTCTTATATGATTTTGAGAATGACCTATAATATATACCCTTATGGCCAGACTGAGTTGGATGTTCATTTTAATTAAAACATACTCTGTTCTATTATTCATAATATTGATGGAATATTGGGGAAACCAATATTTTTATTATAATTTTCATATAATAAATGTTTTCAATACAAAATATATATTAATTTGTTCAATTAACATTATTTGTGAGCATGTACACCCCCTCTATGATGGTTATGATTGGGAAATTATTCGTACATAAAATTGGGCCATGTTATGGATATGGTTGATAAATTTTTTATAAATTATAATGATATTTATGATGGATTATAATAAAGTATAAATAATATTCCAACCATTGAAATTATTCAATTTAATTCCTCATTGATGTTCTAGTTTTTTATCAAATACCTTTTTTATGTGGGACAGCATTGATTGGGAATGAACCTTAAATTGATTCCATGTATTGATTGTCCATTGAATCTGTGTTTCTTCTATAAAAAGTAGAATAACATAACTAATTATAATCCAACATGATTTCTAGTGAACACGTATTTAATATAACCTTATTTAATAATTATCACACCCAAAAATCTCATATAGTAGGAGGAAGGACTTTGATTTTAAACTAAACCACACCATTTCAGAGTATTATATCTATGTTGTTTAACAATATGATATACTGTAATTGGGTAAATATGGTCTATCACCTTTCTATCGACTAAAATAATGGAGAGATATGCATTGGAATACATAGTATGGTCCTCAGTTAAAATTTCCTCACATATTCACTGATTATGATTGTTCATTAATTTCAATGGGGTATAATTTTAAATCATGGGGAGATTTACAACAACCATCGTCACTAGTATAGTTATATTTTGATAATTCAATTTATTTATATTATTTTTATATGTTTTACCAGGTGGAGATGCGAAATAATTCAACATGTTGAACAATCACTGTGAAAATTATTAAATATTGTTTAGTTCTTAACGAGACACCATTTTATGTGAAAAATTAAGGCAGATTCCAGTTAAGTGATCATTTTTAGTGCACTTATTCATAAATTTTGATGAAATGATATAAATATACCTTTAATTTGGGTACTACACCCAGGTGGCTACAACGTGTTTGATAAATATTCAATAAAGCTAAGTACCAAACATTTTTACACACCAATATTTATTTGGCTTCCATAATTACCAGACCAACACAACTGTAAAAGTTTTGTCAAAATGTTTGTTCAGACTATGTATCTTGAATTAAATTTCGTATTTTGGAATTTCACTATTTACGTATCATATTTATCCCCATTTAATCATATTACATTTTATTTAAATGTTCTCGTGTATTGTCCTAAGCATAAAACACTACCAATATGTATCCTTGGTTTGTCTCATCATGTTCTAATTGAATATATTGGGCTCTATCAATTATTTTGTTCCTATTCTTATAAAATCATATCATTCCATGTCCATCATTCTTATAATTCTTATTTGAAGATTTTTTTATTCTTATGTATAAGGATATAGATTAAATTTGGTTTAATTGATTTTTTTATGTGATAATCCCCATTAATTTAATCTATTATCAATTGAAAATGTTATATGGACACATTGATATTGAAGTGGATATCTCATTTAAATTAAACATTTAATTTTCATACCTCAATATACAGTTTTTTTAAAATTTACTTCAATAATAAAATTGGAATGGGATTTATATCAGATTTATATTTAATCCCAATGAATCATTAATTTTAATGTAGATGGTCAGTTTTTCCATTTCCTTCGGTTATTTTTTATTTCAAAAAATTTTATGCACGTGCGGTGTGTGAAACACATGATTTAAAGAGTCTCGTTATTCCTATTGTGTTTTTAAAAGGTGTTTTGATGGGGAAATTTATATATAGATTGTATGAGTTACACATGTTTAGATTTGTGTCATTAATTGTGATTTGGATGAGTGAAACATTAGATTGGATTATTACAATGTATAGTTCCCCTAATGAAGATCATTATTTCACTAGGGGGTTTTACTTAGGAATACCACAGGGTAATATAAGATTGTTTTTCAGTCATGTTCTCATAATCTAGAAAAATTATTATACAGTGAGGCCTTTTGATACACCTATTATGTTTTATGTTTCCAAATATTATATCCCTTGTGATAAAATATTGTGATATTCTATTACCATTAAAGCTATTGATTATTATTTTTGTATCTTATTTCATAATATCATATTTAAATCAGTTAATTGATG
Source organism: Viscum album (assembly GCA_963277665.1). Lineage (NCBI taxonomy): Eukaryota > Viridiplantae > Streptophyta > Magnoliopsida > Santalales > Viscaceae > Viscum > Viscum album. The sequence goes on from OY728127.1 coordinate 1,121,358,036, forward strand.
ATTTTTAAACTAGGATTTCCTTCGTTTTATATTCAATTTCAAAGTTCTAATGTTAATCATTAAATTAATTTTTTAGAAAACTAAAGGAACCTGAATGAATTTAATTTTATAATCTTGTTAAAAATATTATTTGAAAATTAGTTTTCATCAAATTCGTTCGAAAATTTTACATTGTGAATGATATTAGATAAAACCATGGTAATAATTTATTTTTTGGTTTTCCAAAGACACTGTATATATCCTATTAGTGTAAATTGAATTGGTTTTTTCAGATATCGGTAATAGAAACTGACTGAAAACATCTAGTTTTGCTTTTTTTTTCCTTTATTAGTTGTTGTGTAGTGACTAATTGAAAATTTCAATAATTAAGAGTTAAACATGGGGGTGTATTTTCAGGATGCAAATGTGGGTATCTATTTTTTTTATATTGATGGTGAATTCACATTATGACTTTCCATGGAAAATGTTTTACTACATAGATGGTTGTAATGGCTTTGTATATTAAAAAATCATTGTGTAATGATTAATTTGGTAAATTATTAATATATTTTAGTTATAAGATTTAAAAAAATAAGAGAATAATAGTTTATAAACTGATAAAAACTATACTTATCACCTAATTATTTTGTGATTCATTTTCCAATTTCTAATGAAAACCAAATATTTTATGATAATTTATTATATAATCAAATAATAAGATAATTAAAATAATAAAAAATTTATTAATTAATCATATAATTTACAATATTTGAACAATATTGACTAAACAAAAGATTATTTAAGTATTATACTATTATTTTTGATCTAATTATCAATCTAAGTAAATAATAACTTCTCTGATACCATATAATACAAAAATTATATAGAATATATATATTTCCATTTTTAAATGACTATACATCAACAATCACAATTTTAAAAATAGACATAGAACACATCATTCATTTTCATAATAAAATACATATTTATCTTATATATATCATACCACATATAATTCCTCAAAAAAATATTTTATAAATTATACTGTCATCAATATATCCATATACATTAAATCCATTTGTTTTTAATAAATAAAATAATTGATATATATAGAATATAATGCACAAGAGATAGAAGAATTATATTGATGTGATTAAATATTTCATTATCACGGTGAATAGATGAGTGAGTAGTTTTGACATCAAGTGATGGTACCTAGTTTTCATTTATCATGATATTATACAAGTTGTAATTCATTAATTCTTGGATATTTCACAAGACTTTGGCATATGAGAGGGCTTTAGGAGGAAACCTCAAGGTTGATGGTGGACCACCAATAGATGTGTCACCCCACACATAGAGTGGTAAATGGGTGTGATTGGACCATATGTTTTTTGGGTTCCCCCACCCCATATATTTATTGGGATTAAGTAAAAATTATAATTTCATAAAAATGAGAAATATTTATGGAATATATATTAGAGTCACATGAATTGTCATAAGGTATAACATAATATAATCAGAATTTTTATAAACTGTATATATATAAATCACAGAGAAAAATGAAATGATTTTCTCAAATGATATCTTAATATTCAAATCTCAATGTGATGTAGGTAAAAAAATTTGTTATGAGTTTACGGTTATAGGAATCCCTAATAGAAACCTATTATTATAACACTATTATTGATTGATGAAGTTCTCATATAATTCATCCGAATGATAACAATCGTTAACAATGATGAAATGGAATGACTAATAATGATTCATCTAAAGTGAAAATGGGTAGAATTAATTCTTCATTCAATTGATTCATATGTAACATACTTCCTAATTCACTAGAATATGGATTTTTCTTTTAGTATAAATCAAAACTAGAATATAATATATATTCCTTCATCATCCAACAAAATAGTTTTGCAGAACTTCTTAATGAATTATATGATGGAATGATATGTATAAAATAATTTAATCATATATGTGATGGAATAAATAATATAGTATAGTATAAATCAAGATTTTAAATCATGAATTCTATAATATATTTAAAACTACATATAACGGTATGAATTTTACAGCAATATTTAAATCCATAAGAGATGTCATTAAAGGGTGGGTGCTTATGCTCATGAAAAATAAGAATCATTTGTTTATTAACATATCACTAGTGGTCTCATTCACATGATTTTAATGATAACATATATTTATTCTCATCATCAAAATGGATCCTTGGTTATCCAGCTCATCAATGGTAAAAAAATTCTCATTTCATCATGGAAATACATATTTATTCTTGTCACAAATATAAATCATTTGATCATTAGAATGTAACCAATAAACATGTTTAATGAATCATTAGATATATAAATGATAATTTAGAGGTACCAATATCTTAATTAAATACATGCATGAAATATAATAATTTATCATTGGTAATGAATCTTATAGTTTTAATCCAGTTAGTTTGGAGAACATGGTTGTTTAGAATTATTTATGATGGAATGATACAATTCTTTTATTGAACATCAACAAGGAAAATTATTCCATTTAGATAGTTGTCATTTGACATAGAAAATATTTATTATCTTATTGTCTCATAATATTAAGACCAATTTTCTTATATCTTATGACCAAATGGAAAATATATCATATGTTATTTTATTTGTTTATATGAATATAACTACAAGGTGATAGATTCCTAATCATTTTGTATATTAGGTTCAAATGGAGTAACAATATAAAAACAAATATTAATATATTTAACCATGGATTAGGTATTGTATATTTTAGATTGATCTATCATGGATTACTATATATATAGACCATATACCATGTACTTTTTATTCATCTCTAATGTACAAATTATAAAAAGGATTTTCCTAAAATATAATTTTTTAGAAACATTTAAATTGTAGGAGGTGAACTTTTATTGAAATATGGGGTTATTATAGAATACACAAAATTTAAATAGACATTATTTATGATGTTTGGAACCTTCAAATTATGTTATAATTTTATATGATTAATTAATATTTTCTTTTGAATCCTAAAATCATATAAAAATCGTTCTTCAAAAAAATTTATCAAAAGTAAACCACCATGTTATATTATTTGACCATTTAATTTTGGTAGAAATTATGTTTATAAAGATATAATATCTTTTTATTTTCAATATTCAATGACACGTGATGTATGATTTATAATTATTAATCATGAACCAATCATTCAGAAATGTCCATTTTATGGGAGGGAATATAAACATCGATAGATAACACAACTATTATTTCATTAAAATGGGAAAAATTAATCTCATGTTTAGGGGTTTGTCCAAGAGAGTTATCAATCCATAAATAATTGAAAATATTGGTGGGAAATTTTTTTGATAAATAATCTTCTATTTTAAATATGATATTTAATAGGGATTATTACTTAAATATATTTATCCATTTAGTGTTTTATCATAGAATTTATTTTGGTTTGATTATATTTTTTATTGGTAATATACATTTTTATAGCCGACTAAAAATTTCAATAATTTTTTTTGAAAATAATATGTGGACCTCCATATATAATAATGATATTTAAAATTAAAAAATTAATCATGGATTCAATTTAATAATCCTTCCAGTGAATTGAAATATCACATTTTTAGAAGATATTCATAGAAGTTTGGATGAAATTAAATTATAGAATATTGGTAAAAGGTTTGGACCCATGTAATATGTTGCGACATTTGGGGTTTATGTTTGATGATAGTGTTAATATAGAATATGAAAACCCTTATTGTGGATTGTAGGAAATGTTTTTCATTTTTCATTTTGATGTATTTTTCTATTATTTCATTCTAAATGATATTACAAGTTATCTAGATATATTTTTTTTCTTATATTGTTTCCTATCATTTTATATTAAATTAAAATTCTATTTTGTAAATTTCCAATGTTACAGTATCATTATTTCGTTAATAATACATAATATTGTGATAATAAAGTATTGTATCACTGAACTATATTTACATTTAGTGGACAAACAATGTATGTTTCTATTAGAATTATAGAATATGATAATAAACTAATTATATTGATTCATTATAAAAATTGGATACATATTAATTGAATTCTTTTGATGTTGTATTATTATAATATACATTTATTAATAATTATCATACAATGATAATTTTTATGACAATCATTGTATATGTAAGAAGTGGGATCTATCATATAGATTTATGTCATTATTTTTTGAGTACTTAATTTTGAAGCAATTATTTTTGAAATATTGTTGGGGGTAAATGTTTTTCAGAATAAAATGAATTTATGTTGATTATTGGAATCAATTAATATTAAAAAATAAATTGTTACTGATATTTATGAAAAAATTGATGTAATTGTATATAAGAAGCATTATTTAGTGAGTAAATTATTAATTTTTATGATACAAAGAAAACATTTCAATGAATGAAATCTACCTATTACTAATATATATATATATGTATAAAGATTATATAAATTAGGCACTAATGTCATGAGACTCATAATATTAGTTTTTTTGGGTAATATTAAATCATTGAACTCAAAATTTATATGATTTTTGGGAATAATATGTCATACATGACATGGAATTGACTCAAAATGTGTCGTTGTTAAATTGAAAGAGGATGTTTATGTTGAATTTCGATCAGTAAACACACTTATAGAGTCTCATTTATGTTTTTTGTTTATTTTACTAAATTCTTCATTGATTAAATAATAAATATTATTTTAAATATACAACTTAATATTTTTCAATAACAATATCATTTTTCATATTATCGTTATTTAACATTTCATTAAATATCACTGATATACTAAACCCCAATCTACTAATTAATTTCACTTTATATTGAATCATATACAAAATCATGTGAAGCCAAATTAAAAAAAATTAATGATATTTTTCAAAACACATTAAAAAATATATCATGATCTATATCATGGAGAACATCATATGAAATTTCATGTTAATAACCATTCAAATCGCATATTTAATAAACAATAAAAACAACTTAAATAATGTTTGAACAATAATGGTCTTTAGTAAATTATAACCTTATTAGGGGGTTGAGTTAATGTTTGGATGATATTATAACATAATTATGTTTCAATCAAACTACTAAAACCCTTAATGATATTCACCTCAATGTATGTAGGGTAACTCTCATGTTCATATATAAATTATGATCTGGTTGATTTTTCTCTTAATTGTTCTATAAGACATTTTGATAAATAACCACTTAATCTAGTCAAAAATATCTATGTCCTATAAATTTATGTAGAGATTTTTGACAATTAAAATTAATTATACATTATTCATGGATTATGTGAAAATATAAAGTGAATATAATTAAAAAGTGTCAATGTAAAAAATCCACCAAATATACTATTTTTGTTATTACATTATGAAAATGGAATCCAAAACACAGGTCACTTCCTTTTAAATATTAGAATGGATTCGTAACTAAATCTATAGGGTAGATCTCTTTTCATAGATTATCTATTCTCTCTATCCTTTTCCCAAGGGTCACCCCATACTTGTCTCCATTTCTCACCAAATTAAAAAGAAAATGTCATTTCCACAAATATATATTAAATTAATCAATGTATATATATTTCACCTAGTATAAGTATGTGATCATTTTTCAGTATACAAAAATATTTCAGTGAATAAAAAAAATCTATAATGTAAAAATCATCAAATTCCATGATAATATATAATGGGTAATCAAGGGATAATATATTCAATATTAATCTTCTGTAATGAGAACCAGTAAACATTCTTTATTTGTCCCTTCTTCCAAATTTACAATTGTTAATTTAACGAAACTTATTTTAAAGTATGTATATCTATTTATATTTTTATGCTACAATAAATTTGAAATTAATTATTTTATGTTGGTATTCTATAAACATAACTAAATTAATCTAACAAACAATAAATTTCAGGAACTCAATAGTACGCTTAACCCACTAACTCAAAAAAAATTCCATGTGTACTACTCTCAAAACATTATCTTCAATTAAATCATCAAGTTAATATATTTCATAATATTATTCATCTAGCTACCCTCTCAACATTACATATCTAGAATCATGTGTTTATTAGAGAAATCCAGATACTTATTCATCATGAAATCCATCATTCTCTAGATTACACATCATCCCTATGTGAAAAATTACTATACATTGATCATCTATTTCAAAAAAAATCATCCAAATATTGTAACTTATTCATTATGTATGATTTCACGGGATGTTTACTCAAATATATGATTTTCACCATTTCATGTATCCTGTAAAAACTTTCAAACACCTCTCGATCCACTCCATTAATAATTGATTCTTCTAGGACATTTTGAGAGTTATTTAATCATGAAATATGGAAATTTTATACAATTATTTTAGATATTAAATTTATTATTATTATTTAATATATTCATATAGAAATTATATGGCCCCTGACATAATCATTACTTAATCTTGAGATATTTCAAGAATACACATTGAGTATCTTTTTAGGTTTAGAGTTTTAGAGAATTATATCATAAAGCATGCATCATGTTCCACATTTAAACATTGTGGTTACATGAAAGATAGTAATATTTTTTTACCATGAACGAAAACACATCTAAAATAAAATGTGGATTCATTCTTGAAACATCCTTGACAATATCATCACAACATGTAGAATTCCCCTAACCTGTGAAAAACTTTTCAAAACCATGGTATGAGAATAAAAAAGCATAGTAAGGGATATAAAAGTACCAAATGAAAACATTAGTCCATGTATGAAAACATACTTTACTCAAACATAATCACTTTAACATACCTCAGGAAATCATAATTTTTATGAATAACTCATAGAAATCATAAGACATAAAGGTAACTTGAGGCATTTGTAACATTCTTATGTAGGAAGTAACCCTCTTGGTTACATTAGAGAAGTTTATACCTTTAAAATCGGGTAACTCCATTTCGTTTGAACCAAAAGGGTTATTTGAAGAGCTTCCAGTCTAAGGTAAGGCTTCTTGGCTGTGGAGAGGGATGTGGAGAGATAAAAGGAGCAGAGGTTGGCCAAGCCAAAGGATTGAGAAGTGTGGGAAAAGAGGTAGAGGTGTGGGCCTTTTATAAGAGGAGAGGAGGGGCACTTTTGGTAATCATGAATTTATTACTTTATTTTCAAAAGAGTTTAGGATTTTAAAGATCCCACATTGATATATTTCAAGGATAAGATGATAAGGGTTAGAAATATACCCATCCAATGGTTTTTGGACAAGTTTAGGTCTTATATTTTATATTATCGTTTCATTTTATTTAAACCGTTCATTAACGAGTTAATCGTTGCATCATCATGCTGTCGTACATAAATTTATTTATTTAATGTCTAAAAAATATAAAACCAATATCAGGATGTAGAAAATCTATTTATCATTCTAAAGAGTATTTATAGTAAAAAATATGACTTGTATAACCCCATATAAATTTTTTTTAGTAAAACAATTTATGTTTGTGTCATTTTTACTTTTACTTTAAAAAAAGGCATTAATATCATTATCTCTTTCAAGTGGCTCCATGGGGTCCCCTAAATCGACCCATGGTTTGTAATGGTCGTCCAGGAGTCATCCAATAGGGGTAGGACAAGTTTCATAGTGATTTCATATTATTATAACATTATTTTTACCTTAAATTACACTAATTACCTCTAATCGCGATTAATGAAAAAAAGTTACTATTCATAAAAAATTCTTTTCAACCCATTGAACCAAATTTTACATAATAATGACAACCATGTATGTTGGAATTTTGAAATTCAATACACATAAGTGGTAAAAATTCATTTAAACTAAAAATCTGTTTGCTTGACTACCACTTAGTGGTTTCACTATTCATCAAAAATTGAAGTTTTTCAGAAAATTACCAAAAAATCACTCTAAGCTATATTTGATATTCTGAATTAAAAAATGTTATTTATTTTACATAATAGAAAGAATATATATAGAATTAATTAATTTTATAATTAACTCTCGTTGTCAAAACCAAAAGCGTGATTTAAAGAAACAATATATATCAAAATATTTACATTTGTTTATGTCCAATCTCAATGTGAAATTAATTCCAAAGACCACCATTGGATTAAATGGTAAAAATATATTATAATTTAACTTTAAAACCAATTCAATAGATAATCTAATCATATAAATAAATTATATTAAAAAGTGGTTTTGAATTAAAATACAACATTTTTCACTTATTCATTAAAAATGAACATAATCGAAAAAATAACAAAAACATACACAAAGTAAATTTTGATGTCCCAATTATAATGAAAGATTTTATTTGGTCCAATAGAATGTATCAGAGTGACCAAAACTATATTTAAAGAGGATTCTCCATCAAAAGCCGTAAATCCACCTTTTAGTGAATATTAGAGTATTTATGCTTAAAATTGAATTCTTTTCTTATATTAAGCCTTTATCTTTTATTGGATAAATGTAGAAACATTTAACAAACATATATATTCATATTTTTATTATTTCTATTCATTCCCGCCAATACAACGGCTACGTGTTAACTACCATTTGAAATAATATTATTATATTATTAGCGTTCAACGTAAGATTTAAAATAAACTCATTGTTGCGTATCAGGTACGTTATCGAACATAGAAACCCCTTTAAAGTAAAATTAATATTTAATTCGCAAAAATTAATAAATATGAAAATGTCTTATTCTTTAATTACCTGGGATGTTACATCCATCCCCCCTTTTGGGAATTGCGTCCTCGCAATTTTTTATTCACTTATCAAAATAAGTGGGGGTATTTATCTCTCATAGCATTTTCAGATTCCCATGTTGCCTCTTCCACAATATTGTTTTTCCATAAAACCTTCACCTGATAAATTACCTTATTTCGCAGCACTTGCTCTCTTTGATCACGATTCTGGACAGGTTTCTCTTCATAGGAGAGATTCTCTTACCATTGGACTACCTCTGGGCTCCAAACATGAGATGAATCTGGAATGTACTTCCTTAACATTGAAACATGAAAAACATTGTGTACCTGAGATAAACTCGAAGGTAAAGCCACTCAGTATGCAACTGATCCAACACTCTGCAGAATTTCATACGGTCTAATGAATCTTGCACTCAGCTTTCCTTTCTTACAAAATTGAATAACACTTTTCCATGGTGAAACTTTAAGGAAGATATGATCACCTACCTCAAAAGAGAGATCCTCCCTCCGGTTGTCTGCATAACTCTTCTTCCTACTCGGAGCTATTCTCATGTGTTTCTGAATCAACTAAACATTTTCTGCCATCCATTCTACCAATTCTGGTCCCATTAGCTTCTTTTCCCCTACTTCATCCTAAAAAGATGGAGTTCGACACTGTTATCCATATAATGCCTCAAATGGATCCATCTGTATATTGGAATGAAAAATGTTATTATATTAAAACTCAACCAAAGAAAGATGTTGGTTCTAACATCCCTGATAATTCATAGATCAAGCATGTTGCATATCCTCCAATGTCTAAATCGTTCGTTCTGACTGCCCATCTGACTGAGGATGAAAAGATGTACTAAAATGTAATTCTGTACCCAATGACATCTGAAGGCCTTTCCAAAAGTTATAAGTCAATCTGGGATCACGATCAGATAAAATGGAAAGGGGAAATCCATGTAACCTGACTATCTCATTAAGATTCAAATGATAAAGTTGATCTAGGGATGAAGTATCTCGTATAGCATGTAAATGAGAAGATTTAGTCAAGCGATCAACAATAACCCATATTGCATTATTACCTTGAGGTGTATTCGGTAATCCCACAACGAAGTCCATGGATATATTCTCCCATTTCCACTTTGGCACTGGTAAAGGCTGTAGCATCCCCTTCATTAACTGCTGCTCTGCTTTAACCTATTGACAAGTCAAACACTTCATAGTAAAATCGTCAATATCTCTTATCATTCCATCCCACCAGTAATACTCTCGAAGATCTCTATATATCATAGTACTACCAAGATGAACTGAAAACAGATAATTATGAGCTTCACATAACATCTCTCTCTTCAACTGTGAATCACAAGGCACACAAAATCTCTTCCCAAATCTCAAAACACAATCATTATCAATGTTCAATTCAGGAAACTAACAATTCTGAACCAGCTCTACCTTTTTCTACAACTCACTGTCTTGCTTCTGTGCTTGCTTAATTCTGTCTGATAGAGATGATCTCACTGACGCCTGAAACTAAAAAGAAGAATTCATTTCACCAACAACTTCTATGACAAAGTTCATCAAATCCTTAACCAAAGGATCATGTTCCAAATGAAACATTGTTAATGAAGAATTAAATTTTTGACTCAAAGAATCAGCCACTTTATTTTCTTTTCTTGGATGGTGATGGATCGTGAAATCATAATCCTTAATTAATTCCAATCATCTCCTCGGTCTCATGTTCAATTATTTGTAAGTAAATATATATATCAAAATTGTGTGATCGGTATATATTTAACACTTTACTCCATACAAATGATGCCTCCAAATTTTTAAAGTGAAAACAACAACAGCTAATTCCAAATCATGTGTAGGGTAATTTATCTCATGAGTTTTCAACTGATGTGAAGCATAAGCAATTACCTGATCATTCTACATCAGGACTCTACCAAGTCCTTTCAACCAAGCATCGCTATAGATAACAATTCACCATTTCTGGAAGGTAGTGCCAAAACTGAAGCATTCACCAATCTTCTTTTCAATTCCTGATACCACTTCATTTTATGGCCCAACATATGCTGAAGTAGTTGTAAAGGATTTCACCACCCCTTTTTTCTTTTAGTCTTACTACTTCCCTATTACTCAAGCTCTTTGTCGGACACTCGTTTTCATAGGGACCCATCTCATTGCACTTGAAACATTTCACTAACTGTAAATCAAATTTGGTCTTACCATCACCTTGATCTTTTTCAGTGTAGTCACGAGCATTATGTCCCATCATACCACATCAGTAGCACTTTCCATAATTCAAAAGACATTCCCCAGGATGCTTTTTACCACACTTATCACAAGCTGGAAACTTAGTTTTCTTACCATCAGACCTTTTTGAAGAATTCTTCCCTTTCTCCTGCCACCCCGGTCTCTTCTTCTATTTGGTTTTATAGAACACTTGATCATTAGAAAACTCCATTTCCACCTTCTCGGCACAACGAAAAAGATTTTCATAACATTTGATCTCACTAGAAGCTAATGCCCTTCTATATTTTGAATTTAATCCTAAGTAAAAACAGATGAATTTACTATCAGGGTCTTAGATAATGTTTGGAGAATACATTGCCAAAAGAGTGAACATTCTTCATATACAACCACTGAGTCTTCCTCTTTACTCAATTCCAAAAATTGTTTTTCCATCCTAAGTCGAACACCCGTAGGATAATATTTCTCAAGGAATATACCTTTGAATTTGTACCAGTCAAGAGCATCAATCTCCTCAGTGTCACTGATATTTCTAACCATTTACCACCACTGATCTGCTTCACCCTCCAAACGGTAAGTATAAATACTAACCATTTGATTGTATAAACACCCCATGACATCCCAAATCTTCCCTAGTGCTTCCATCCACCCTTCAGATAGCACATGGTCAGATGATCCTCTAAATGATGTAGGATGTTGCCTCATGAAATGGTCCACCACAGACATGTTCCTCTGGGGTTGATCAGGCTGATCTCATGCATGGATACCACCACCATTTATCGCTTGAGTCAACTGTGCCATTACTGCAACAAACTATTCAGTTCCAATTCCGACCATCTCAGGATGCTGATTCAGAAGTTTGCATTCATCCTGATGTCATCCCAACATAGCTGCCATGTTTCCTCTATGGAAATCCATTATGAACACAAAAATATTTTAGTCGAAGCAACATGGTAATCTTTAAATTATATATCATTTAAATCATACCATAAATTAATTTAGGGACATAATATTGAACTTTTTTTCTAACTCCTAATGTTGTCTAAACAGACCTCTGATACCTACTATAAGACCCCAGCCTTAAAAATTACTTAAACTTGAGATATTTCAAGAATACACATTGAGGATCTTTTCAGGTTTAGAGTTTTAGAGAATTAGATCATAATGCATGTATCCCATTCCACATTTAAACACGGTGGTTACATGAATGATAGTAATTTTTTTCCATAAATGGAAACACATCTAAAATAAAATGTGGATTCTTTCTTGACACTTCCTTAACTCTATCATCACATCAGGTACCATTCCCTTGACCTGTGAAAAACATTTCAAAAACTTGGGAGAAGCATAAAAAGCTCAGTAAGGGATATAAAACTACAAAATGAAAACATTAGTCAATGTATTAAAACATACTTTACTCAAACAAAATCACTTTAACATACCTCATGAAATTATATTTTATTTGAATAACTCATAGAAATCATAATACATAAAGGTAACATGAGGCATTCGTAACATTTTTACGTAAGATGTAACCCTCTTGGTTACATTTGGAATACCCATCACAGTATATTATATTAAATCTCTTCGGAGAAACCTTAATGTTTAACTCCTTCACGTTACCCAATGCATTGATGAGCAACATCGGGCTCACCCACCCTTTAGTTTATCACGTAACCACCCGTCATCATAAACAATGCCCAGGATCCATAGCGTAATCGTATAACATAAAACATGCATAAAAGAAAACATAACATTTCCACATTAAATCACAATATATAAATACAATACATTGATAAAACCATTTTCAATACTAAAATAAAATAAAATTAAAACAATGTATTTATTTTTTTTCATTTTAAAAAAATTTATGGCATGTAGAGGAAGCTAAAACTCAAAAAATGGTCATGGCGGCGGAGAAGTCGTTATCGACGCATACGTATGACAAAAAAACATTCCCTTTTGTCGTTTAGTAAAACACTAAATATAAAAAGATTCATTTTGAATAAAAGTAACTGTCAAATGGTTTTATACACCGTATAAAAGAATGTTGTGTATAAAAAAATATGCCTCAACGAAAGAAGATTGAGACGAAGTCCCATACCTCATATCCGACTTGAAACAATCGTTCTTTAATCTCCTGAATAATAAACTTGATTAAATTTCTACTTTCATAAGAACTTTTTTGAAGTTCATTATTCCTTTTATATCACTTATTTACATGTTATAAACACTATGTAACCATTTAAGTTAATGATGTTCGTTTTGTCGGTATTTGGATCTTAATTCAAAAAAATGAACTTGTTTGAAAAGAATTGTCCATTTAGTTATAAGTACGTCTTCTCTAGAATAGTATTAATGATTTTAATATCATATATATCACGTATATATTTATTTTATACTATTCCATAACATTTGGAGATAAAAATAAATGAAATGCGCCATTCATGGAGACGGTAGGTCGTACGTTCGCATGAACGCTACTTCCATTTCTTTGTCATATTAATGGAATTAAAAATAATTTAGATATATATATATATTATAATTCGAGAATGATATTCATCATTTAGATTTAATATATATCATATATATCCATTATATATATAATTATAATTGTACATAACATTTTGAGGTAAGAAATGAAATTCACCATTCATGGAGACGGTAAGCTGTACGTACCCATGAACGCTACTATCATTTATATTTCATATTTAATAGAATGAAATATTAATGATATATAGGTATATTATAATTTCAATATTATATAATATATAATAGAATTATATTTATCCATGATACATCCCACATATCGTATTAACGAATCAAATCACATTGAGGGGCGGTAGTCCGCACATCCTTAAATGATGATATCATGTTTACCCAAAATGGAAACCATAAAGGTATGATATAAATTAAAAATACATAATCTTAAGGAATGTATAAACATATTATATAACATATATAAACATAGTGACATCATAATGGCCTCCTTTGAAGGTGTTAGAAGAAAATTTAACAATCATCATTTCGTGAGGCTGAAATTCCCCATCCACGGAAACAGTATGTTCATTAACCATTTGATGTAGGTGTGTGTGAGTGTTTCTATAATCCTTATTATATCAACATCCTAGTATATTGAAGATACTGGTTTTGTTACAAAAGATATGAATAAAAAGAGTTTAGGGGGTTGGAGAAGCAAAATAAAACATAAGAACATTAGAGAATTGTTTACCTTTACAATCAGGTAACTCCCTTTGGTTTGAACCAAAAGGGTTAATTGAAGAGCTTCCTTTCTAAGGTAAGGCTTCTTGGATGAGGATAGGGATGTGTAGAGATAAAAAGAGTAGAGTTTGGCTGAGCCAAATTCTTGAGACGTGTGGGAAAAGAGGTAGAGGTGGGGGCCTTTTATAAGTGTAGAGGATGGGAACTTTTGGAAATCATGAATCTATTACTTTTTAATCAAAAGGAGTTTTAGATATTAAATGTCCCACGTTGATATATTTCGAGGATAAGATGATAACGGTTCTAAATATTCCCATCCAATACTTTTTTGACAAGTGTAGGTCTTAGATTTTATATAACATTCCATTTTATTGAAACCGTTCATTAATGAGGTAATCATTACATCATCATGATGTCACAAATAAATTTATTTATTTAATGTATAAAAATTATAAAAAAAATATCATGATGTAAGAAATATTTTTATATTTCTAAATAGTATTTATAGTCAAAAATATTACTTGTATAATACCATCTAATTTTTTTTTATTAAAACAAATTATGTTTGTGTCATTTTTTATTTTTACTTTAAAAAAAGGCATTAATGTCATTATCTCACCCAAGTGGCTCCATGAGGTTCCCTAAATTGACCCATTATTTGTAATGATCAGCCAAGACTCATCCAAAATGGGTAGGCCAAGTGTCATAGTGATTTCATATTATTATAACATTATTTTTCCCTTAAATTACACTACCTACCTCTAATCGCGAATAATGAAAAGAAGTTACTATTCACCAAAAAAATTATTTGCATCCCATTGAACCACATTTTACATACTAATGACGACCATGTATGTATTATTTTTGAAATTCAATACACATAAGTTGTAAAAAACATTTAAACAAAAAATTAGTTTGCTTGACTGCCAATTAGTGGTTTCACTATTCATCAAAAATTAAAGTCTTTCAGAAAATTACCGAAATTTCACTCTAAGCAATATTAGATATTCTGAATTTAAAAATGATGTTTATTTTACCTAATTCAAATAATATAAGTAGAATTACTTAATTTAATAATTAAATCTCGTTTTCAAACAGAAAATGTGTTTTTAAGAAACAATATATATCAAAAGATTGCCATTTGTTTATGTCCAATCTCAAAGTGAAATTAATTCCAAAGTCCACCATTGGATTAAATGGTAAAAATATATTATAATTTCACTTTAATACAAATTCATAAGATAATATAATCATTTAAATAAAATAGATTATGAAAAGTTTTTGAATTAAAATACAACATTTTTCATTTATTCATTAAAACTGAACTTTATCGTAAAAATAACAAAAACATACACAAAGTAAATTTTGATGTCCCAATTCTATAGAATGATTTTATTTTGTCCACTAGAATGTATAAGAGTGACCATAACTATTTTTAAACAGGGTTCACCATCAAAAGGTGATAAATCAACATTTTAGTGAATATTAGTGTATTTATGCATAAAATTGAATTCTTTTCTTATTTAAAGAATTCATCTTTTATTGGATAAATTTAGAAACATTTAACAAACATATATATTCATATTTCAGTTATTTCTATTCATTCCATCCAATACAACGACTACGTGTTAACTACCATATGAAATAAAATTATTATATTATTAACGTGCAACGTAAGATTTCAAAGAAACTCATTGTTGTGTATCAGGTACGCTATCAACCATAGAAACCCCTTTAATGTAATATTAATATTTAATTCACAAACATTAATATATATGAAAATTTCTAATTCTTGAATTACCTAGGATGTTACATCCTTCCCTCCATTTGGGAATTGCATCCTCGCAATTTTTTATTCACTTATCAAAATAAGTGGGGGTATTTATCCCTCATAGAATTTTCAGATTCCCATGTTTCCACTTCCACCATATGGTGTTTCGATAAAACCTTCACCTCGTAAATTACCTTATTTCACAGCACTTTCTCTCTTCGATCAAGAATCTGGAAAAGTTTCTCTTCATAGGAGAGATTCTCTTCCAACCGGACTACCTCTAGGCTCAAAACATGAGATGGATCTGGCATGTACTTCCTTAACATTGAAACATGAAAAACATTCTGTACCTGAGATAAACTCGGATTTAAAGCCACTCGGTATGCAACTGATCCAACTCTCTCCAGAATTTCATACGGTCCAATGAATCTTGGGCTCAGCTTTCCTTTCTTACCGAATCGCATAAAACATTTCCATGGTGAAACATTAAGGAAGACATGTTCACCTACCTCAAAAGAGAGATCCTTCCTTCTGTTGTCCGCATAACTCTTCTGCCTACTCTGTGCTGTTCTCATGTGTTTCTGAATCAACAGATCTTTTTCTGCCATCTCTTCTACCAATTCTGGTCCCATCAGCTTCCTTTCCCCTAATTCATCCCAAAAATATTGAGTTTGACACTGTTTTCCATATAATGCCTCAAATGGAGCCATTTGTATACTGGAATGAAAACTATTATTATAAGAAAACTCAACCAAAGAAAGATGGTGGTCCTAACATCCCTGATAATCCATCAACCAAGCACATTGCATATCCTCCAATGTCTGAATCGTTCGTTATGACTGCCCATCTGACTGAGGATGAAAAGTTGTACTAAAATTTAATTCAGTACTCATCGACATCTGAGGCCTTTCCAAAAGTAAGAAGTGAATCTGGGATCATGATCAGATACAAAGGAAAGGGTAAATCCATGCAACCTGACTAACTCATTAAGATACAAACAAGAAAGTTGAACTATGGAAAATGTATCTCGTATAGAAAGGAAATTAGCAGATTTTGTCAAGCGATCAACAATAACCCAGATAGCATTATTACATCGAGGTGTCTTCGGTAATCCCACAACAAGGTCCATGTATATATTCTCCCATTTCCACTCTGGGACTGGTAATGGTTGTAGCATCCCCTTCGGTAACTACCGCTCTACTTTAACCTGTTGACAAGTTATACACTTCATAGAAAAATCAGCAATATCTATTTTCATTCTGTCCCACCAGTAATACTCCTGAAGATCTCTATACATCGTAGTACTTCCAGGATGAACTGAAAATTGAGAACTATGAGCTTCACATAACAACTCTCTCTTCAACTGTGAATAACAAGGCACACACAATCTCTTCCCAAATCTCAAAACACAATCATTATCAATGTTGAATTCAGGAAACTTACCCTTCTGAACCAGCTCTACCTTTTTCTACAACTCACTGCCTTGAATCTGTACTTGCTTAATTTTGTCTGATAGATATGATCTCACTGACGCCTAAAGAAAAATATAATAATTCCATGAACCAACAACTTCTATTCCAAAGTTCATCAAATCCTTAACCAAAGGATCATGTTCCAAACGCAACATTGTTAATGAAGAATTACTTTTTCGACTCATAGCATCAGCCACATTAATTGCTTTCCCTGGATGGTAATGGATCGTGAAATCATAATACGTGATTAATTCCAATCACCTCCTCTATCTCATGTTCAAATCATTATGAGTAAATATATACTTCAAACTATTGTGATCCGTATATATTTCACACTTTACTCCATACAAATGATGCGTCCAAATTTTTAAAGTGAAAACAACAGTAGCTAATTCCAAATCATGTGTAAGGTAATTTATCTCATGAGTTTTCAACTTACGTGAAGCATATAAAATTACCTGATCAATCTACATCAGGATGAAATCATGTCCTTTCAACGAAGCATCACTGTAGATAACAACTCACCATTTCTGGAAGGAAGTGCCAAAACTGGAGCATTCACCAATCTTCTTTTCAATTCCTGACACCACTTAATTTTATGGCCCAACATCCACTGAAGTAGTTTCAAAGGATTTCAAAACCCCTTTCTTTTTGTAGTTTAACTCCATCCCATCACTCAAGCTCTTTGTCGAACAGTCGTTTGCATAGTGACCAATCTAATTACACTTGAAATATTTCACTAACTGTAAATCAAATTTGGTCTTACCATCATTTTGATCTTTTTCAGTGCAGTCACGAGCATTATTTCCCATCTTACCACATCAGTAGCACTTTCCATAATTCAAAATACATTTCCCAGGATGCCTTTTACATACTTATCACAAGCTGAAAACATAGTTTTCTTTCATTCAGATTTTTTGAAGAATTCATCCCTTTCTCCTGCCACCTTGATCTCTTCTTCTGTTGGTTGTTATAGAACACTTGATCATCAGAAAAATCCATTTCCACCATCTCAACACATCGAACAAGCTTTTCATAACTTTTTAACTCATGAGAAGATAACGCCATTCAACATTTTGGCTTTAATTCTGAGTAAAAATAGTTGATTTTACTATCAAGGTCTCGGATAAATTTTGGATCACACCTTGCCAAACGAGTGAACCTTTCTTCATATCCAGCCACTGAGTCTTCTTCTTGCCTCAATTCCAAGAATTGTTTTTCCATACTAAGTCAAATGACCTTTGGAAAATATTTCCAAAGGAAAATACCTTTGAATTCATCCCAATCAAGAGCAACAATCTCATCAGCGTCCCTGATATTTATAACCACTGACCACCACTGATATGATTCACCCTCCAAACGGTAAATAGCAAGACTAAACTTTTGATTGTATGAACACCCCATGATGTCAAAAATCTTCTCTAGTGCTTTAGTCCACCCTTCAGCTAGAACAGGGTCAGATGATCCTCTGAATGATGGAGGATGTTGCCTCATGAAATGTTCCAACACTAACATGTTCCTCTGTGGTTGACCTGGCTGATCACATGCATGGATACCACCACCATTTATCGCTTGAGTCAACTGTGTCATTACTGCAACAAACTGTTCAGTTCCAATTCCGAGCATCTCAGGATGCTGATTCGGAAGGTTGTCTTCCTCTTGATGTCGTCCCAACATAGCTTCCCTGTTTCCTCTGCGGAAAATCATTCTAAACATAGAAATATATTAGGCGAAGCAACATGGTAATCTTTAAATGCTATATCATTTCAATAGTACCATAAATTAATATAGTGACATAAAATTTTACTTTTTTTTCTAACTCCTAATGTTGTCTAAACCGACCTCTGATACCATCTATAAGGCCCAGCCCCAATCATTGCATAATCTTGAGATATTTCAAGAATACACATTGATGATCTTTTTAGGTATACAGTTTTTAAGGATTAGATCATAAAGCATGCATCACGTTTCACATTTAAACACAGTGGTTACATAAATGATAGTAATATTTTTTTCCATCAACATAAAAACATCTAAAATAAAACGTGGATTCATTCTTGACACATCCTTGACACTATCATCACATATTGTACCATTCCCTTGACCTGTGAAAAACATTTCAAAAACATGGGAGGACCATAAAAAGCTCAGTAAAGGATATAAAAGTATAAAATGAAAACATTAATCCATGTATGAAAACATACATTACTCAAACACAATCACATTAACATACCTCATGAAATCATATGTTTTATGAATAACTCATAGAAATCATAATACATAATGGTAAAACGAGGAATTTGTAACATTCTTACGTAGGATGTAACCCTCTCGGTTAAGTTTGGAATACCCATCACATTATATTCCCTTAAATCTCTTTGGAGAAACCTTAACGTTTAACTCCTTCCCGTAACCCAATGCATTGGAAAGCTATATCGGGCTCACCCGCCCTTAGTTTATCACGGAACCACCCGTCTTAATAAACAATGCCCATGAACCATAACGTAATCGTATCACATAAAACATGCATAAAGGAAACATAACATTTCCAAATTCAATCACAAGATATCAATACAACACATTGATAAAAACATTTTCAATACCAAAATAAAAGAAAAGTAAAACATGATATTTATTTTTTTATCATTTAAAATATAGTTATGGCTTGTAGAGGAAGCTGAAACTCAAATAATGGTCACGGCGGTAGAGAAGTCGTTATCGCCGTATACATAAGACAAAAAAACATCCCCTTTTTTCGTTTAGTAAAACACTTCATATAAAAAGATTAAATTTGAATAAAAGTAAAAGTACAAGGGGTTTATACACCATATAAAAGAATGTTTTGTATAAAATAAAATATGCTTCAATGAAAGGAGATTGAGATGAAGTCCCATACCTCGTATCCGACATTAAACGATTGTTCTTTAATCTCATGAATAATAAACTCGAGTTAATTTCTACTTGCATAATAACCTTTTTCAAGATAATTATTCCTTTTATATCACTTATTTCAATGTTATGAACTATATTTAATCATTTATGTTAATAATTTTTGTTTTTTCGGTATTTGGTTCATAAGTCAAAAAAATGAATTTGTTATAAAAGAATTGTCAATTTAGTTATAAATACATCATCACCAGAATAGTATTAATGATTTTAATATCATATATGTCAAGTATTTATTAATTTTGTACTATTCCATAACATTTTTAGATAAAAAGAAATGAAATTCATCGTTCATGGAGATGGTAGGTCGTACATATGCATGAACGCTACTTCCATTTCTTTGTCATATTAATGAAATTAAAAATAATTGAGATATATATATATTATAATTCCAGAATCATATTCATCCATTAGCTGTAATATATATCATATATATCCATTATATATATGTACTTATAATAGTATATAACATTTAGAGGTAAGAAATGAAATGCACTGTTCATGGAGACGGTAAGTCATACGTACGCATGAAAGCTACTTTCATTTCTATTTCGTATTTAATGGAATGAAATATTAATGATATAGAGGAATATAATAATTCCAGTATAATATCATATATAATATATTTAACTTTATCCTTTATACATCCCACATAAGGTATTAACGAATCAAACCACTTTGAGGGGGCGGTAGTCCACACTTCCTTAAATGAAGATATCGAGTTTACCCATAATGGAAACCATAAAGGTATTCCATAAATGAAAAATAAAGAAGCATAAGGAAAGCATAAACATATTATTTATCATATATAAACACAGTGACGTCATAATGGCCACCTTTGAATGTGTTAGATGAAAATTACACAATCATCGTTTCGTGAGGGAGAAATTCACCGTCCACGGAAACAGTATGTTCATTAACCATTTGAGGTAGTTGTGTGTGAGTCTTGCTTGAATCCTTATTATAAAAACATCCTAGTATATTGAAGATACTGTTTCTATTACAAACTAAATGAATAAAAATAGTTTATGGGGTTGGAGAAGCAAAATAAAACATAAGAACATTAGAGATGTGTTTACCTTTAAAATCGGGTAACTCTCTTTGGTTTGAACCAAAAAGGTTATTTGAAGAGATTCCTGCCTAAGGAAAGGAATCTTGGAAGAGGATAGGAATGTGGAGAGAAAAAAGGAGTAGATTTTGGCCGAGCCAAAGGCTTGAGAATGTGGGAAAAGAGGTAGAGGTGGGGTCCTTTTATAAGTGGACAGGAGGGGCACTTTTGGAAATCATGAAACTATTACTTTATTTTCAAAAGAGATTCGGATTTTAAAGGTCCCACATTGATATATTTCGAGTATAAGATGATAAGGGTTCTAAATATACCCCTCAAATAGTTTTTGGACAAGTTTATGTCTTATATGTTATATTATCATTTCATTTTATTAAAACCGTTCATTAATGAGATAATCATTGCATCATCATGATGTCATAAATAAATATATTTATTTAATGTATAAAAATTATAAAACAAATATCATGATGTAGGAAATATTTTTAGCTTTCTAAATAGTATTTATAGTAAAAAAATATGACTTTTATATCCCCATCTAAAAATTGTTTTATTAAAACAGATTATGTTTGTGTGATTTTTACTTTTACTTTAAAAAAGGAATTAATGTCATTATCTCACCTGTGTGGCTCCATGGGGTCCCCTAAATCAACATATGGTTTGTAATGGTCATCCAAGACTCATACAATAGGTTTAGGAATCATAGTGATTTCATATTATTATAACCTTATTTTTACCTTAAATTACACTAATTATATCTAATCGCGATTAATGAAAAAATTTAGTATTCACCAAAAAATTATTTTCATCCCATTGAACCACATTTTACATAATAATTTCAACCATGTATGTTTTATATTAAAAATTAAATACACATAAGTGGTAATATTTCATTTAAACGAAAAATCAGTTTTCTTGACTACCACATAGTCTTTTCACAATTCATCAAAAATTGATGTTTTCAGAAAATTACCAAAAATTCACTCTAAGCTATATTCGATATTCCGAATTCAAAAATGATGTTTATTTTACCTAATTAAAAGAATATAAGTAGAATTAATTAATTTAATAATTAAATCCCATTGTCATAACAAAAAAGCTTGTTTTTAAGAAACAATATATATCAAAAGATTGACATTTGTTTATATTCAATCTCAAAGTGAAATTAATTCCAAAGTCCACCATTGGATTAAATTGTAAAAATATATTATAATTTCACTTTAAAAACAATTAAAATGATAATCTAATCATATAAATAAATTATATTAAAAATAGGTTTTGAATTAAAATACAACGTTTTTCACTTATTCAATAAAAATGATCTTTATCAAAAAAATAACAAAAACATACAAAAAGTAAATTTTGATGTCCCAATTCTAAAGATGGATTTTATTTGGTCCACTAGAATGTATAAGAGTGTCCAAACTCTATTTAAAGTGGGTTCCCCATCAAAAGGCTATAAATCGACATTTTAGTGAATATTAGATTATTTATGATTAAAATTGAATTGTTTTCTTTTTTTAAGCCTTTATCATTTATTGGATAAATATAGAAACATTTAACAAAGATATATATTAATATATTAATTATTTCTATTCATTCCCGCCAATACAACGACTACGTGCTAAATAAAATTTGAAATAATATTATTATATTATTAGCATGCAATGTAAGTTTTCAATGAAACTCGTTGTTGCGTATCGGGTACGCTATCAAACATGGCAACCCTTTTAAAGTAAAATTAATATATAATTTGCAAACATTAATAAATATGAAAATTTCTAATTCTAGAATTTCCCGGTATATTACAACAATCTACCACATAATTTTGTGCTTTCATCAGATCATTTCCATACAACATCATCCATCTTATATAGTTAACTGTGATTATAATGATTTTTGAAAACCACATGGACGAAAAAATCATTATGAAACACCCCAATAAATTTTATCTATTATCATTAAGTCCTCATATAATCAATTATTTTAACATCTCCTATAGTTGTACTTGAATGACATACTGTATTCCCAAGACACTATCCTATGTGTTGCTAGGCTATATATCACCCCAAGATTTTAGTATATTTCCTCCCTGACAATAACATTTTTGGGTTTAAAATTTTCTAGAGCATGAAACACTAATATTATTTGAATAATTATTTTACATTTTTAAAAAATTAAATATGATTACTTAATTAAATATAATTTACCAATTATTTTCTAAATTAATTAGGGAATATTATTTATCCTAGTGAACTATTTTGAAATGATTGGTTAATGAGAAATTTTTATCATATATATTTTATTACAATAATAATATAGTTTATTAAAATTTTGGAATTTTTATTTAATATATGTATAAATAGAATAAATGAATAATAATTTTTTATAAACAACAATAACATTAGATGAATTCAATGTGAGTTTGTTTTGAAAACGCATTTGTTATATGATCAATGTGTTTTCATCATAATTAAATAAATTAATCATTATTTATGATTTATTTTAATTACATTATCATTTAATTTATTTAATAAATTTTTTTACAGTTATCAAATGTTTTCTACTATAAAATAAACATGATTATATTTAGTTTTAGGCTTAAAATTATTTTATATAAAAACAATATTCATTGCATTTTAGGAATTTTTTTAAATAAATATCTGCAAATTTTTGAAATTTAATTTGATAAAAATGATAACATATGTGGAATCATTCTTCAAAAAAAATATCAATGACACTTTTATTTTTTGTTTGAAAATAAAAAAAATGGAAAATATGATTCACCACATTTTTGGTTAAAAGGATTTGACAATAGAGTTAAAATATCACATAAATATGAAAATATCAATGAAAATGTTCTTATATTGATTGTATTAAGATATTTAAAACATATATTATCTATTAATTTTTGCTTTGGACACATGGATCAACTTCATATTGAATATGACAATCTAACGTTATATGGATCTTATTATAAAAAATTCTGCATCCCTATTTTATAAAAAGATACCCTATCTTAACTGTTTTCACCCAATATTGAGACCCTTATATCATACAAAATATAAAAATAATATCATTAACTTTTCATCTCATGTTATAGGATTTCATTTATTCTTAACAATCCATCCCAAGGGTCCATATTAATTGATCAAAATGTGGTTTCTCAATGGATTTGTAATTAACATCAGTAAATCCATATATGTTTATTTCTTCTTCTACCCTCTCAAAATATAGTTTAAAATAATTAAAATGGTGAAATGGATATCATAAGTAGATATGTATTTTTTATATTAATAGTATATCAATATTGTATGTTGTGTCAGTCATATGATAAATGAAAACAACGATTGGGCATATAAGGGTATCATCATGTCCAAAAAGTTATGTAATTATTTTTTACTATCAACCATTTATAGATTGATGTATTTATTATTTTAGTTAATATATTATATATTTCTGAGATTACTAATTTTTTAAATATATAATTTTATTTACCTTTATGTGCTTCCATTTGTAACAAAATTTGAACATTACTGATGTGTACATATTGATTATCTTCTTTAAAAAGTGATGTAATTATTTTTTATCACCTCCGTATATTAGCAGTTACAGAATGAAATATATGGGTTAAATATGATACATATTAAATTAATAATATTATATTGATAATCAAACCATTAAAATGGTGAAATGGGAAAATCATCAGAACATAATATGTTTCGGAAATAAAATAGTTAACAATATAATATTGTTGTTAATGATGAATATTTAATAAAAGTTTATTTTGTAATTGTAAGTGAACATTATATTTTAATATAAGTATGAATATGTTATTGTTATAAATTTATAATTAATATAATGATATTTAAATTAATTTAATTGTGCATACAAAATATTTGAGGACCCATGTTAAGGGATTTGGTTAAAATATCATTTTTAGTTGTGATTATTTTTTGTTGATGCTCCCTCTACAGAATAATATGTCATTCATATCATAAAAATTATCAAATTTGGTAGAATATTTTTATTTTTATGTTATTTCATGTTTTTAAGTAATAATTTTCTATATGATATTTAATACAATTGAAAAAAAAAATTTATTAAAAATCATGCTTGTTTCCTATTTGGTTAATGATCTATTTTACCTAGTTTCATTTTCACAAAATAAATATCAAGAATGATCGTTTTATTGTGCATTTATTACTTAAAAATTTTATCTATATTTTAATTTATTTTTGAAAGATTATAATGGATTGTTTCCAATTTTTTCACAAGGGGTTAGTAAAAACTTTTTATAAAAAGTTTTGAATGAAACGTTTGATTTAGAATTTACTACAGAAATGGAATTTTCAATAATAAAAACTAGTATTTTAAATGATGATTAAATTACATTTTTGTATTTTTAATGAGCGTACGATGACGTGTTATCAAGAATAATGATATCATTGTAGATTACTCCCCTTGAAAAATAAATTTTCATATGAAAATTCTCCTGGATCATGATTTGGAATTGGTATTACTAATTTTTAAAATGATGTTGTACAAGTCTTATATTTTCAGTGATGACATTTATAAATATACCTATCTTAAAATATTGAGGTATATATTCACAAAAATGAAGTTAAATATGTGTTTGTGGAGGTTATTCTAATTATTCAAATATTATAAATCCACCCTAAATTTCTATCATGGTAATGTGTACATTATTAGTGATTCATTATGTCAGAAGGAAAATCCTAATTATTCATTAATAATGATTGAACTATATCCAATAATTATGGATTTGTATAGGTAGAACCTCAAATTTATAAGGATCGGAGAAAGATAATATGTTTCCAAACTAAATATTCAACCATTTAATTATGGAAATATTAATGATGTTTTCAAGGAATATACGAAGCTATAATATAATGTAGGGAATTTTCATGAGTTTAGTCATGATTTTAATGGATATATAGGGTTTTGGAATAGTCCATATCTTATTAATACAAGAATTCAATAGTAACATTTTATATGAAGTATATATCTTATTATTATCATTTCATAATAGATGTAAGATGATTTATACTGATCTAAAATTTAATTTATGTTGTTGTAATATGGTGATAGATATCATAATCTATGTGTCATAAATAAATTTATATTATAAAATAAAGGATGGGAAAAAAATTAAATAGGATTTTAAATCCCATTCCCATAGCATAGTGGAAGTTGGGAAAAGCCATCATGGGTTTAATAATCAGACTCCCCATTATTTTTAGAGTGTATAAGGTTACTTGGGATATTATAAATTTCAATATTATATCAAAAAATTACAATTACATCATATATGAATTCATTCTTGGTCATATAATAGTTTTATAAACTATGTAAATTATAAGGTTTCATGGAGTAAAACTATTAAATATTTTTTATCCTGACATTAGGATTTCCCCATTTTTCTAAATATGTCATCAAAAATAAATCAATATAAATTCGAGATTGATAAAAAAATTATACCTTGTATATGTGTTTATTAAGAGTGGACTGTTAAATGAATTGAAATTTTTTGGAGAAAATTTTCAAGGGATTTAAAAGAGATTTTGGATCAAAACCTCCCTCTAGATGAATTTCACAAAAAATTAACCTTAATTGAAGAATTGAGATGTCTCAATATGAATCCCTCTAAGAAAATATGTGTTAAACTACAATATTCTATGATTGTGTGGGGGATTGAAATATATTGGGACATAACCAAGCTTGACAAATAGAAAATTATATTATATCCATTTGAAACACATTTGGGTAGCTCATAGATTATATTAAAGTAATGAATGTATTATTTTGTGTGATTAGGAGTTTAGATTTTATAATAATTTATTCCATCCAATACCTCCAAGGATGAAGGTTTTTTGATTTAGAATGATATATAAGATGAGCCCTTACTCTATTGGTCCTGGTTATATTCTTGATATTATAAGATTTATAAAAATATCTCACAGGTTCATTATGTGATAGATGTATAACTTTGTATAATCTACAAATATTTTAATTCATATATACTTACCATTATGCTCATACTAATCAAATATGATAATCCATGTGAGGAGAAACTAGTAGAAATAAAATATTGTATATAAAACATATTATGGCTAAAGTCTACTGAAATGATTATGGGTTTCTATTAGTATTATAAATTTTATGAATCAATAACGGATACTGAGGAAAATAGTATCTATATTTATCCTTTGTTGACTATATTTGTTTTATATAATTTCAAGGGTGAAATTAATTTGTGGTTGGTAGAATATTGCACCCTAACAGTTTGGAATTTTTTTAATAAAAAACTATTTATTTGATAGCTTATGAAGAAACAGAAAATAATTATATTTTAGGAGGAGGGTCTCATGAAATGTTTCAAATAAAAATCAGGTATTTCTAAATGAGGATATTTACCATATACATCTATAATAAAAAATAAATTTTCGATGGTATTTTGATTAAAATGAGTTAATTTATATATTTTCTATACATTATTTTTAAAATCATAAAATAGATTCTTAAAAACATTATTTTTAAAAATTTACATTTCATATTTTTTTTATGAAAAATAATAGAAATAATATTTTAATGAACATGGAAAATATTGATTATCAATTTGATCATTTCAAAATGTTCAATAGATGATCTAATTCATATAAAAATTTAGAAACATGTGGATATAAACATTACAATTGGATTCAAATACAAACTATACATATGTATAAGATTACAAAATTACTCAAAAGATGTTTTTATAACATCTATCCTATAATGTAAACCAACATTTTTAGTAATTTTAGTACTCATTCTATATTTAAATTTAATTAAAATAGGTTCTAAAACTATTATTATAAATCATATTATATTGTTCTAAATAATTTTTTTTCTTATCATTATTTTTTTTTAATTTTGAATTTTGTTTATCTAAATATTTTTTTATAATCTCAAATATTCTAACATATTTTTCAAAAAGTGAATATTATTATAATTATTTCATGTATGAATACTGAGAATATTTAGAATTAGAATCTATGTAGACCAATAATCATTAATGGCGATAATTATGAATATTGGAGGGATATAATGAAGAAATTTTTTACAACAAAAGTGTTATAGAATTTTTTTGATTACTGATAACTATATGATATAGAAAAAGAGTTTTATAAACATAAAAAACAGGAAATGTTTTAATTTCATCTTATTAATAATGTTATAAATAATTTATAATGTTCATTTAAAATACATATATATATATATTCAAATTTTATATTTTTAAACTCAAAATATTATTTTTAGAAATTGGGATGTTTTCCCTATTGGGAAAACAACAATTATTGAATCCAAGAATCGTATTCCTATTTAATATTACCAAGCCTTTGATTTTTCTCCTAGAAAATCTATTCCAAATATTCAACAATTATTTATGAAAACAATGAATAGATAATAATATATAGTTTAAAAATATATTAATGATGAAATTTTTGTTTGATAGATCATTGATATAATTCATAGAGAATGAGAATCATAATGAACTGCTCAGGAACATACAAATCAAATGACAATGTTGAGCATAGATGATCTAATTGATATCCATATATTTATGAAGGTATATTAAATAAGGATTCTGAAAAAATGAAAAAATAGAGTACATTTTTTCATATACATAAAATATTTATAAGAATCAAATCAGAAGAAAATGAAGAGGAATTCACTCATCCTAGTCTCTTGTATACATTTACAAAATTGATATACAAACAAAAATAAAATATCCTACGATACCACAATGTAATTTCCCAACTAATGGGTAATATAATAGTGCCCAGGTTATGTTTGTTAAAAGATCGTAATCATGCCTCCCCATAAGCCTCTTGCTACCGACTTTTATTAGGGGTCTAACATGTCACATGTGGTGAATATACCCTAAAAATCAGTGTATTAAAATTGAATAATCAATGTAATGTATCCTTAATAATAGAAATAAATAACCAATAATGAAAATATATCACATGATGAACCCCAAAATACGGTAAATTACCACAACCAATATGAGTATATATATCATTCCATAGATGTTTCATGTGTCATATGAACACCCAAAATAAAGACACACTAACAACACTCATGTAGGTTCTGACATCATATACGGTTCCTTTATCAATGTTATTTCTCAAAATCCTAACTCATATAATGATCATACATAATTTTGCATTATCCAAATCATAATACCTTAATCTTATTCATGAATTAATCAGTGGCCCGAGTTGGCTGTAAGTACAACTCTCTAGGCGACCACCAATACAGTGTAGAGAAATATCCAACACATAAAAAATTATAATTTTTTATAATGAGTAATAATGAAATTATAAATCAAAACATTTTTACAGACATTATGGTTTAATTAAACACTATTTCCCTCTTGTTCATGGTGACACCCAGACCAATATACCTTCATCAGCTATATCTATAGTTGAATCGAAAATTAATCGGGATTTATAAAAATTGATTGTTATTCATTTTTCATATTAATTAATATTTCATTTGGTGTAAATAAAACACTATAGGAGAACACAAATACCATGTAGAAATATATCAAACCCATAAAAATGTATAATGTTGTATAATGAGTAATAATGAAATTATAAATCAAAACATGTTTTACACTCATTATTGTTTACTTACAGACATTTTCCCTCTTGTTCATGGTGACAGTCAAACCAATATACCTACATCATCTATATTTATAGTTTAATCCAAACATCCTTGGGATTTAACAATTTTATAATTAATTTTCATTTTTCATATTAATTCAAATTTCATTTGGTACCCTGATGCATTAGACAATACACCATTATCATGGATAATTATAGAGTCTGTGAAAAATCATTATATTAGGTATATATATTATCTTTCCACCACTGAAATCATAGGTACATAGTGAATAATTCTAGAACCAAATTTATAGTAACATGGGAAATTAGTCTATCACAATTTCATATGCATGGACCATGGTCATAAATCATCATTCTAGCACCCCGAAAATGTGGAGAATATGTCCAATATCACACCACATTGTTCATATATATATATATACATATATATCATGGTATATTCATCAGTAACCTTCTTATCATACATATTGACACGTTAAATCATTTTATTTATCAATCATAAACATGATTCTTTAAAATTAAAATAAACAACAATGTGAAAAATTATAATTTTAATAACTTATCACAAAATTCAAATAATATAGTACATATTAGTGGTCATTCCACATTAATCTATACATTCATAAACGATAATCACTTTAAGCATTTTTTAATTTCATAAACCCCATTATTCCCAATTTTTTTAACTGTTTATGATCATTTGATGGAATTTATACATAATGTGGGTATCCATAGACTTTGGTATAATAATCTGCAATTAATCCTAGGTGACCATTTATGGTTTCATAATTAATACAGGGCTCAATTCAATTTTCATAATTAAAAAATAATGTATCTACAAATAAAAATTGTGGAACAATTAAATACATGAGAAATGAATCAATAATATGGTAAATATAATGTAGAATGCCTATGTTTGGATCATTAAAGAATTATCTTCCATCATTATCTCTTAATTCATCATAGAAAGTCTGAAATCACAATGATGAAGAATTTTTGGGATGAAAACCTATGTCAATACCAATCAAAAAAAATATCACCTAATACCCAGATCTAAGACATAAACATTAGATTAATCCATCCCTATTAAAAGGGATATAATTAATTGATATCATAGAAACGAAATAATGATTATATATCTTATAGGATATGTCTTGTATTCATCCATCAGATCATTGATTCACATGAAAAGATGTTCAAGTGGCTATGGATTCTCTAAGAGTCCCTCCTATAGCTGGGAAAATGTATTATAATATTACGAGGTGATTACAAATATGAACTATGGGTCCATAAAATTTGAATTAAATTCTATATGGTATAATATTCTATTCCAACAGTATCTTTGATGGGCCACATGGTTAGAATAACAATATAGCTAACCGTCCACCCTATACAAAACCTCTATATTGGGTTCATTTTTTTCTACATAGTTACATTAACAATGATATAACTCTACATCCACCCTCTTTCTAGTGGTTCAGGGAAAATTGGTGGTCTCTTGGATTGGTCAAACCATACTCCACTTCAAGTTACTCATAATTTTTTTATTCGTTGTTGGGGAAAACCAAATTGTTTTCTTAACCACGCACGAACCATGATCATTCCCCTGGGAATCATAAATTCTTTATGTTCAATAAAATGGAACACTAGGAACGGGTCGACTAATTATGATTAAGAAAATGTAATAGAAGACCTGAAAATTTGAATGATACTTTTTAAAAATGCTTGACAACTTACATATAGGGTGGTTTTTTATCTCATGTCACTTGAAACTAATATCCATTAATTTTTTATTGTATTCAATTTATATTTAATATGTGTGTACATATATAATCCTATACATTTTCTCATCCTAGAGGTTATACCAATGGTGAAAAATATATCTCATGATGATCGAAGGATGGAGATTCCAGATGGAAGATGGAATGTTAATTGAAAAAATACCACTCAACTAGTTATTGTTTTATGGTAAAATTATAAATTAGTGGAAGTTACATCGACACCTAATGATCTAATAAAGTTGAAGTATATTTATATTATTGCATCATAGTAATATTATTTCAAGGTATATGTTCCTTTATTGAGGGTATAATGTAACACATTAGGATTTTTCAATATTCAACAATTTTATGAAATTTCATTTCATTACTATCCCTCTGTAAATAAGAATCTTATATTAAAAAACACTGATGTAATAATGATTTATTTTAATAAAATATGATTGTTATCGTATATATATTGTATTTCTGTGAAAAAATAAAACTAAATAATATATCAAAAAATTATTTTATACATAGGTGTAAAATGATATTATTTTTAATCAACTAAACAACATAAAATAAAATGTATTTAAATATAAAAAATATATTATTATAAAAAAAATTCCTCTTATGGAGAAAAAAATTAATATATTAATAAACTAATTTTGAGAAAATTAAGTATATATATTAATTAAAAATAAATTATATATAAAAATAAATATTTTTATATTCATCAGTTTTTTTCAATGATATGAATGAATGTAAATAATTTTTTTTATTAAAATCTCATTATCTAATACTCAATTTTATTTCCTATTTCTTAAGTAATTTTATTTTATTTTCAAAAACCTATTAGAATATAATATTTTAAAATGGAACTCATATATTTTATCCTCGTAATAAGATTTATTTATTATGCTCCACTAAATTTTGTGTTATAATGAAATGAAAAAACATTAAAATATGTTACCATGACTATGGATTAAATGTGTTGAACTTGTGAGTAACCTAATTGAATTGGTTTGAAATATAGTAAATCCCTTTTATTAATCAAATTTGATGATTTTTTTTCAATGATATCATTGTTATATAATAATATTTTGAATTTTATATTTAATTTAATTGAGTAATATATAAATCAATTTTATTATTTCGAGAAATTATAATTGTATTTTCTGGCTCACTTATAAATGAATACCACATATCATCTCTTACTAAAATACCATGATCCTTTTATATAATATATCAAAAAAGATAAAAAAATTGCAAAAAATTTACCCATGTCCTTTAGGTCATAATCATGTCCAAATAATATCGTTACATGTCTTAAGGTGTAATCCAAATGAGGGTTTTATTAGGGATGATGTATAAACCCTAATTGAATTATATCTATATTATTTCATTACACACCTTATCCAAACATTTTATATCCATATAAATATAATTTATAAATTATCGTCAATATAATTTGATTATATTATATTTATTTTTCATCCATTTCTTTTTCCATTCTAATGAAATTGAAAATAAACAAATCATTTGTGTGTGAAAGTCATAAAGAGTTGAATTTCAATATTCAACATCATTATTGATGATTTTTTATTCTGATATATTATATATGAGACCCCAACCCTCTAAATTTTCTTTATAATTTTTAAGGGTTTTACATGGACTTAAGAGACATCCCTAATATCAGAAAGGCTGTTAATAAATTCTAATGAGCTTCATTAAGCAATGGGGTCAATTTTCCCATTTAAAAATTAAATAACTAAAACAAAACAATCCCGAACCAAAATGACTACGAGATGCATGATATCAATGAATTCCACTCTCTCCCACTATGATAGAACCTTATAGAATATTTACATAAGACATATTATATCAAAAAGAAATTAAACATTTTATATCATAGTATAGAAAAATTCCAGTGAAAAAGAGTTTTCTCAAAACTATAACTTATAAAATGGAATGGATAAAAACAATGTTCTAAAACCATTTCATGAGTTTCATTTTAACATAATCCGTGAAATTCAAGACATACAAACAACCACTAATGAATGAAAATAGGACCTCCCAATAATCATGATTGGTGAGTTATCATTTCACTATGTCATCAATTAGTGAACCATTTTCATGAGGGTAGATCACACCGATATAGATCCCAACCATTTAGTCAGTTCACTTCACACCCTTATTGATACTAATGAAAATAAATACACATCATCAATTAAAAACCCATCAGAAACCCATTTCAAAAAAATAAATTTCAAAACAATTTCATAAAACCTATTACATAATCTAAATTAAATAACAAAATTTGAATCCTCATTTTAATATTAAACGTCACTTCATTTTTCAGAACAATTCTATAATTTACAAAAAAATAAGAACAATAAAACAAGTAAAACAATTTATCTGATATAAATCCGTCTTTTTCTGAATAGTGGAGTCGATATTGAAGCCACATACCTATATTTTCTCATCTAAAACCATAAAAAAAACACACCAACAAAACCAGGTTGAAAATCTAATAAATTACCCAATATATCTCCCCTATAATTATCAATAGAAATATAAACATATTTACTATCCATAAACTTATATATATCAATAAAATAGATATATCTAAGAAATAATAAGATATATAGATATATAACTAGGGAAAACCACAAAAATTGGCCATAAACGATTACTTTCCCAGATAGTCAGGCTTCAACACAATATGAAATTCCTCTAGATCGCATCAAATTCATTGAGTAGTGGTTGTACAATAATTTAATGATAAAAATACCGAGTTAGTTTAATTTTTCAGAAAAATTTGAGGTAAAAATTTTGAAAATGTGTGGGATCTATATTATTTGTATCACACATACCTACCATGAACTATTTATAATAGGGATTGGAAAACTGCATGCTAGTATTTGACTATATTGGGGCCTCACTTGCTTTCGAAACAATGTTATAAAAACCATTTTCCAACCTTGTAAAATCTCATTATCTCATTTTTTACAAATTTTCCTAGGTTGTCTCATGATATGGAAAAACCATACAGATTCATGTGCCCCGTGCCCATATCCTCTCTCATAATGTTCACTATTTCCTATAGGAGTTGTAAGGTTTTTCAATCCATTATAACAATATTATCCTATATAAAATCCCCCAAAAACATTCCATAAAATCTCTAAAACACAACAATATTAACCCAATGACACTATACACATAAAATACAAAAATTAAGGGTTATTTATTTGATCCTAGAAGTTCCAAAATATCTCCACCAAGGGGAATTACATCCCTCGAAATTAGAAAACTAGAGTCATCTTGAATAAGTTTGTGCTATAGCATAATCATTTATTCCATTCTCTAACCCTAGTTTTCTCCCCGACATTCCATAGATATCTTTAATCCTGATTTTTTCAGATCGGCATCATGGATACCCTCAACACTCGATTTCACAACTAGTGTTTTCTGAGGTGTTGAGTCTTCTGAACATGACCCCGGTTGCATTATTTAGTCATCGAAGTCCATCAGTTGATGAATTTAACAGATTCATATTTGTAAAATGGGTACTGTAGGAACATGTGGTGGTGGGCTCGATTGAAAAAAATAATCTAATGATACACTTATCCTTGACAGATGATTTAGTCTGTACATGGTCCAATGCTCCTCTTCGATGCTTTGGATGTCGGTTCTCTATTCTTCGATGGACTTTTGATCTCTGTATGAATTGATATTCCACCTCTCTCGCGACCTGGGTAAGTCTTCCTCACCATCCCTATCCATTTCAATATCCAGTGATAATCTATATGTTTAGGAATTTGGTGGGGGAGATTCCACTTCTCTGATGTACGGACTTTGTCAGTAAGTCATCTTATTATCCCAAGATTCTGTGTTGAGGTGGACGCTTCTAAGCCTCTAGTAGAATTGATTAGGATAACAGTTGGTGAGGAGTTCCGCTAGAAGAAAGATGTTGTCTTTGAATCGTGGTTTGATTACTCTCTGAGGTGTCATCGTCTGGGTCACCGGACTGTTCAATGCCATAGTAGATCCACTTCGGATTTGGTGGAGAGAAATTGTATGGTCCCTTGTTAGAAAATGAAGCTCACTCCTTTTATGATGTTTTGAAATGGTTTTGATAGTTTGGACATGGGAAATTCTAGCATGACAGTAGTTGCGGTGTTTGAGAGGCTAAATAAGGATCTCTCCTTGGGGCTAGTGTGAATTGTGCTAATATGGATGCTGCTAATGTAGGAGGTGGCACTGGGCAATGAAGAATCTCTGAAGTTGCAGATCATGTAGGGTTTTAATCAAAATATGGGGATATTGGACATGAGTAATGTGCTTCCATTGATGGTTATAATGATGATGATCCATAGGAGGGTGGGATGTTTTTGAATTCAGCTGGTGATGGGATGATCAAAGATGCATCTCCCTGTATGGTGGGTATGGGACCTAATGTGCAGCTGTCACGAAATTGTTTAAAGACTGCAGTTTATACTTGCAAATGTTTTTAGGCGCTGGAGCCTAATGAGTTCTTTCATGTGGATGGTATCTCTTCAATGAATGATGGAAACACTATGCATCTTGTTTTAGTAGGTGAAGTGAGGGTGGTGCATGCTGGAAAAGTTGTTGTGGAGTAACCATAATGTTTGGCCATGATTGATTGTAATAGGAGTCATGAGTAGGTCCGGAAGGTGGTGGATCTTTCCAATGATGTTTTTGTCTCTATAAATTGGGGGGACATCTCAGACAGTGATAAAGAAATTATAGAATGATGGTTAGGCCTTATTATAGTGATGTTGTCAAGGATTGGATGAGGATGTTCGAAAATGGGGTACCCTATAAACTAATACAAGGGTCCGGAAAGACTATTCTTAATTACTGAATCCAAGGACCACTAGGTCCTCTTCCAAGTAG
The DNA here is from genome assembly GCA_963277665.1 of Viscum album. NCBI lineage: Eukaryota > Viridiplantae > Streptophyta > Magnoliopsida > Santalales > Viscaceae > Viscum > Viscum album. The sequence continues at coordinate 1,121,394,872 of OY728127.1, forward strand.
ACCTCACACGAATTGGTATCATTGGAGAAAATTGAACCTTTGAATGATGTATGCCAAGATCCTAAAATATAATCAAGGATCAGATAGGGGGTTGGTCACTATAGAGGAATTCTATCTTGGGGGTGATGATGAGTATGAATTTTCTGATATGTAATCAGTTTTCTGGAATGCTTTGTGTGCTTGATGTACTTTTCTTTTATCTTAATAAATAGTCAGTGTCCTACCTCTGGCTAACTTTCCATGCAATAACATCGTCAGGATCAAGATGATGCTTTTTCAACTGAGATACATTAAAAACATTATGAATCATGTTGAACCATGTTGGTAAAAACAAATCATATTACTTCTCTACAACTCATTATATTATATCAACAGGGTATATTTATCAAGTATATATAATTCTGTACATCAAAAAATTAGGATTTCTAATCATTGGAGATATCCTAATGAACACATGATCAATGAACTCTGATGAAAATGACTATCCACAATGATCTTAATATGATATCTGATGACTCTAAACCATATTTATCAGTTTCACAATAAAATAAATCTTCTCTGAGGATTCATTGACAAGGATGATCCCATCCAGTGATGTCTCTCCTACTTCCACCCAACATAGTGGATAATGATAAGGATGTCTACGCAATGCTTCAAAAATATCCATATGTATCGATTCTTCATAACGTTTATTTTATGAGAACTATTCTAAATTCACATTCTATTCCCATGTGAATCTAAATTACATTAAAAATCATACAACATTTCATAAATTGTTTATATTTTCTTTTTCAGAATACCCATCAATTTGAGGATGATACGCTATACTCATATTCAATAGAAACCTAATGTATTTCTGTATGGATTTCTAGAAATGTGATAAAAAAAAGATATTTGTTTGAAAATATCAAAATAATTATTCCATTCCTATTCAATACTTCTCATATATATATATTTTTGAAATTTCATCCACCATATGATACTCATTAATAGGAATGAAATTATTTAAATTTTTGAGCAAATCCACTATAACCAATATGGAATCATGTTTTCAAAATTTTCATGATATAAAAATTGCTATATACATATCTTTTTGCTACCATTTGTAAATTGGGATAGGTAAAAATTGTAACAGACATGCTGGTCACTAATGCTGACGCATACCATGAGGACAAGTGAAGTATCATGAAACAAACACATCCAATATTCTTTTCATACTCATCTACCAAATTATTAATTTCAATGCCTTATATGTCTTCTATATTCCACGATGAACAACCCATCATGAATAGTGATATGTATTAAAAAAATTTCCTAAAGACTCATAATTACAAACATCTCAATGTTCTACACACCACTATGTTTTGTCCTAATAGAAATTCATTCTGAATATGACCTTTTTGCATCATTAACCATCTCCACCAAAACATAAATTAAATAAACTAGAACTAAATCCTCAAAAACACCTCATCCTTTATATTATAGGCTCATATTTCATATCATTAAAATGAAATCCATCTAGTCTAATGCTTCTATTTCTAATTTAAAAAATAATTTTTTTTTCATAATTCTTCTGCTACTTCATTTTATTTACCTAATGTATACATCTAGTCAATGTCACATATTTTAAGAGACTCTATCCCATTTTTTTGGATCAGCTTAAAATCCATTTTTTGTAAAAATATGATTCACGAGCTTATGATCCATAAACTTATTGATGTTTTCACCAAATAGGTAATGAAGACATGTTTTCAATGAATGGATGATAGTAGATGACTCTTAATCGTGCATTGGCTAATTCATCTCCTGCAACAACAACTGTAATGAGCCATAAGAAACAACATGATTTTCATGTAAGATAAAAGATTCCAATCCTAATTGTGAAGAATCATTTTACACCATGTAACACTTTCCAGATTCTTAATAAATAAATTTTTCTATGAATGTAATTATAAACATATTATCTTCAGAATATTTTTGATAATCCTTTTTCCATTTTATTGGAACATTATTATTTTTCTAGGGGGTCATAGGAAAATATATTCCTGAAAATCATGAAAAAAACATAGACAATAAAAATATACACCATGGTAACACCTTATCTAGAAGGAATTGTTATTTTACGTTTCCAAGAGATAACAACCTCGATCTATTCTATATCCCAAGAAACATGTCATTCAGATGTTATATGTACAATGAATAGTATTTTTTATATTGAAGAATATGACTTTGAAAATTTTTCACACAACCGATGATCCCTCATGATTCCCAACATGGTCTCCTTTTGTTCCCATGTTCATACAGTTTCCATGAATACAAAAAAAATCATAAGCAAACACTAACATAAATGAATCTATATATCATAAAAATATCTAATTCATCACTTTTATTGATATTCCATGTGCATCAGTATGACCAAAATGAGTTACCACATATTCATAATTTCTAATTCTTCTTCTAAAATATGTCATTGTAATATGCTTCTTCAAAAATCACAATTGGTCATATCATGAGTGAAATTCTATCTTAGAGAATCACTAAGCTACCCTTAGTTGATCAAATATATCATCAATTAATGTAAGTGTATAAAAATTCATTATTTTAGCTTGGTTAATCATATGATAATAGAATTATAATCAGAGAATTCAATCAGCCATGTTAAAAAACATGACTGTTGTTTCAAATATAGACGTGCTCATCCAAATGAACCATTTTTTTCCAACTCTTCCTAAAACACTATCATCTCACATAACACCCATTATTCCATATTTTATGATATAGGGGAAATAATATTGGTCTCATTAATAATGTCAATTGTATACTCAACTTCCTTTATAAGTGGAAACAATAATAAATTCAAATGATACAATTAGTAAATTGACCAACCAGAACTAAGAAAATGGTATTATCAATCTCCATCATTAATGCCAAATTCAACACAATTAACTAGTATGTGATTGTTTTAATTGTTGTTTCCATTAGGTTAGTTGTACCTGAATTCACAATCTTGTCCCCTGAAAATAGATTCTCGATGATATCCTCAGTCATAAAACTCAACCTTCTAGTATAATAGTTTATATGTTCCTTGAATGGGGTCAACCAATTCATAACCTGCTTTATATCCTAGTTATCTATACATGTATAGAGAAATCCTTGGTCAATTCGGCTATATCAATGTTTATATTAAATTCTGAACACAAAAATCATCATCATTATCTATGAACGAGATGGGTTTGAAGGCTTATCATTGAAAGAATAATATCAACATTAAATCTTAAAAAATAAAGAGCATGATAATCAATAAAGTAATGTGATGCTCCCATATCAATCACAGAAATTATAATGATATAATTTAATCGAATAAAATATCTCACCATAGGTGGTCTAGACTCATAATATATAATAACTTTTTTTGCTCCATATTATTGATTTCTCATGTCACATTTCCACTTGTTTAAATTTATGATTACCCTTTCTAATGATCTATAGTATTCAAAGAATTGCCATGATTTGATCAGATATACTAATTATAGTGGTTTGGTTTCCCTCATCCCATTAATTAATATGATGCTTGGGTCACCTGATATGTGTCCAGAGCACTAAACATGGGAGCATTGGGACAATATCAGTAATGATTCCCCCATCAGATTAAAATGGTCGAATGTTCTAGGTTATTTCAAACACTATATCTTATTCTTGTTTATAGAAATATACTTGAAACATCATGCATTTTTTGGGTCAGGTATAAGGTATGCATATCCAAGCATCTCATTTTTATTCATTCCCCATCCATTGAAATAGGTGACCCTATTCTACTTTATCCCATCATTAGAGTTCCCACCATTTATCATTAGTATCAATATAATGCCTCATCCAATTGATCATATATTTCCATTTATACAACTATTTATCTATTTACATTCTCTATAAAATATCTAATAGAGGATAGGAAAATTTTGGAGCAAATACCTAGGAAAAATCTTGATTCAAAATAGTGGGACTTTAGGAACAACATAATAATAATATCTAGTTCCAAGGAGACTAAATTCCTTATTTTTTCACATAATCCATGAAAAAAACATTTTTATTCTTCACATTGAAGAATTACCTAATTCATTGGATTCTAAACATATTAGTGTAGATTTTTTTTAGTTATTCCTCAAAATCCTCCCATGATATGAAATGATATAATTTATCCATATCTATAGAATCCAACCATGTTTATTCAATCTCATCAAAGATACAATTAACCATCTAGAAATTCAGAACTACTTGTGTGTTGATGAAATATAAGATATAGTTTATCCTATTCAGCCACACCCTTACCTTTTATGGTTCTGAATCATCCATAAATATGGGTAGATTAATCTTTTAGAACTATAATTATTGATTCAATTTCCTTGGATTATCCCTTTTATTCCAATTTTTTAAAACATGAAAAACATGTACCATCACATGAACCCATTATTGGTTAATCATCCCCTACGATTAAACTATGTTTTTTGTATCCTCTTCCGGTGAGTTTATATGATTCATTCCAAGAGTAATTTCATATTGAAACAATACTCTATATGTCTCACTCTCTAGAATCTAAAGGCATAACAATTTCAAAATGTATAACATCATATTATCATTTTATTACCATAAAAAATTTTATTATTCCATTCTAAATTATTTTGGAAAACTTTAACTACAACATTGAAAATCACACAATTTTCACAATTCCCAAATCAATCACTTTTTCAAAAACATTATTTTGAAAAAAAAAATTATACATTTTTTTAAATCAACACATTGAACAAAATTATATATCATTACTCGATTTGAGATATATATAACTAGTGGGAATTCATTAGTCAAGTGAATTTCATTCTTGAGTAATTAGATAAACCTTGAATAATGAGATTTCAAAACCTATTACTGTTTAAAAAACACATCAATACCTAAATCCATGGTAACATGATGTTCATAATAAAACATTTAGCTACATATTTTTATGATCTGAATTTCATGTTCAAAAAAATTCTTCTCCTTTTTATGAACGAATTTCATAGAATATACCATATTGGATTTAAACTAATGAGTAGAAACTAATTCCAAGACAATGAAAGTATTTTCCAGAATGATTTATGTATATTTCATCTTGATACGACTTGTAAAAACCCTCCCTTCACTATTATATTTATAATGGGGGAGTATGTAAATATTCCTTAAGAAATATCCCCAAGACGCTAATGACAAAAAATAAAAAAATACAAGGCCATCATTAACAGATTGGGGATGATTTTTCCTTTTTTAAATAAATAAACTAAACCCAAACATTCCATAACCAAAACATTTATGTGTTGAATGATTTCAATTACATTCAAACCAATGCAATACTAGAAATATAAAAACTAACAAAAATTGAATACCATAGTTGAATAAAAACTACGATCAACATATACAACGCAACAAAAACTACTAAAATCAATGAAAACCACATTACTAAATATTTCCACTTGATTCATGCAACAACTCCACTAAAAAACCATTAAATAATTAATTACACAAATATAAGTGTGATAAAATACATTTTTAGATTTCTAGAAAAATGAAATCTATAAAACCACCAATGTGCTAAATTATGGGTGAGTAATAAATCTAAAAACATTTTCCCCAAATGGCTTCCCTGCTCAAGACACATTGATATAACATGTTAGTAAATCTATTTAGAAATTTTTTATATGAAAAAATTTATAGAACAAATTATATCACAATATAAGTAGCTTCAATTTGAAAACCTTTTTCTCAAAACTATAACACGTTTTGAGGGAAAAACAAAAATGATGTTCTAAATCATTTTTATAATTTTAATTTTGGAATAATCCATTCCATTCCACATATTCAAAGAACCATACATGCATGAAATATAGACCTCCCTACGCGAGTGGTGATTTAAACTTTCACTAAGACAAAAATTAGTGAACAATTTTTACAAGGTTACATTAAACACAGATCTATCCCAACCATCTATTGGGGTAATTCATGACCTTATACATCCCAATGCACATGGACACATGAAATCCATGAAAAACCCATGAAATCCATATTTTAGTAAAGTAAATTTTTTATTGAAATGCATACCTTAACATATTTTTCATAATTTGAACCAAACCATGAAATTTATAATGAACATTTTAAAATAAAACAAAAAATCATTTTTTAGAACAATTTTACAATTTCCAGAAAACCAAAAACCATCGTTAAATATGGTTTTTACAATGAATTTCATATAAATATAAAAAATAATGGAAAAAAATTTAAAATAAATGCTTCATATTTAAAGTAGTGTAGTTAATGGTGAAGTCACCAACGTTGAGTGTTTTATCTAAAATGATAATTTTCATGAAAACCCCTGCAAAACTAGTCGAAACACAAAATATGTCCTCATATCTAATCACTTATATTTATCCAAAACAAATTTTTAACAACAATACCTACTGAGAGATGGAAAATTAGAAACATAGAAAACCTTAAAACCCCATCAAAAATGAGGACTCACCATGATAACAAGGCTTCAACTCACCAAAAAATGCATTTTTATTTCTTTTATATTGATTGTGAGTGGTTCCCAATCAATTTATAGTGAAGAATGTTGAGTTAGAGATTTCATATGGAAAAAATGGAGGGATGTATGATGAAAATGTGTGATATACAATGTTTTTGGAACTCACTTTTAAACCATGCACATTTAGACAAATTTTTAGGAAAAATATGCAATAACTATTTGTCAATATCTTCCTTAATGGGATCGTCAATGGTTTGGCTCAGGCAGTTAAACAAACCATTCACCAACTATGAAAAAACTCACATTCACAAGTTGAATGGTCTCTCCAACACTATCACACGGTTTGGAATGATTGTGAAGCTTCACATTTACCATCTCCTTAACCCATGTCATTATATGCATGGTTTATTATAGGATTTTCATTGATTTCCCATACCCTTCTAAAACCATGAATCAGAATAAAAGGACCAAAAACATTTAAAAAATTCTCCAATTCTTCCCAATCATAACTCAAAGACTTTATATGAATAAAAAATATAAATAAATGGTTACATAATTGAAAATGGTCAAAGATACATTTCAAGTAAATATATGTTATTAATGGAATAATTAACAACTGTAATTTTAATATATTATCTTCCTTATAACATTTCAATCATTTTGACATAATAAGGTTGCTCATGCAATCATGTTAACTACCACCACCAAGAAATTCCGTTATTCATTTTCATATAAACATTATTTGGATGTTAATAATAAAATATTTTTGGTGTATTAATGCTATTTAGGAAATATTTATTATTAATTTATTTTGATTTATTATTTACTATTATCACATTGCATATATTAAAATTAGAGGCATTTTTTATGTGTTTGTAAGAACTACCATCCCCATGACGTATTTTAATTCATTTTTTGAAAGATAACTATATAAAATAATATAAAATTTTATATGAAAAATAATTATCACAATAATTTTATGATTCATATTCTATTAATGATGGAACCAGGACCGACATCCATGTATAGTACCGGTCAAACTGACACATGCATGAAAAATATACATGTTTTCACGAGGATAAAATTTTAAAGGTTATATTTTTAATAATGGAATAAAAATTAATAATAATGTAATGATACATAATCTGTGTTCTATGAATATAGTTCTATAAATTATTTATAACAAACCATTGTTTTTATTAATCAATATTTGTACATGTATATAGAAATATGATACATTATGAAAGTGGATTTATGGTTTCATATCATTTCATTAAATTATTTACTATGATATATTTTAGATGAATAAAATTATATAAATATTATCCTTAATAGCCCATAAATATTAATATAATAATATTATTTATTATATTTACATGTAACAATACCATTTTACCCTATTTTTTAATTAAAATTATTATCAAATATTATTAAAGAGAATCTATCCTTATTTCCTCTCAGGTTGAGAAAATGTTTCTTCCATGTCCAGTATCTTCAAAAATTATTATGAATATTATTAAATAAAAATGGAATATTTCATAAATTTCATTTCCATACCATTTAATATATTAATATTGGTCAAAAAATAATCATTGTATTGAGATTTTTTCCAAAACATTCATTTCATACTTTTTACTAAATAGTGATTTGAATGTTCTCTTTTAATGTATTTGAAATGAATAGATATTCCAACCATCATGAAGAATATGTCCCATGAATTTTACTCTTCATGTTTGTTTTTTTATTTTCAAAATAAATGCTACTAGTGATATTTTGTACATATATTAATTTTAAATATGTGATTTCAAAATAAAAATGATATTTTCATAATCAATTGTTCTTATGAACCATTATATGAATTTTTTGTGAATTTAACATAATTTAAGGGTTATTTTCTATCTCTAGTATAATTATAATATTAAACCATATATATTATTTTTTTTGGGTTTATTATGGTGATGTTGATTAAAGTTTGATTATACAAGAACTTTTTATTACACATAGGAAAATAATGTTATGATCAATAATTTATGAAACCTATTTTTTCACACTTTTTTTTATAATGAAACAATGGAATTTGGATAAAAATTAATTCCATTCCATTGGTTTTGGAATATTGAAATATTAAATTATTTATAATATTTTTTCAACATATATATGGTTTACATTATGAGACATCTGGGTCCATAATAAACCTCCAATTCATTGGAAAATGATGGATAAATCTGTAGGTAACTATGTCATGATTGACTCTGATTTCATGTTAAAAACATTATTTGTAGACCTAGTTTGATGTCAATAAGCCAATTTGTGGACTAAGATTCATTTATAAATGTTAATATAAATATTTTATTTCCATTCCAATCAATTATTGAAGGATACTATTTTATTTTGATAAGATATTGATAAAACCAATTAATATTTATATATGTTCACAATGTTATATAGTTATAAATTCTTCACAATCCTATTTATATGAAATTATTTCATATCTCATAAATATTTATTTATGATTCTACATTGTTATAAATTATTTAATTTAATATGAAGAATAATTATTCCATGACTCATGGTTGACGATATTTACTCTATTGGTTTTGGACATTTTTTTGTTGTGATCATGTTTTCATTATGTTATTCTCATTTATGCTCACTAATTTATTTATCCTACTTTTACGCTTTATATGAATATGAGATTACTGTATATTATGTTTTACATCCATATGGTATTATAGAATCTCTTATATATGATATTTATATAATGGTAAATATATAATAAAAAACTTTGTAACTTTAGAAGATACTATATCAAATAAGTTGTTTATGTATCAATTTAATGAAGGCAGTCAAAAATTATAGTTATCAGGTGTGTATAATTGTATTTTAAATATAATAATATTCTAATATAATGAAATATATATGATTATTATGCTAGTATCATGTACTATAATAATTCTATTCGGTGTCTTATTAATATATTTAACATGAATTAATCTAATTAAACATTTGGATCTATCAAAAAAAAATTGATTCCATGGAAATGAGATTTCTCAAATATTTCATTCAATTAGAAATAATTGATTAAAAATTCATTTATAGAATAAGTGAATGGTATTATATTTATAATATGTTATATGTCATAATCATATACTACTTGTAATATGATGAAAATCCAACTAAATCCGCTATAAACTCATAACTAGTATTCTTTTTTTATGAAAATAAAATACACAGTGTCTTCATAAGGCTAAATATTTTCGTACCTATACGATACAACTTATTAATAAATATATTTCTCTATATTTAAAATCTAGCATTAATTTCATAGATTAACAACACCTTTAGGTTTCTTCACATTTTAGTCATCATATATGTTACTTTTATTTAAATCTATTTTCATATCCCTCTATGAAATGTAATAGTACATGAAGGAAGGTATATATTATAGAATTAAGATGGATTATGAAAATTATATTCTATAAAATGTTACATAATTTTAAGTTTCATAACATTTTATAAACCCATTATCTAAATAATTTAGGGGAACATTACTTTTTAAATTCCCTATGATTTTAATCTGTTTTATTACTTTAAATAAATATTATATTCAATAGAATTATTCTTATGTAAAATTGAAATATAACTAATTTAAATACATTTAAATGAAAATATTTTTTAAAAAGAATGAAAAAAATTACTAATTTATGAAAGTATATTACGAAAACACAATAATATAATCACATGAGGAATAAAAAAAATAGCAAAAAATTAATGTGAATATATAATATATAACCCCAAAATTTTCCATTATTATCAAAACTCTAACTAAAATAATGAAAATAAGTGAATGGATAATAATGATGATATAAATTTTATCGAATCTGAAAATTGATAAGATAAAGTATTTTATTAGCATATGTTATGGTACAAATTAGAATTAAATCTATTGATTTTAAAAATATGCATTGAAATTATTTTCATTGTATTTATATTCATTTTATGTATGGATGTTGGTTATAATGTTTATAATAGTTATATTAAATGTGTGTTATATTTAGGTAAAACGTTTAAATATATAAAAATTAAAAATAATAATAAATTCTATAAGAAAAGTAAATGAATTTAATTAATTAAAATATTATATTATAAAAATATATAGTTTTAAATTAATTTTTTTATCATTGAGGAACGATTTGATATATTTAAAAATAGAAATGAATTTATTGATACTAAATAAGTGGTAAAATTTAATGTTTAAAGTTATATAATAAATTTTATAGTGAATTGATTGAAATCAGGTGATATTATAAAGTGAAGATATTTTTCTATTATGTTTTTCCAAATTGATACATTACAAAAACAAAATTGAAAAACTTTTAATGAATAGTGTAATTTAAAGGTTCAATGAATAAAAAGAATATTCATCATATTCATTTAATTTATATTTTTTAGATAATACAGACATTATGTATAAAAATACATTTCTATAAATTGAATAATTCTTATATATAATATATTATCATTTAAAATTTTATTTTCAATCATTTTATAATTAATTAGGTTATATATATTCCAAATTCTTATTTCGAATGTCTAAATTAGTTAATATGGTCAACATAAAATTTAAGAATAAAAATAAGTTACCACTATAAAATTGATATTCCATGGTAATGGTAAAATGTGTTAAATGAATTTAACTAAGGTTATAGTCTTAAAATGTTATAAAACCATGTCTATAAAAAATATTTTATGGATTAATCTACCCAAACATATCCTAAATCCATTATATCCCTAATTAATTACCACTATAATTTTAAAATAATAACTTTCTACATTAATGGTTGAGAATTTTAGGAAACTCAACTCAAAAATAAAGTATGAAAGGAAACCTCATTTACACCTCCAATCACTCAATAAAATATTTTACCTCTAAAAAATATTTCAATTTAACCACTCCCAAATAAATTTTTCCAATTTTTTCCCTTTACATCCAATGGTGAGGAATAAATCATTCATTCAAAATGATCTTCTCTTCTAAAGGAGAAAATTCATCCTAGTAAATACCTAGTTATTCAACATATTATTCATAAACCTTTTCATATACTTCTATTTTGAATATAATCTTCCAAAATAGTGAATTTACATTATCATATATTTTTTTGATAAATTTATACTATTACAATATAACAATATCCCCTTTCTTATTCACTAATATATAATTCTCTTAATTTGGTAGGATCAAATACAAATATGAATATTGTTATAGAAACATCATAATCATGATAATGAATAACTATCCAGAGATTATTAATAAAAATATATGACATTATAGTGTAATTTATTTCAATACAATGGTTTTTTAGATGTTAAAAAAATAAATTATCATAACAATGTACCTTATTCACATTTATAAATTAACAGAAATATGATCCTCATCTATTCCATTTCATGGAAAATATAAAAATTTTCTTCGAAAAACATGGAACTAAATATATAATTGAATAAAATTTATTCAACAAAATTTTCTAATATTCTATTTTGTTACATTCTAATAATGAATGAGTATTGAAAATTCTACCCAGAAACCTATACCAAACAATTGAAAGTAATAACATATCATAATAGAAATAAACAAAAATGAAAAAAATATGTGTAATAGATAGTTAAAATTACAGTGTATAAAATGTTACACATATTAATAATGTTAATAAAAAAGTGGTTAATATGGTTATGGTAAATATATAGAGTAATGGAATTTATTTCATTCCAATTTACATTTTAATTTAATAATGCATCAAAATAAATATACTTATGTGGAAATTGTATAATATTCCCCTCAAAAATCCAATATATTTTTTATCCTATGTTTATTAATGTGGTTTACATTTTCACATACAATTTCAATTTCATTTGACACACAACTTTACCAAAAGTTTGTATTTACGTGGATCTAGATTTATCATTCCATTATTGTTAGGAATAATTTTGCTCCATTTATATATCCTCAATATTTTTTGATGAATTCCATATTTTTCGAAATATGATTTTTGTATACATTTTCAATACTATTGACTTTGAGTAAAATTTTGTTGTTATTTTTATATTTATTGTGTAGTTTTTTCAACCAAATGATACATTTTTGTGGAAACTTTCATAGGAATTTCCTTCTTTGTTTCTTTTATATGATTTAATTTTAAAATTTTGTTAATTTAATATTGTAATTAAATGTAATATCCATATTCTCTTGGGTTTTCAATGATATTTCTATCCCCTTTCGTTTATTCATTATTTTAAATTGAAATAAAATGTTTTAAAAGTAAAATAGTTATTCTTATTAATTTTAAATTTAATTATTAATCTTATTAAAAAGTTTTTTATTGTATATATAAATAATATTCATTAATTATTTTGATTCATTAGGGATATTATATATTGATACCATCCACCTACTTTATTTGGATGGATTATGATAATTACTTATGTTGTGTTTCATATACCCAATTTAAATCCCATTAATTAATTTTTTATTATTGAATTGATGGTGTATTTATGTTATAGTATCTACTAATGTATATATTATAATTATGGGATGGGTGGGTGTATTATATTACTCAAATGCATTAGATACAACATTATATCTCACAATATAATAATTTTTCAAATGTATCCTAATGATATGTACAAAATAAATGGTTTGGAAAATATTGAAAAGTAAAATATATTAATCTAAGACATTATATATAAATACCCCAACCCTAGTATCCCAGAGTAAGTAGATAGGTTATTACATGTCATGGAACACAGTTATTTACATCCTAAAAGGGAAAATATTTTAGTCATATTGGTAAACTAGTTAAATACTTATAATATATATTACATTTTAAATATAAAATATAAAAGTGTTTTCATTGATATAGAAATATTATTCACAATAATATATTCTAAAATACAGATAATAATACAATTCTTGGTATCTTAGGTAAAATAAAACCTAAGAAATTGGGGAGCATAGTTTTTGAGTATGGTTCGTAATATTTTTGATGATATAATGAATACATATTTATAATCAATACGTGAATGTATATAATTGAAATTTATTTATTGTAATCAATAAAAATGTTCAAATTGGAAGAGTAAATAATAACAAAATAAATCCACAAAAGACATAAGATTGAAAATTTTCCATTTATAGACTAATTAATCAAATAATTACGTTAACATCAATACATAATAACACAATGAGGCATAACATAATTGATCACATATGAATCATACTACAAGTACCATTAAAAAAACATTTAAATATCATAGTAGAAGCTCGTTTAATTTTTCCAACTTATTTTTCTAATGAGAAATGTTAATGCATTGAGGGGTTATCTATAAATGGGAACCACCCATCACCTTATGTGTCCAATTCATCATTTATATGAATGGATTTGAACATTATCAATATTAACATAATTATTTTAAAACACACATATAAAATTTTAATTCTTACCCCAATCATATAAACATTACCATAAACCATCCAGAGTACTATGTTGAATGGATAAAAATGAATAATAATAATTCAAAGTGATTATAAAACAACCGAAAAATGAATAATTATTATATAAACTAAATATATTTCTAGTATATTATGTGTATAAAATTTTTTACTTCAATAATGAATATTAATAAAATAACATTATCATTTAAAATATATTTGGGGAAAAAAATTCATTTTATTTTTTTAAATAATAGTACAAAAATTAAATATTTAAACACTTTTTTCATTAATATAACAAATAAAAAAAATAAAAGTTTCTAAAAAAATTTAATTTACATTTTATAGGAAATTACATTCTTAACATACACATTTAGTCAATGATTCCGTTCACATTTTCAATAAAGGGCAAATTGGCCATATTTTGAAAAATACATGATGTCTCCTTTCAAAAAAATGTTAAAATTATAATTTAAAAAAGTTATTTTAAAAAATTATTTTTAAATTGTTACAAAATATTTTGAAAATGTTTTTATAAAACATGGAATTTGATGTCAAATGATTTTTGATTGAAGAGATATATAATGACTGATTTTATTATAAAAAAATTATCTATCAAATTCAATTAAAGGGAGTTTAAAATATATATTATGACTATAAAAATTCAATAATAAAAATATAACAATACTGACATAATATCATATATTAATATAAAATAATAACTCTAATGGGGATGTAAACAAAAACGAACCTAAATAATGATGATATTTTTTAATAAACACATACCACTATGGTAAAAATAGAATCAGAAGATTTAAGAAATAAATAGCATAAAATTAAACATTAAATAAATTAAATATAAATATTATCATGTTATAACATATCAAAATGGAACTTATATTTACCATTAAAAGGAATAAATGGTGAATACTGAGAATGTCTCATCGGAGTAATATTTATATGAGAACCCCAATCTAACGGTTTGATATCCTTCATATGTGAATAGAAAGCGTAAATAATAAATAAAGATTTATTATAAATATATTACAGAACCATAATCTTATATCTCATACCATATGTTTTGTACATTTATTATATAGTCACCTTTTTATTAACAAATCGTTGTTTAAATCACACTAACAGGTGAGTATTATATCATTTATCTTGTATGATTATGTTTGGTAGTTTTTGACCTTTTAATTTGGTCATGGTTATATTATATCAATAATTTATAACATGATACCAATATTGAATACATTTATTATATATGAATGTAGATTAATCAAATAATGTTATATATAGAAAATGTTTCACATAATATATTGAGACAATTGGTAATATGTAGACAAGATCATTATTTCTATTTTTCTAAACAGAATAGAATAAAAGTAAAATAAATTAATTTTCATATTTAAATATATATTATTATTTCATAATAAAATTATTAATTTATGAAATATATTCTAATGAAAATCCATATAAATATTAAATTTAAAATGATTTCACATATGTATGTGTAGGCGGTATTCTACAAATACACATGAGTGACTTTACTATATTCAAATGGAATAAAATATAAGGAGTTAGATGTGATATTATATTTAAATAATTTTTTGAATTACATTAATGAAATATATTCTCAATAACATTAACAATTATAAACATCATATAAAGAATACAAAAAAATATCATTGCTTTATGGTGTAGAGAGATATATATATATATATATATATGTTATTCTACTATGATAATAACATATAATTATATATGATTTACTTTTATTATTGTTGTAGCTTCTCAGGTAATTAAATAAAATGAAATTTTTATATTTATTAATATTTGTGAATTATGTATTAATTTGACTTTAACTGGGATTGTATTTCTAATATTATACTCAACACATAACAACTGATTTTATCAAAATCATTCAATTCACACAACATTGAGTTACACCGAAAAATAAAATAATATTATGATTTTCTAAATAGTATTTACCGCATAGCCCTTTTATTGGCAGTTATGAACAGAACTAACCATATTATAATTAATAATGTTTTATAAATGTTTTAACATTTATATAATAAAATTTATAGGAAAAAAATGAGAATGAATTCTATTTTAAAAATAAATACTCTAAAATTTTCAAAAGGTTGTTTTACCACCTTTTGATGGAAACCCCATTTAAAATTTATTTTATGTCAATTTTATGTGTTCCATTTAAAAATATAAAATTCTTATTTATAAGGGGTATAGAGAAATTTACTTTTGGTAAATTTTTGGTATTTTTCTGATAATGTTCCTTTTTTAATGAATAGTGCAAAATAATGCATTTTAAGTCAAAACTGTCATTTAGTCTAATTTATTTATATGAGTAGGTTGTCAAATAAATTTGTTTTTATATTTATATAGATTATATTTTTATTATTTAATTTAATTATGTTCATTTTATGTAATTTCTCATTGAAATTGGACATAAACACGTGTTATTTTTTGGTATTTTCTACTTCATAAAAATACATTTTTTTGGACAAAAGAAAATAATTTTAAATTAATTTCTAAAAATTATATATATTGAATTTGGAAAAAATGATTACATATTTGGAGTCAGGAGGACCAATTTGTTTAAATATATACCTTTTATTTTTAGATATTATGAAAATTAACTTCCACAATAAAATTACTTTCCATGGTTAAAGGGTAAATCTGGTAAATAATGGTAAAAATATATATTACAATATTATTAAATTACACTAACATGTGTCTTATGCCTATTGGATGAGATATTTACGAACATGGGAATCCTTTGTTCGATTTTAGGATCCCATTGATCCACTTATGTGTGAAGAAGACATTTAATTACTTTTAATTAAATGTTAAGGAAAATATAACATAAATAAGTATAATTTATAAAAACAAATTTTATATGGGGTTATATAATTTATATTTTCGATAATAAATAGTATTTATAAATATAAAAATATTTCCTAAATCATGGTATTTTATTTATAATTTTTTGAGATTATATAAATAAATTCACTTATAACACAATGGTGATGTAATGATTAGCTAATTAATGAATGATTTAAATATATGAGATTTCAAATTTTAATATAAATTTATTTTGAACATTTTAATGTGATACAAGAATTTTATGGATTATTATTATTTGATATCTATTATTTTATGAAGTTTTTTCGAATTATTAATGTGGTTATATGTTTTTTAAAATTCATTATATGAGTAGTATATAAATTGATAAAAATGAGTTTTTAAAACAGATACTATATTATTAAATAATATATTAGTCCTAAAATCTATGATTAAGACAAATGACTTAGATAAGGTTTAAAAAATCATTAAATAACCAATTGAGGTTTAAGTGTAATTTTATGGTAATTATATTATCAATATAGTATGAATAAACAAGAATACATTGTAAAAGATAAATATGTTTACTAAGGGTTAATGAAAAAAAGATAAGGTTGTGATTATTACCTAAACATCTAAAAAACATTTTCTAAGAGTATTTTGACCCATCCTCATATGATATTATATAAATACAACTTTTGTATAATAGAAATTCTAAAATCAATTAAATATAATATAATACATTCCAACTATCCTGAAGTGCCCCTTATCCCTCTTATAAAAGGGTACCACCCCTAACCCTTACTCACCCCTCTCATGTCCCCATGAATTGTCCATACTTTACCCAAATAAGCTTTCAACAATCCTCACCTCATCCTATAATCCTTCCCATAGTCAGAAAGAATTTCAAGAGATCCCTTTATATCAAATCTAAATAAGTTACCCAATTTTTGGAAATTAAAGAATGAAAGAGTCAAGCAGGACATGAGGTACGAGTCTTCATATAAATCTCCTTTAATTGAGTCATATTTTGATAATATACACCTCCTTCTATTACACGGTTTATAATAAAATATTTTTTTATTTTACTCTCATTCGAATGAAGTCTTTTATCTGTGAATCGTTTTATTAAATGCCAAAGGTATTATCTAACGTATGTGGTGATAAAGAATTTTCCAACTAAGTAATCATTATTAATATTCCTCTATAAGACTAAATTTTTTTAATATGAAAATAAATCCCTTATTACTTTTTGCAGTGTTTTCATATTGAAATTGGTTTTTGAAATATATTTTTTTATTTCAATACCCTGAAATGATTTTTTCTGATTTCAAACGAAATTATATTAGTGAAATATGTTATTTCAAATTTTTTGTCTGTTGTGATTATATAATGGTACATGGAAATTTTATAGGTTTTTACGTGATAAACCAAGGATGGGTGGTCATGTTATAACCTCCAATGCATTGGGTAAGGTAGTTGGCCGTATGGCTATTCCATTTAATGATATGTATTGAAGTTAATGATATGTTTATTCCATTTTAGTATTTTTATTTCCCAAGTTACCATTATATTCTATATGTTTCATTATATTGGCTTTATGGTAATCTTTCGATTACAAAAAAAGTATGAAATGAGATTATATTCAGTGAAGTGTTTGGATACTTCATCATGTTGAAAGGTATTAAATTATAATAATGTATTGATGGTTTACTTGTTGTTTTGAAAAACTAATAGTTATGTTTATTTATGTATCCATTATGGAGAATTTATGATCATCCTATGTTTTGAAATGTGATTCAATCATTTAAAGATGAATTGAGTCAAGTATGAGATCAATGAAATGTTGTGATGTTCAAGCATGAAACGAAACCATGTTCTTTTTTAATTATTTTATTTTATGGATAGTGAGTAGAAGGGTCTAATTTTTAATAATAATGTTGGTATGTCTATGTTATAGCCTAATTCTCTAATTTTATAAACCTGAAATTTTTTTGATTTGAATTATTAACTGAATTCATGATTATGTAATGTTAAAGGTTGGGGACTTATAGTTTTTATCAGAGGTCGGTTTTGATAAAATTATGAGTTATAATTTTGTTAATAGAATATCGATAAATGTTTTTTACATTATGGTAAAATTGAAATGATATAGCATTTGAAGATTACCATTTTTCCTCATATAAGATATTTTTGTTCTTGAAGGTTTTCTGTAGAGGAAATAGCGGAGCAGTTCTGGGAAAGGTTACATAGGAGAATAAACATACAAATCAACATCCCAAGAAGTATGGAATCAGAACTAACTATATTATTTCCGTAATTCCACAGTTTAAGTATGATAAAAATGGTGGTTATATAGATGCACGAGATCAACCAGGTCAACCCCCGAGGATCATGTCTATAGTAGAGCATTCATAAGGAAACAACCCCCATCATTCAGAGGATCATCTTACCATGTTCAAGCTGATGGGTGGATTAAATCAGTGGAAATGATTTTTTATGTCATGGGATGTTATGAACATCAAAAGGTTAGTCTTTATTTTTATCATTTTGAAGGTGAAGTTGATCAGTGGTGGTGGATGGTTAAAAATATCAGGTGTAGTGAAGAGATTGATTCCATTGGTTTAGGATGAATTCGAAGGTATGTTTTTGAAAAATATCATCCTAAGGTAGTTAGACGTAGAATGGAATATAAATTATTGGAATTTATGAAGGAGGATGACTCGGTTGCTACTTACAATGAAATGTTAACTCTTCTGTAAAGGTATGATCCCAATTTCATTCGTGATCATGATGGTAAAATAAATCAGTTTTACTCAGGACTAAATCCATGATACCAAAGAGTATTAGCCTATCGTGATTTAAAAATCAATGAAAAACTTTTCAGATGTTCTAAGAAGGTAGAAATGGAGTTTTCTGATGATCAGGTGTTCCATGAGAGCAATCAGAAGAAGAGGTCTAGTTGGTAGGAAACGGGAAAGTATTCATCCACGATGGTTGGAGGTAAGAAAATTAAATTTCCCACTTATGAGAAGTGTGTTAAAAAGAATCCTATAGAATGTACATAAAAAATCATGAAAGTGCTTCTGGTATTGTAAGATGGGTCATAATTCACATAATTGTAATTAAGATGATAATCTTCCAATGAAAATCTAGCTATAAGATGATTCGGTTTCAATGAGTTTGGGAATTATGCCAATGTGTGTCCAAAGTTGATTACACGGGGTGGAAACTAGTTAGATCAATAGAAGATGGGTGTAGTGACATATTTTTCAGTTACTACTGTTGATTTGGGACCATAAAAGGAAGTTGTATAAGATAATTTTGTTTTTGTTTTTTCAGATTATTCCAATGCGTTGTTTTCTTTAGGGTCTACACATTCTATCATTTCGGAGAATTTTTGGTTTAAATTTGGAATTTCACCTCATTAAATGAGTCTATAACTAATATTAAAAAACATTGGGAAATTTTGAGGCAAAAAGAAATTATAAGAATCATCATATCATTATTTTTGGGAATAATATACCAGCAAATCTTGTTGTTTTTCTTCTAGTATATTTGGTTGTTATTTTGGGAATGGATTGGATTTATTTTTACCATTATAAGATTGACTATAACACTAAATAGGATTCTATTCATTAATAGTTTTAGTTTCTTTAGAAGAGTGAACCCTTATATCTGATAACATTTCAGGAAGATGATAAACTAGTGGTATATGGAAATGAATTTCACCTTTCACATATTTTTGAAAACAATGGAACTATTAAGATTAATGATGTTCCAGTAGTAAATGACTACCTTGATGTTTTTTCTGATGAGTATACAAGTATTATACCTGATTGGGAAGTTGAATTTATCATTGATTTAGTTTCTAATGCTAATAAAATTTAAAAACCCACTTCTCTAATGGCTCAAATTAAACTTTTTGAGTGAATGAAAAAAATGTAGGAGTTTTATATAAAGGTTTCCTTCAACCTAGTACATCACTATGGGGTGGTCTGGTATTGTTTTTTAAAATATATATGGTTCGATGAGACTTTTCCTTGATTATAGATCCTAGAATAACATCTCAATTGAAAACAAGCATCCTATGAATCATATTGATGATTTGTTTGATCTGCTCCAGGAATCTTAGTATTTTTTTATGTTTGACATGACTTTGTGGTACCATCAATTGAATTTAAAAGAATCATACATTCAGAAGACTGCATTTCAGACTAGATATGGCCATTATGAATTTTTAGTAATGGCTTTTGGGTTAATAAATGCACCAAATATATTCTTGTATCTTAGGAATATAATTTTCCATGAGTTTTTTGGATAAGTATATGGTTCTATTTATTGATGATATTTTGGTATATTTCAAAAGTAAAGTGGAACATGAAAGTCATTTAAGGGTTTTCTTTCAATCCATAAAAGAAAATAAATTGTATGGTATATTCAGTATGTGTGGGTTTTGGTTAAAATAAATTTTATTCTATGGTCACATTATTTCAAAAAAAACGACACAAATGATGAACCTTCTAAGAAAAAAGTTGTTGAAGATGGGCCAAGACCCACAAATATAACTGATTTTAAAAATTTTCATGGTTTGGTAGGATATTATCAATGTTTTGTTGAAAATGTTTCAAAGTTATCTAGCCCACTCACTATGTTAACCCAGAAATGTATTAAGTTCATATAGAAAAAAGAATGTAATGACTGTTTTCAGGAATTGGAAATGAGATTAGTGAATTCTCCTATTTTGGAATTACCTATAAGAGATGATGAATTTTTAATCTAATGTGATTCTTCTTTGAATGGTTTTGGTTGTGTCCTAATGCATAAGGATCTGGTAATTACTTATGTTTCACATTAGTTGAAACCTCATGAGTTAAATTAAACTACACATGATATTGAGGTAGTTGCTGATGTTTTTTTCTTTAAAAAAATGAAGTCATCATTTGTATGGAGTAAAATGTGAAATATATACTAATCAAATATTTTATAAATATAAAATCCCTCATAATGAATTTAACATGAAATAGTGGAGATGGATGGAATTAATCATGTATTATGATTTATCGATTCATTACCTTCCAGGAAAAGAAAATAATGTGGCTATTTATTTTAGTCAAAAATGTAATGCTACATTAACTATGTTACATTTCAAAAAAGATCATTTGATTAATAATTTGATGAACATTGACATAAATTTTTTCTGTGTAGGAAATTGCTCTATTTTGTTTCACGTGATAGGGAAATCATCTCTCTCATATAGAATAAAGAAAGCGCATAAGGAAGATAATGAGTTTAAGATAAAGGTAGAGTTTGTTCATAAGGATATGTTTCCTGAATTTAACATTGATAATGATTGTGTTTTGAGATTTGGGAATAGATTATATGTGTCTTATGATTCAGAGATGTTAAAAGAGTTCTGATGTGAAGCTCATAGTTCCCCATTTTCAGTTCATCCCAAAAGTACTAACATGTACATAGATCTTTGGGAGTATTACTGTTGGGAGGGAATTAAAAGAGATATTGCAAACATTAGTATGAATAGAATGACTTTTCAATAGGCTAAATCAAGGCAGATGTTACTAAAAGGGGTGATTTAGCATTTACTGATTCCAATGGGGAAATGGGATAATATGTCCATGGACTAAGTTATGGGATTACAAAGACATAACGAGGTAATAATGAATTTTGGATTATTGTTTATTGATTTTCTAAATCTTCTCATTTCCTTCATATTCGAGATACGTGGTATCTAAATAAGAATTCGTGATTTCATGTTAAAGAGATGGTATGGTTACATGGAGTTCCTCTCTCAATTGTATCTGATCGGGATATCATGTTTACATCTATCTTTGGGAAAAGCTATTAGAATTCATTGGGTAGTAAATTAAATTTTAGTACATATTATCATTTGAAATCAGATGGGAATTAAGAAAGAACAATTCATACAATGTAAGATATAATACATTCTTGTTCAATGGATTACCTGGGAAATTTCGACCAACTTCATTCATTGGTTGAGTTTTTATATAATAAAAATTTTCATTATAGTATAAATATAGCTCCATTTGGGTAATTATATGGCAATCATTGTCGAACTCCTACTTTTGGTATTAAGTAGGTCAAAGGAATCTAATGGAACCATAATTAGTAGAAAAGATGGATGAGAAAGTTCATTTGATACAGAAACACAAGAAGACATCTTAGAGCAAGAAAAAAAGTTATGCAGATGACTGGAGGAAGGATATTTTATTGAGGTAAGTGATTATATCTTTTTGAATGTTCCACCATGGAAAAGTGTTGTGTGTTTTGGTATGAATGGAAAGGTGAGTGCACGGTTCATTGGTCTTTATGAAATTATAGAAAAAGTTGAACTACTTTCTTACCATGTTTCTTTAGCTCCGAATTTATCTCAGGTACAAACTTTTTCTCATGTTTCAATGTTATGAAATTATATTCCAAATCCATCTCATGTTTTGATTCTAGAGTCAATTCAGTTGGAAGAGAATCTCTATTTTGAGGAACAACCTATTGCAATTCTTGACCGAAGAGAGAAATTGTTGTTGAATTTGGTAATTCATTTGGTAATGATTTTGTGGAAACCCCATATGGTTGAAGTTGAATCATGAGAACATAAAATTCTATGAGGGATAAATACCCCCACTTATTTGATAACTTAATAACATTGTGAGGACAAATTTTCAAAAGTGTGGAGGGATGTAACATCCCAATTAATTAATCAATACAACATTTTAATATTTAATAATATTTTAGAATTAAATATTAATTTTACTTCAAAAGAGATGTTATATCTGATAGCATACTCAACACATAACATCAGATTTCTTTGAAATCTTATATTCCACACAATAAAGAGTAACACCAAAAAATAATATTATAATATTATTATTTTAAATTATAGTTAACACATAGTCATTTTATTGGCAGGAACAGATAGAATAAACAATATAATGATTAAACATATTTGGTAAATATTTTTACATGTATCCAAAATAAAATTAGTGGCCTTAAATGGGAATGAATCCAATTTTAAGCATAAATACTGTAATATTTTTAAATGATAGTTTTGTCTCCATTGAATAGAGAACTCATTTTAAATATATTTACTGTTACTTATATATTTTACATTGGAAAGAATAATCTTCTGAAATATAATTGGGACATAAAAATTTACTTAGGGTAATTTTTTGGTATTTTCTGATAAAGTTGATTTTTTAATGAATGGTGAAAAATACTTCATTTTGAGTAAAAATTCCTTTTTTTCTAACTTGATTATATGATTATATTGGAATTTTATTTGGTTTTAAAGTCTAATTAGATTATATTTTCATCATTAAATCAAATTTCGATCATTGGAAGTTATTTCACATTGAGATTGGACATAATCATGTGTTAATCTTTTGATTGTTTATACTTCCTAAAAACATGTTTTTTAGTTTTACTAATGGGAATTAATTTGAAATTAATTTCTTGAAATTTTTTATTTTGAATTTGGAAAAATGGATTTTATTTTTGGAATCAGTATGTATATATTATGTCAATATGTACCTTTTATTTTTAGACATTGTCAATATTAACTTCAGTAAATATTTTATGTACTATGATTAAAAGATAAATCTGGTAAATAAGGGTAAAAATAATATTATCATAATATTAAATTACCCTATAACATGTACTAAATCTTTTTTATGAGATATTTCCGACCATAAAAATAATTTGGTAAATTTTAGGACCACATGTAGTCACTAGTGTGTGAAAAATGACATTTATTTACTTTTATTTTAAAATTAAGAAAATTATAACAAAAATGAGTATCTTCTATTAAAAGAAATTTATATGGGGTTATATATTTTATCATGTCATCATTAAATGGTAATTAGAAGGCCGGAAATATTTCTTGAATCAGGTTATTTTATTTATAATTTTTATAAATTAAATATATAAATATATTTACTACACAACGATGACATAATGATTACCTTATTAATCAATGATTTAAATAAATGAGTATATAAATATTAAAATAAATTTATTTTAATACTTTTGATGTCATCGACAAATTTTATTGATAATTTATACTTGTTATCTTCTAATTAATTATTATTTTTATAAATAATCATCTTGTTGATTTTTTAAAATTCATGATTTGAATAGTATATAAATTGACATAAATGAGTTTTTAAAAAAATACTATATTATTAAATGTTATAATACTAATAAAATTATAAAATTCAAAAAAATGACATAGATAGGGTTTAACATGTCATTAATAAACCACATGGGGTTCAATTGGATTTAATAGTATCTATTATAACTATATAGTATGAATATAGAAGAGGACATGGTAAAAGTTAAATAAGTTTAATGTGGTTTAATGATAAAAGATAAAGTTATTTTTTTGACCAAAACATGTATTAACCCATTGTATTAGATGTTTTTGACCTATCCTAAAATAGTATTCTAAATATATCATTTTTTCATTATTAATATTCAAAAATCAATTAAAATTAAGATAATATATTCAAACTTTCCTAAGGTGCCCCTCCTCCCTCTTATAAAAGGGCTCCAGCTCTAACCATTAATAACACCACTCAAGCCCCCTTGGCACAACAATCCTCTACCCAAATAAGCTCCAAAAATTCCTCCCTTCATCCAAGAATCTTTCCCTTATGAAGAATGAAATTCAAGAGATCCCTTGGGCTCAAATCAAATGAAGTTACCCGATTTGAGGAAATTATGGAATAGACGAGTCAAGTCGGACATGATGTAATGAATTTCAACACAATATCCTTTAATTGATGAATATTTTGATAATATACATGTCGTTATTTTTTACGGTGTATAAAAAACCCCTTTGACTTTTACTTTCATTAAAAGATATTTTTTCATCTACAAATCATTTTAATAAACGAAAAAATGAATATTTTTAATGTATGCAGTGACAATGACCACTATGTCGCCATAATATTTATTTGGATTCCCCGGTAATAATTAATGTTTTTTAAGGGAAAGAAATACCTTGTTCCATTTTCGTGTGTTTCTATATTGAAAAATTTATTTGAAATATATTTTCTATTTTAATATCATCGAATGGATTCTTATGATTGAAAATGAAATGATATTAGTGAAATGATTATATTTGAAATATTTTATGTGTTTTAAATATATAATTGTACATGGAAATTTTATGTCTCGTTATGTTATTAACCAATGATGGGTGGTTCCATTATAACACAACTAACAGGTGGTTCTATGATAATCAAATGGTGAGTTTTTACATTATAACCTCCAATGCATGGGGTATAGGCGTCGGCTGTATAGTTATTCCCTTTAGTGATATGTGTGGAAGTCAATGGTATGGTTCTTCCATTTCAGTATGTTTATGTCCCATGTTACCTTTATATGCTATATGTTTCTTTCTATGGGATTTATGGTAATCTTTTTTTTCCACAAATGTTAATAAATGAGCTTATATTAAGTGAAGTGTTTTTTACATTTAAAGGTGAAAGGTATTAATTTATAATATTGATTTCATTGTTTACCTTTTGGTTTTAATGAATATAAGTTTTACTTATTTATTTATACCTTACTATTATATTTACACTCATCCAAAGTTTTGAAATATTTTTGAATAGATTCAATTGTGAAAAGGGTTAGGGATGGGATCACGGAAAATTTGGGATGTTTAAGAATAAAACAAAACCATAATTTTTTTAAATGATTTTGTTTTATGGATAGAGATTTTATGTGTCTACTTAAGTCATGATTATGTAATGTTTTGTGATGGAGTCTTATAATTATAGTATTATTTTTTAGGATTCTTTTATGGATATGGATGAAGAAAATAAACAAATACACTTGTTAAATAATTTTATCTCTTCTCTAGAGAGAAGCTTTATGTTTATATATACAGCCATCCTAGGATGGATTCTTAATAAATATATGAAATCTAGGATTTAAGGATGGATTCATGCAATGAATTATTGTATTTATTTTCAGAAAAAACAATTTATTGTGTGAGGAGGTGTTGAAAAGTGGTGTCCTTTTTTAAGCTAGGAGAGGATACACATTGGAATTTTATAAAATATAAGGTAATACCCATGTTTTTTCATTACCAAAATCATAAAAAATGCATTATTATAAAAAGTATGAGTTTATTTGCTCTAAATACAATAAAAAATGTTTTAATGAAAATTTTTAGATCATTTAGATCCCTTATATTCTTAGTTTAACCATCTATAATACACTCATTTATTCTGTAAGAGTGGTAATTGATATTTAAAATTTTCAGTATTAAAAATGGAAAACATTTTGTTGGTCATATTATATAATATATATTATTAATATTATAAATCTATAATCCATTTATCAAAATTCATTTCACATAGTTTTCATTATAAATTTTAAAATAAAATTCCATAAGAGATTAAAAATAGGTTTTCAAAAGAGAAATTTCTAATTATTATAGAATGATTTAACATTATAATTCAGTAAGAAATGATTAAAATAACTATAAATAGATAGATATTAATATTATTGAATTAATTTTTCTTTAAATGAAATTTGAAATATAATTTCACTTTTTCAATAATTTTAATTAAAATATATTATTCAATAAAAACAAAATTTCATACAATTCATCAAAAAATTAATATGTTCATAAAATTATAAAAATTTTACCCAATGATATTTTTTAAATTTAAAATTAAAATATGATTTTTATTTTTTAATAACTTTTTTTATGAAATTATAATTATATTATTTTACAAATTGGTGACTAATCTACATATTAGAGAAATATGGTGTTTTCTTAAAATAGATCTTTTTATTTGAAAGGGTTCTTATTTTAATTATAACAAATATATGTGTAGAGAATTTTTAATACACGTTTAAACATTATAATTTTCATAATTTATTTATTTATATTCATTCCATCACTCCTAATGGCTTAGATATAATGTTCATTTTTTAATAAGAATATTGTAAAATAGTATCATGTTTAGTGCAAAACCAAATTGCATGTACTTCAAGATGTTGAACAAATTCAATTTAATTAAATTTATCATAATTTATCACTATTTTATAATCTCTTATGTTGTTTTAATTTTGTGTCATAAAAGTTGTTGAACATGATGTAACTCATTTATATTTTTAGTGTCTTATATTCTTCCCCCTTAAATAAATTATGTCCTTGCAATTGAAAATTCGTTACGATTATCAAGGATTATCTGTTTCAAAATACCTATCATGAAACTCTACATCACATAAAATGTATATATAACATCCCCTTGATAATAGTGGATGGTATTTATAGATTTTATATATAATAAAACAGGTTTGGTTACAAAATATGAGATTATTTGTGTCATGTAATGATATAGAAAAGAAGGAAATTTTTATATAAATTTATAGTGTGGTAGAAATCATTGATAAATTGAAATTGAATTAATTTAAAAATATTATAACCACAAATTAATAAAACTATTATGAATGAAAAGTCTATTATATCAACGAAAATGATGATATTATGAAAACATTTTTTTTAATATCATTTTCATATATATTAGGATTTAGTTTTCCATCTATACAATGAAAATATGAAAATAATATTAATTTATATATTTCTACATAATTTGAATAAATAAATCATTTAATTATGATTTGATCAATCCCCACCTAATTTATTACTATAAAAAGTGTATACCCAAAAGGAATATTTATTCCTAAATCACATATTATAGATCATTAGAATGTAATTTACATCCTCATATATCTAGATATTTTTAAATACCAAATAGTAATAAACTGTAATCAAATGACACCCAAAGTTCATATAAATTCATTCAATATATATTAAACCAAAACACAATTAAAAAATATGTCTATCCAAATTGGATGTCCAAAACCATTAAAGTAAGTTAAACGAATCCACATTATATTACCTAGAAAATATATAGTTTATATAATGGTCACCTTCAAAAATAGAGTAGTTCCTTTTTCCTTATAAAACTGAATGAAAACAATCATCCTTCCATAAATAAAATCCATAATTTGTTAATATATTTTTTAAATCATAACAATTAATAAACTCCAAAAAGATAAAATAAACCATAAATAACAAAAAAAAATATATGATTAACAATTCTATACCATAAAAATATCTTTATCACTATTATAGCTACATGAGAAATAAATTATGGGTTCTATTATATAAATTTTATTAAAAATATTACGTCTTTCAAGGAAATCACTTTTCTTGGTTATGAATACAATTCTTCATATGTTCTCAAATACATAATAAAATTTACCATGGTAAAATAAATATAAATTTCATAATTCATATAACTAGAATATCATTAATAATAATCCTCCAATAATACATATATTGAGTAAAAACACAAGCACATTAATCATTCCACATTGTCTACAGTAATAGAATACACTTATCCTAGATCACATAATATCTTTTGAGGTATATTTGAAACATCTCGGGTGAATATAGAATATAACATTTTCATGTTTAATAATTTTTTGAATTTAATATTAATCTTACTTTAAAGGGGATTCTATGTTTGTTATCGTACCTGATACACAATAACGAATTTCATTGAAATCTTATGTTGCATACAATGTTGAGTCATACAGAAATATAATAATATATTATTATTTTAAATGGTAGTTGATTCCTACATGTTGTAATTGTATGAATGAAAAAAAATAACTAAAAATTATTATACATGTTTTTTAAATGTGTTTACATTTATCAAATAAATGTTAGAGGCTTAAAATGTGAATGAATCTAATTTAAAGCATAAATACTCTAATATTTTTTTAAAGGTCAATTTACCACCTTATAATGGTGAACCCTAATTAATTAATTTTTTTGTCATATTTATATATTATATATTAAAAAATTAAATTATTCTTTAGAATCAGGCAACAAAATTTAATTTGGATTAATTTTTGGTATTTTAATGAAAAAATGTATTTCTTAATGAAAAATGACAAATACTGCATTTTAATTCATAACATCCTTCTAATATAATTTATTTATTTAGTTAGATTGTATTTTTCATTTTTCATAATGTGTAATTAGATTATATATTTTTAATTCAATACAATCTTGTTCATTGGATGTAATTTCACATTGAAATTGGACATAAACAAGTGTCATTTTTTATAGTTATTATTTCTTTAAAACAAGAATATTGTTTTACAATGAGTATTAATTTTAAATTAAATAATTAGACATCCATGTTTTTTATTTGGTAAAATAGACATCATTTTTTAATTCAGAATATCAATTATATCTTAGGCTTAATTTTTGGTAATTTTCTGAAAACCATTAATGTTGTTAGAATTGTGAAAACATTGAGTAGTTGTTAAAAACCATCTTGTTCATTTAAATGGAATTTTACAGCTTTTCTAATTTGAATTTCGAAAATATTACTTCCATGATTTATTTTAGAAACTCAAATTAGGTTGAATAAAATGGAAATAATTTTTTGTGAATTGTAACATTTGACTTTTATTTACCGCGAATAAAGGTAAATTGGGTAATTTAAGGTAAAATTTTTTTTATAATAATTTAAAATTAAATTAACACTTGTCCTAAACATATTTTATGTGTCATTTCGGAAAATGGGAATACTTGGGTATATTTTGGGACCCCATAGAGCCAATTATAAGTGATAATGACACATTATATTAATTAATTAAAGGTATAGAAAAAAATGTCATAAAAAATATCTTTTCCAAAATCATTTTTTCATGGGTTATATAAGTCATCTATTATACTATAAATATTAATTAAAAATATAAAATTATTTCCAACATAATGGTGTTTTTTCAGAATTTTTTTACTTTAAATAAATAAAATTATTTATGACACAATAATGAGGAAGTGTTTAGCTCATTAATGAATGATTAAAATAAAAAGGGTTATAAAAATTAAGACAATATCCAAAACATGTCAAATTATTATTTGATGATTTTTTTGAACATGATTCATCTTATTTTATAGTTTAATGTGATATGGACTTTAAGAAACCGAAAATAATTATATAATAAAATAATATTTTCAATCATTTATAAAGAGCCCCTCCTCACCCTTATAACCGGACACCAATTCTAACCCATTATGCACACTTCTCAATCCTCTTGTTTCATAAAAACACTTCCCATGTAATCTCTCAATATCCCACTATTCCTCATAACGGACTTAATATAGGCATAAAAAACTTCAAGAAATCATTTTGGTTCAAACCAAAGGGAATAACCCATTTTAAAGCCAATGTCTTCCATTAAGTTCTTTTCTTTATTTTACTTATCCAACCCCCTAAACTCTTTTTATTCAGTTATTTTATTACAAAAAAGTATACTAAATAAACTTGTTTGTTTTAATAATAATTATTCAAACTACAATTACAAACTCCCCAATCTAACAGTATAAGAACATATTGTTTCTATGGACGGCAAACTAACACCTCATGAAATGATGATTGTTAAATTATCTCTTACCACCTCTCATAGTGGCTATTAAGATTGAAATATATTTATATGGGAAATATATTATATTTATATTGTCTCTTTTATTATTTATTTTTCATTTATATTATTCTTTTACGGTTTCTATATGGGGTAAAATAAAAAATGTCATTTGAGGATGTACGGACTACCGCCCCCTCAAAGTGATATGACTCGTTCAAGCCAAAGATGGGATGTATAAAGGTTGGATTTAATGAAATTTTATATTAAATTATACTTTAATTTTAATATACCAATTAATAATTATGTTTTCATTCAAGTAAAATATGAAATAAAAATGAATGTAGCATTCATGCATAAGTACGACGTACCGTCTCCATGAACAGTGAATTTCATTTATTATATTCAAATTTTATATAATATTATAAATACATATATATACTGGATATATATGATATATATGATATCTATATAATTAATATAATTCTTGAGATAATGACTTTTTGACCACAATGACAATTAATAATTATAAAAAGTTCATTTTTAACTCAATTTCCGAACAGAGTGAAAATGTCTGATATGAACTCACATAATTAACTATTTGTTTTAGAAAGGTAATAATTGATATAAATGGAATAATAAAAATTAAAGAGGTTCTTAATAGAGTAGAAATTAACTTATGTTTATTATTAAGGAAATTAATGAATGAACTGGTCTAGTCGGACACATGGTAAGGGGTTTCTTATCTCGATTTTAATTACGTGAGATTTCCATTGTTCACTACTTATTTATATCATGTGGTGTATTGTGTACTGAATTTTGATATAAATTATCATTATTATATTTATATTCGTTGTATTATATGATTCATTTTGTGTTTATAAATTTTTTTTCATATGAATCGATTTATTTTAACGTGGTAAGGGGTTTTCAGCTCACTTTTTATTCCCATGAGATTCTTGCTATATTTTCCACTATTTCCTTTTGTGTGGCATATGAAATACCCCTTATTTTATTATTTGTTCAATATAAATTAATTTATGGGTATTTAAATCTTTATTTTATTATCATTCATTCATGTGGTTTATGTTTTGTAGGTTACCAAATCTGTAATGGAACCTTTCACCCTCCACATTTAGTCAAAGACTTCATTTAATGTTATCTCTTTTAATTTTCATTATTTTATTTTGGGATATGTTACTATATATCCTTATTGCTGTAAATTATTTTTCCATCTGATGATATATTCTTTTCTATCTTATCAAATCAGTTTTTTAATTTTAAAGCGACGTCGTTAGGCTGTCGAATTTCTGTAAGGTAACTACTTAACCCAATTTCAATTCGTTGAGTTAAACTTTTACTTCTTGATTCTATTGTGTTGTGAATATGTTTGAATGAACTATTATCGGTTTACACTTATTATACACATATATTGGTTTTATTCATATTTTTCACAAATAATTATTTCATTTATTTATACTTAAAACTAAGGATATGATCTTTGTAAGATAACTTGTCTCAATTTACATTCCTTTGAGAATTATTTGTTATTTTACACCAATTCAATTATATATGGTGTATATACTACACTTTGACATATTATATCACGAATCTCCTTATTATCATGATATTATAGGCATTGTTTAATGTTATTCTGTAATTATTTTTATTCATGTATTTTCACAATTGGTAAAGGACTCTTTAACTAAAAACATTGTTTTAAATGATTTATAGATTTAATATTATACAATAATTATTATTAATGTCTATATTTTTAAAATGTTTTTAAGGATTTATTTATATAGATATTAATGTTTTAAAATTTTCATTATAATAAATGTTTAATGTGTTATTGGACACTTTGATTCAAATATTTTTATTAAATGTTTTTAATGGTTATTAATAAGAATGATTTTTTCAATGAAGCATTTTACTAAACAACAAAAGGAATTTTTTAATGTTTTCTATTAAAATTTCCTCTAAAACTCTATAAAAATTAGTTGGCTTCCTCTATAATACAAAATGTTTTTAAAAGGAATGGAAATCCCTTATTCTTTTTTTGGTATTTTGTTATTGGAATTGGATTTTGAAATTTTTTATTTTTTCAATATCATGAAATAATATGATGTGATTGAAAATGAAATTTTATTGGTGAAATGTTTTTATTTGAAATATTTTATATATTATGATTTTATAATTGTACATGGATATTAAACAGGTGGTTACGTGATAAACAAAATGATGGGTGGAGTCATGATAAACCCAGACAAGTGGTTACGTTATAACAATCAATGCATTGGATATGTAAGTCACCCGTATGGATATTCCATTTAGTGATATGTGTGGAAGTAGATTTTATGGTTATTACATTTATTTATGTTTATGTCTCAAGTTACATTTATATGTAATGTGTGATTTCTATGGTTTTTATGATAATATTTTGGTTACAAAAGGGTAATAAGTGATCATTTATTCAGTGAGGAGTATTTACAAATTCATAATGGTGAAAATTATTACATACGATAAATTAATCATGGTTTACTTGTTGTTTTAAAAATATAATATTTTTCATTCATTGTGTATCCCTTACTGAGATTTTTATGCTAATCCCTTGTTTTTCGTCAAATTTTTTTCATAGGATATAAATATGAATAGGGTCAAAGATGGGATCAAGGAAAAGTCATCAAGAATAAAATATGGAACTATAAATGACTCTTTTTTTAATTGTATTTATTTTATGAAGAAATGGATATAGAGTTGAAATGTCTAAATTTAATCATCAAATTGATATGTATATGTTATGACCAAATTCTCAAATTCTCTAAACCTAAAGAGATCCTCGAAGTGAAATATTCATTAAATTCAAGATTGTGTAATTTTTTATAGTTTTGTCCTTATAGTTTGTATCATTTGCTGGTTTATAAATCATTAGGGATTAGGAGATTCCATTAAACACATGGTTATTCTCTCTGTATATTATTTCAGTTAAATCCTAGTTTTATAAAAAAAAATTAGATAATGGAATGTTAGTTACAAATGGAAGGAGGAGGATCTCAAACGACATTCTTATCTCTTCCAGATGACATGCTTGCAATGTTTTTATAAATTCTTGTTCCGGTTATTGTGAATATTTTCCTAGCATACGACTTACTTGCAACCAGTTTTTTAAGATATCAAACACCTCAACTATTCCTCAATATCACTGTGGATCATGGGTTGTATATAATGAGATACTATTTTCCCAATATTCTCATATTTTCAAGAAAGGTAAATATTATCAAGGAATTTTCAGATATTTTACCTTATCACAAGATTTTTTATTATATAATGATATTGAATAAGGTACTGATGAAGGATACCATTTCAAAACCTATTTATATATTCTTTTACAATATATTCTCTCATCAAATACATATGGTATTTTAATAGGACCATTTATTGAAAGTTTCATGTAAATCGTGGTCCAACTATTTTACAGAAACAAATTTGTGTCAGATGCTTTGAAATTATATGTCACACATGATTATTTTCCAAAAAAAAAAATTATGTGATCACCCATATGATCCATGTAGTACGAGGTGTATTAGGATTAAGGAAGCATATGATTTTGAAGTATCTCTAAATCATTGTTGAAATGCATGGACCTTTTAGATATGTGAAAAAGATAAAGATGAAACAATATGGACACCATAATGATGGAATGTTGTTATTTCTATTAATAATTTCTTTATTTTATCATATAATAGTGAAATTAAAAAAATGACAATATATATAAGGCTTCATGAATTAAAATGTTGAGGTCTTAAGTAGTTGGGATGAACATGAAAGGTATAAGAAACCCATTGAGGATAAAACATGTTGGTATTATTTTTTAGTTTTATAAAAAGGAAAACATGTAGAACGTGTGACAACCCATTGCATCAGACAATGATGTGGGAGTTGAACCCAATACCAAAGTGCTATTGGGAGTTATCGCCTACCGCTGAACTACATGATGTCCCTGGTTAGTATGAATAACTTTGTTTAGTTAAATGATGTTATGGAGAATTAATAACTTGATTTTGGGAACTTTTTTTTATCAATCAGATTCCTTATATAGGAAAATTATTTGATGATTACGTGATAAAAGTTATTTTAGAAGATTTATTCTCTTTTAGAAAATTATATGCTTAAGGGAAATATAATACTATGCGATCTAATTTGTGGAGTAATGGTTAAAATTTTATTTTGGAAGAATCAATGTTTTAATTGTGAACATATCGAGATTTGGGTTATTTATGGAAATTAATAACATATCAAAGAGAATATGTGATTTGCATCATTACACTTCAGTATGAGACAAAAAGAGTAGACACTGTTATTTGCGGATAAATGTTACGATTTCATGTGGAAGACTATGTGATTAAATCCTTCTGTGTTTTGGATTTCAACCATAGATATTATAAATTTCAATAATTTAATGCATAATTTTATATTTAATGTAATTACATGAAATTTAGGTAAATTTTATTGAATAATGGAGATTATGAGTAGTATTTAATTTTATAAAGGATTATACTTTTTGGGTTTATCTAATCTCATACTAACCAATTTTGGTTTTGGTTAATGTCTAAAGAAAATTGAAGTATATAGTTATTCTCTGGTTGATTATGTGATTCCCTTAATGTTTATTCTAGCACTTTGGATTTGACCAAGTCAGTTTGATGTATCATCGTTTTCAGAAAAGTTTAGTTTGGGGTATGAATTTAGTAAAGGATTCAACTATAAATGACAAGTAAGTATGTCTCTTTATGTTTTTAGTTAAGATCATAAATAATGTATCCATCATTATTAAAAGGAACTTAAAACAAATAAATGTTGTTTATTTACTTTTTCTACTAGGAATCGAAAGACGGTTTAACATATCATATGTTTGTGATTTTTAGTAGTTAACATTCTCCTTATCTTGTTTTCTTTCACTCTCCATCAGAACATGATGGTTTTTTCCTTCCATATACATGTTTTCTTACATGGAATTCTAGTTGGGGTTTTCTCTGGTGACCTTTATACTTCTCATTCATTATTTTTAATGTGTTATTTTTATTGATTCTTTTTCTAATGTGGGAGTTTAAATATTGTTTTCAAGCCCAATTTTAAAATTTCTAGGACGCAATAACCAAAAGCGGGGGAGGGTGTAACATCCAAGGTAAATAAAGAAGATAAAATTTTCATATTTATTAAAAATTTTGAATTAAATATTAATTTTACATTAAATGGGATGCTATGTTTGAAATCATACCTGATACGTAACATCGAGTTTCTTTGAAATCTTACGTTGCACACAATGTGGTGTCATATGAAAATATTATAATATAATATTATTTTATATTGTAGTAAACGCCTAGCCATTTTAATAGTGGTAATGAACAGAACTAACTACCAAATAATTATACATTTTTAAAATGTTTTTACATTTATCCAATAAAATTTAGATGCATAAAATGTCAATGAGTCTAATTGTAAGCATAAATACTCAAATATTCTTTAAAAGGATGATTTATAACCTTTTGATGGAGAACACTCTTTAAATCTAGTTTTGGTATCTTTTATATGTTCAATTTGAAAAAATTATATTCTTCTTTAGAATCCTGTCATCAAAATTTACATGGGCTCAATGTTTTTAGTTTTTTTCTGTTAAAATTCATTTTTTTAATGAACAGTTAAAAATAAATCATTTTAATTCCAAAATAATATCAAATATAATTTATTTATATGGTTATATTATCTTTTTAATTTTTTTACTGTGTAATATGTTTATATTATTACCATTTAATCCAATTTTGGTCATTGAACGTAATTTCACTTTGTAATTAGACATAAAAAATTTTCAATCTTTTGATAAATATTTTTTCTTAAAAAACACACTTTTTGTTTTCACAACAAGAACTGTTTTTATATAAATTAATTCAACTTATACATCTTTAATTTGGTAAAATATACATCAATTTTTAATTCGGAATATCAAATATTTCTTAGTTTTAATTTTTTTTTCTGAAAAGCATCATTTTTTGATGAATTGTAAAAACACAAAGTAGTAGTTAAAAAATAACGTTTCCATTAAAATTGAATTTTATCACTTCTATGAATTTAATTTTAAAAATCCTACATATATTTATGTTTTTTTACATTAAATGTGGTTCAATAAGATGAAAATAATTTTTGGTGAATAGAGACTTTGGAATTTTATTTACCATGGTTAAATGTAAATATGGTAATTAATGGTTAAATAAATATTATAATAATATAAAATTACTATTAGACGTGTCCTAAACTTATTGGATTAGTCTTTTGAGACCATTGGAATCCTTGGGTCGATTTTGGGACCCCATGGAACAACATAAGAGTGATAATGTCACTTTGTATTAATTAATTAAATGTAATGAAATAATGACATAAACATATATCCTTATGAAAATCAATTTTTACATGGGGTAATATAAGTTATATTTTTGAATAAAAATATTCAATAATAATATAAAAATATTTCTTACAACATCGTATTTTTTTATAATTTTTAGACAAAAAATATATAAAATATTCTGTGACACAATTATGACACATTGTTTACCTCATTAATGAATGATTTAAATAAATATGATTATTTAAAAATTTAAAAAATATAAAAAACATATAAAATTATTATTTTATGATTTGATTTCGAACATGAGTCATATTATCTTCGACTTTAATGAGTTTTGGTCCTTTAGAAACCTAAAATAATTATATAATAAAATAATATTTTCAGACATTCCTAAAGAGCCTCTCCTCCCCCTTATAAAAAGACATCACTTATAAACCATTACTCACAATTATCAAGCTCCTATGACTGTCCAAAACCTGAAAAAATAAGCTCTCATGATCCATATCTTTCACCTATAATCCTTTCCTTAGAAATAAGGCACTTCAATAAATTCATTCGGTTAAAACCAAAGGGAGTTACCCGATTTAAAGTTAACGTCTTCCATTATGTTCGTTTATTTTATTTTACTCTCCAACACCATAATCACTTTTTATTCCATTATTTTATAACAAAACATGTATCCTAAATATATAATAATGTTTTTATAATATTTATTAGAACTAAAATTAAACATACCTCTATCTAATGGGTAATGAACATATTATTTTGTGGATGGAAAACTAACACCTCACGAAACAATAATTGTTCGGTTTTCTCATACCACCTCTGAGGGTGGACGTTATGATGTAACTATATTTATATGTGATACATATTATATTTATATTTACTAATTAATTCACTATTTTGTATTTATATCATACCTTTATTATTTTCATAATGGATAAAAGTGAGAATTTCATTTCAGGAAGTGCGGACTACCTCCCCTTCAAAGTGATATGACTCAATCAATCCATAAGTGGGATGTATAAAATATGGAGTTAACAGAATTATATATGAAATTAAACTATAATGATAACATACCTATGTATAATTATGTTTTCATTCCATCAAAATTAGAAATAGAAATGAATGTTGCGTTCATGCGTACATACGGATTACCGTCTCCGTGAACTGTGTATTTCATTTCTTATCTTGAAATTTTATGTACTATTATAAATACATATACATAATAGATATATATGATATATATGATATCTAAATCATGAATAAAATTATGTTAAAAATTTAATTTTGACCACATGGACAATTTATTATTATAACATGGTAATTTTTAACTCAACTTCCGAACATCGTCAAAATGACTGATAAAAACTCAAATAACTTACAAATTATTACAGAAAGGTAATAATTGATATAGGTGGAATAATTCATTTTAAAAGGTTCTTAAGCATGTTGAAATTAATTGATGTTTATTATTCTTGAAATTAATGAATGATCTGGTCATGTCTGGCACACTCGAGGTTTCATATCTCACTTTTAATTAAGTGAGATTTCAATTATTCCTCACTTATTTATTGCATGTGGTGTATTGTGTAATATCATTAGATAGATATTATAATTATTCTATTTATATTCATGGTATTATTTTATTAGTTTATTTTTTATTATCTTTTGGTCAAACAACTCATTTGATTTTAAGGTGGTAAGGGGTTTTCATCTCAATTTTTATTCTAGTGAGATTTATGCTATATTTTACCCTATTTACTTTTTTGTGGTGTATGTACTAACCATGATTGTATTATTTGTGTAATATACCATTATTTATGTGTATTTACATCTTCATTGTATGATCCTACTGTCATGTGATTTATGTTTTTTATGTTACCAAATCGGAAAAGGAACCCTTCACCTTCCTCTTTTAGTCAAAGAATTCATTTAATGTTATGTCTTTTAATTTCCATTATCATATATTGGGATATGTTTTTATATATGCTTATTAGAATACATTTTATGTCCATTTTATTAGATATCCTTTGCTATTTCATCATCTAATTTTTGGAATTTTAATGTGACGTCGTTATGCTGTCGAATTTTTGTAATGGAAATTCATAACCCAATTTTAATTATTTGGTTTAAACTTATACTTCTTGGTTATGTTGTGATTGGAATATGTGTCAATGGACTATTATTATTTTAAACATAATATCCACTTATATTGTGTGTATTATTATTGTACATTCATAATTATCTCATTGATTTATACATAATCATAGGATATGATCATTGTAAGGGACTTTGTCTCTATTTACATTCCATTGTGACATATTGGTTTTTATACACTAATTCATGTTTATATGTTGTATATAATACCCTTTGACATATTATACCCTGAATATCTTTATTGAAACCATGTCATAAGAATTTTTTAATTTTATTATTTGATTATTTTATTCATGTATTTTTTCAAGTGGTAAAGGAATCTTTAACTAAAACATTGTTTCAAATTTCTTCATGATTTAAACATATAAAATCATTTTTTTAAGGTCCATGTTTTCAAAATGGTATTAAAGATTTATTTAAATGGACATTAATGTTTTTAAATTATTATTACAATAATATTTTCAAAGTGGTATGGGACATATTGATTCATAAATATATTTATTAAATGATATAAATGGTTTAAAAAGGAATCATGTTTCTCTATGAAGTGTTTTACTAAATGAAAAAAATAATTTTTTTAACTTTTTAAGTGACAATGACCTCTACATTGTCTTAATCTCTAGATGGATTAATCTATAAGCCTAAATATTTTTAAAAGGAAAATAAATCCCTTAATCTATTTAGTGTTGTTTTGGTAATGAATTTGTTTTTTAAATGGATTGATTTTTTAAATATCATGAAATAATTTCATCTTATTACAAATTAAATGTTATTATCAAAATAATTATATTTGTAATATTTTTTGTGTCATTATTTGATAATGGAACTTGGATATTTGATGGGTGGTTATGTGATAAACTAAATTATGGGTGGTGTCATGATAATCCAAGACGAATGGATACATTATAACCCCCAATGCACTGGGTATGGTAGTTGGTCGTATGGCTATAAGATTTTGTGATATGTGTGGATGTCGACCGAATGCTTATTGCATTAAAGAATTTTTATGTCACAATTTAATATTTTTATGTTATGTGTGCTTTAAATGGGTTTTATGGAAATATTTCGATTAAAAAAGGGTATGCATTGATCATTTATTAAGTGAAGAGTATTCTCTACATCGTAAAGGTGAAAAGTATTACCTATGATATTGTATTCATGGTTAAATTTTTGTTTTGAAATTATATTATTTTTCCATCTTTGTGTATCCTTTACTGTTATTTTTGTTGAAATCACATGTTTTTCTTCAAAAGTTTTTCACATGACATATAGATAAATTTGGTCATGGATTGTATCAACGAAAATTCACGATGCCTAAAATATTGAACTAGACATGACTCTTTTTAAGAGTTTTTTTTAAAATAAATTTATACTGAGTATAAATTACAAATTTTAATCATCAAATTGATATGTATATGTTATTACCTAATTAACTAATGCTCTAAACCTAAAAATATCCTCGATTTGAATTATTCATTTAATTTAAAATTATGTAATGTTTTATAGTCGGGTCCTTATACTATTACCATGATTATAGGAAAATTGTTTTGTATAGTCCATCATATCCTTATTGTTAAATAATTTAAAGATGTAAAATCCTATATTTAACCATGAAATCTGGATAACGGTGGACATTATCTCCACACATATACAAACTCCCATTACATTCAAGAAAGTACAATGGTATTTTCTTCAACAATTATCACATAGGGAAATCCCAAATTCCCTCATTCCATTTATCTTTTTTGTATCAGCCATAATCTTCTTCCAATTCATCTATTCATAGCCATATGAATAGGAGAATTATTTCTCTATCTTTAACCCCATGATAATATATGTTCTCACATGTTGATAATTATTTGGATAATATTCCCCTTTGATGACTTTCATTTAACCCATTAATGAAATGATTAATCTTATAAATTGGATTACATTTGTAGTCCCTATAATTCCTTTAAGAACACATAATTTTTTATTTATACATAACTAAATTTTACATTTCCATTTTACTTATTCTCAGGTAGTGTCTCTCCATGTCCACACATTTCTTATGTGGAAAATAAATTTCCTACAAGAGTATCGTAAATTCATTCCAATACATGTTTTCTATTTACCCATCGTCTTTAGTCTTTGCAATCAAATAGAAAAATCGATCTAAATTTATGATATTTGATAAAATTTAGTGAAATCCTAATAGCAATCGTTTAATAAAAAAATGGGAATATATTCATTATGTAACATTTCCATTAATAAGTTAAATATTTATTTTTAATATAACTTATGGATTGATGTTCTTGATGCATAACGTTGTCCAAAATTATTTCGAAATTTGATGGATTATTGAAATTCTCTATACGATAATTTTTTTAAACATAAAATGAGTAAGAAATCCAATTATGGTTAAAATTTTAGTAGTTCCTAGTACAGCTGTTGCTCTAGCTTCATTATCATTCATATCATGGAAATACCAAAATGGGTTGATGAAATGATCGGGTTCCCATTCATTAAATGATGATATATTTCTAAACCATTTCATACATTATATTCAATCATAAAATTATGAAATTTAATGAATAATATCAATAATGTAAAATACATCGAATAAATTCAAATGTTTATGCACATATAATCTTATAATAATTAACATGGTTTCATGGGGATTGTTTTAAAATCATAAAATGTAACACCCTAGTAACTGTTATATAAGTTTTTACTCTTAGTAAAAAACATTAAATAAATACTAAACAAAAAACAACTCCTTCATTATTAAATAAATACATTAATATAGATATATGAAACATCCCCTCATACTAAGAACCTTTTAATATTAAACCTATAACAATCATTAACAAAAAATATGGGAAACTCATAAAACCCATGATAAAGATGATAATATACCATGTGCTTTCTTGATCATCCTTTAGTAGAAATCCAACAAAGGGAATAAGGGTAAGAGACCAAAATAATGTAAAAATATACCACCTCTTGAAAGGAATAGAATCTACAAATTTGATGAGTTGGGTTATGTTTTTATACATAAAATGACGGTTTTATATAGCCTTTGATGTTTTTTTTAAAAAAAATGATACTAAATAAAATAAAAAATTAATGTTACACACTTATTTATGTATTTATATATTTTTTAGTGTCTAAATAACATTAAAAGTATTTTCATTAAGTAAATCCACACAAAATAATAATTTTAATATATATTTTGATTAAATGTAAATATTTATGTTGATCATATTAAATAATTTTTTAGTTATATTTTTTTATTCAAATGCAATATAATACCATTCAAAAAAAATATAATTTTAAATCATTAAAATTTTTTATTTTATGAAAATAAATTTAAATTTTTATACTAAATGTTTCTTTATTTTTCAAGAAATATAAATAAAAACATATATTTATAATATTTGTTGTCATTAGTAGTAATTATTATTTTTTAAAAATGGGATTTGTTAAATATGAAATTATTAAAATAAAAAAGGTAAAAACCGCACATATGTTTTTAATGACACGTGATTTCATAAATTGTTTAATAATAGTTATTAGTGGGAGAGTATACTTATTTTGGAATAACAATAATAATAATAATAATAATAATAATTCATATCTTAAGTGAATAATTATGAGTTTGACGAATTAATATACTAATATATGTGTATAAACACAAATAAAATATGGTATATATAAATATATATAATAATGATATTAGGATAAAATATTATTTATAATGATTTTTTATAAAAATAAAATTATGTTTTAATAATTTG
Organism: Viscum album; assembly: GCA_963277665.1. Lineage (NCBI taxonomy): Eukaryota > Viridiplantae > Streptophyta > Magnoliopsida > Santalales > Viscaceae > Viscum > Viscum album. The sequence goes on from OY728127.1 coordinate 1,121,438,620, forward strand.
TATAATAATTCATTGAATAAAAAATGGGAATCCTATTTCAGGTAAAGGCCAGAGAAACCCCCCATCATTATCATCATCCTCTCAAATTAAGATGGTCGACCTCCAACCCATGTTTTTCCCTATTCCAATGACACCCCAATTTCACTAGTCATTATGTGTCGTTTTTCACTTAGATAGACACCCCCTAACATATTTTGTTACTCGAGATGCTCCCATTATAAGGAATTAGACCCATCCTGTTGGCAGTTGGTTTTCCTACAAATCACATACACAACCTATGATGGACTCAAGGTACATCTTTCTCATAGATTCATCCCATGGTGAATCTCATTCGTTGATGGAGAGACATATCTCTTGATAACTGACATAGTGTTTTAGATTTGTTTTTAATTTTCATTCCATATTAGTTTCCATATCAATATGAATTAGAGTTATATTTTAAGAATGTGTAGGATTTCATGTCAGGGGGATAATCCTTGATTTCACACTGATCGAGTTTTGATTACTATTTGAAGGTTTGATAATTTGATATTTAAGGACCTATTAGGCTAAAACAGGGGACACGTTTTATTCGTCTACTTACTAGTGTGTATTTACTCTTCTTCATTTGATCCATGACCGATGAGTTTCTGCTTCGATTATAACAGCAAGGTAATTCTTCTGTATTTCAAGAATATGTTCAAATTGTTTTTTGTTTCAAGTATCTGAAATTGTTTCTATGTTTATCGGTAGTATTTAAATCATCCATATGTGTATTTCATTTCCTTATTTCACAGAATTATGTAAGTATCTTGTATTGTTAAAGAAGTTTACTTTTTATAAAACTATCATTGTATTTTCTACGTATCATCTTTATATATCCTTCTATGCTTTGCTAATCATTTCTCAATTGTGAATCCTGCATGTTAAGAGGTGTTATTTTGTAAAAAATATTAATGTATTATAAAAAATACATGTATTTAATTCCAATTGTTCCTAATATATATTGTGGTAAATATAATCTGATTGTTCAAAACATTTTTTTATAGTGAAATCAAATGAACATTTTTGTGAAATCATATTATTCAACATTTTCCTATAAAGTATATTTTTTTTAAAATAATTTTATTTAAAATAATATATTTATTTATTGAAAAATCTTCTCAAACAATTATATATAGTTATGTGTTGTTTTATTCACAATTTCTTTATTTCAAATACTAATGTTTAGTTCAAGGATATTTAAATAATTATTTTTATTCTATTGTGATTGAAATGGGTTTTTTTAATATGGTCAAAACTTTTAAAACCATATGTTAATTTGATATCTATATGGTCAAACATATTTTAACATACCAGTAATGTATTTTTAACAATATTTTTATTTTTTAAAAGATATCTATGTGATCCTTTTATATTCCTCCGTTGAGTACCATGTTAATTTTTAAATATATAAATTTCCTTGATTTGAAGAATTATTTTTCGTAAAATTAATTTTAAAAAATTAATGAATTTCTATTGGAATCTTATAAATATGAGCATTAAATTATATTTTAAAAATAATATTATTTTTAAATTAATTATTTGAATGAAAATATGTATATATATTTTCCTACATATCATGGAATGTTTCAAATCACAACTGGTTGTGTTTCCCTCTTTGAGAAAAATAAATTAATTTTTCTTGAATTTTAAATTATGTACTAAAATTGAAAGAGAGGTTATCGAGTTAATGTTTTTCAAAACAAGTATATCTATGAAAATAATATATATATATATATATATATTATGAATGAGTTTTAATTAAGAAATTTATACATATTTATATGAATATAAACATATATTTATAAGTATATATATTAGTTTTTATGTGAATTAATGTGTTTGTGTCAATTTCTATAAAAGTGTTACTGTTATATTTAATTGATGTATATATGCATAATTATGCAATTACATTTTATTGAAACACAAATTTTTATGTAAATAAATGTATATACATGTATATTTTATATAAAACTACAATCTTCATGAACATGTAATTACAATCATGTACTTTTATAAGGATGCACGTATAAAATGGTTTTCAAAGTGATATGGTTATTTCTAATCGTCAGATATATTCATGAGTATGAAATCATGATTGTATTAATAAATGGATATATATATATATATATCTTTTATGAGAAATATTTATATACATGTATATAAAAGTCTAGTTACCTATTTAAATGAATTTCTAAATTCATCCCAATATACCTATAATCAAGAATGTTCTTTTTATGAAATGATTTTCAAAACTAAATGTTCAAAAAAAACCATGATACGCCATGATCAATGGTTTTACCTCATGATAATTCATGTTTAATAATGGTTTACTCATGTTAATTCATTTGCAGTGATGGTTTACTCAATCTAATTCACGTGCAATGAGGGTTTAGTAATGATGATTCATGTGAATTAAGAATTTAATTATGTTTATTCATGTTAAATGTGAGTTTACTAATTAGAAATCATGTTCAATGAGGGTTTACTCATTCTAATTCACAAGTAATGATCCATGAATCATGAACCTCTAGTTTCATTGTGCATTTACTCATGCTTATGTCATGTTCCATGTCTCGAGAAGTGAACTGTGAATCCATGTCATGATTCATGTTTCAATTGAGAAATTATTATTATTGCTTATAGGTATTTTAGTGAAATTTATAATACATTATGAAAGATAAAATGGGATTTTCAGGATGTTTTATGTCTAAATTAAAATTTTAATTCATTAAAATAATTATTTTTGAAAAATTTACATGTTTCCCTAAGCTTGCAGTAATAAACATTTTAATGTGTTTTACGTTTTTGAAAATCTCTATTAGGTTTTCTTTTTTGTCTTGAAAACCCATTTATGAGATTTTATTGCTCACCCAGGGTTTTCAAAATCTCTTTCCACAGGGCTTAATGATGTATAGAAGTGACATAGTGGTCGAGGACTCACTTGGTTGTTAACCCTTTATGACAATTAGTTTTTTAGTGTTATTCATAACTAGTGTTATGGGGATTTCCAAAAGTATCTGGACACTATAAATTCTATAACATTGCAATCATGGGATATATAAATAAATAAATGAAAATATTTTATTGAAAATATAGACCAATTTTTCTATGTCATTACATTTGGTATCATAGCTGACGAATGGATAACATTAGAGGTCAGGATAAAGAGAAAGCATTTAATATCATTCAATGCATTTTCTGGGTACATTACATTATGGAGTAATAAATCATTATACGTTGAGCCATATAGTATCATGTATAATGGGTAATAAAAATTTTGATATGTTTAATCAGTTGGATAAAATATTGTTTTGAGATGGAAGGGTAAAAACATCACAAGACACTCTAGTCCTTCCTGGAGGAATTACATGAAATATTCATTGCAGAGTCAATATTTCACATCATAAAAAGTTTTCCTAATGTACAAATTTCTTTAAAAGCACTATACGACATATCAAACCCTGCGCCAAAATGTGGAATCATCAGGGATCATTGATCTCCTGTGAAAAATTCTTCAGCTCCCAACTATCCCATGTTTCTCGAAAAGGAAGGTACCATAAGGGTATTTTTAAATATTTCACCATGTTCAAAGAGTATGATGAACTATTTCATCATAGAATATATGGTGAAGAGGGAGACCTCTAAGCAGCCTATATATATATTCTTCTCTTCTAGTCTTTTTTTAATCACGTGAAAAATATTAGAAGAACAGTGTTTTAAAATTTACAAGCTGACTCTCTCTGAATATTTTACCAAAACCTTATGCTTGGTGTTGTTTTTAAACATTATGTCAGAAACAATTAAATTCAAAAGGTACATCATATTTTCTATTTTTATGATCTGAGATTAATGGATGGCACCAGAGCTAAGTATTTAGAATACACTAAATGAGAATTTAGTTATTGTTTCACTAATTGGACCCTTGCATTTCATGATCGAATCAATAATGAGTGATGGGTAATGCTTTATAATGGAAGGTAATAAACCCTAATGTCGTAATTGATTTTTTAGTGTTCTTTTTTATGTAATAAAATTGGGAAGACCCATTTATTTTATGGGGGTATAATGTAACAACCTATTAATTCTTATATAATGTTTGACTCTTAGAAAAAAAATATTATATAAATATTAAACAAACAAACTCCTTGTTTATTAAATCAATACATTAAGAACTATAAAATAATCATCCCCTCAAACTATGAAAAATATAATTTTTAACATATAACATTCATTAACAAAAAATAAAGAAAACTCATAACAATCATGATAGTGATGATTCTATAGACACTGATTTTGGGATCTTCCCTAAGTAGAAATAATAAAAAGAGAATAAGGGTAAGAGCATATAATATTGTAAAAATATTACTCCACATGATCGAAAAAGAATCTACAATACTGTTGTTTCATGTTATGTATTTATACATAAATCTACCACTGCATATAGTCGTTCAAGTTTTTTAAATTAAAATGATTATAAATGAAACCAAAAATAACTTTTAGACAATTATATGTGTATATATATACTATTTACTAATCAATTAACATTTAAAAGAGTGTATATATGTGCATCCACTCAAAAACATAATTTGAATATGTATTTATCTTAAATGTAATTATTTATATTGATCATATTAAATAATTTTTTCATTTATATTTGATTAATACAAATGCAATATAATCTCATTCAAATTAAATGTAATTTTAACAATTTTTTATTTTTTATTTTAACAAAAATCATATTATTATTTTATACTAAATGTTTTTTTCTATTTTTCATGAAATAGAAATAACAACATAAGTTTATAATAAAATAGGATTTAAAAGTATTTAGTCATTTTTAGAAAAATGTTTCTTATTAATTATGGAATTATTATAATGAAAAAGGTAAATTCATATCATATATTTTTAATGACACATGATTTCATAATATTTTAATAATATTTAATAGAGGAATATTATAATTAATTTGGAATAAAAATAATACTAATAATAAAAACTATTTTAAGTGCACTATGACTAGATTTAATAATTAATATAATTATATATGTGTAACAACACTACTATAATATGTTAAATATAAGTTCATATATTAAATTTAAGAAGATAAAATATTATTAATAATAAGTTTTTATATTTATAAATTTATGTTTTATTATTTATTATTATAACTCATTGAATAAAAAATGAATGTTGGGACTCATTTTGGGTAAATTTGAGAAAAATCCCCCATCTCCATATTCAAATTCTCAAAGGAAAAGGGTCATCCACAAACTCATGACTTCACCCTGAACCCCTCACAGCCCAATTGACATGTTTGTCATGTGTTTTTTTCACTCAGAGTGGCATCCCCTAGTATATTATGTGACTCGAGAATCTCATGTGCAATTTAATATTGCACATCACGCCGATAGTTGGTCAGCTTGCAAATGGAACTGATAATCCATGGTGGCCTCAATGGATAACTCTCTCATAGATTCATCCAATGAAGAATCTAATTCGACGATGGTGAGTTAGATCTATGGAAAACCGATGATGTGTTTGAGTTTCATTAATAATTTTATTTCTTGATTACGTATCCTTTATTTATGAATTATCGTTATATTTTAAGGATGTATAGTATTTCATGATTGGGATAGAATCTTGGGGTTCACACTGATCATGTTTTGATTACAATTTGCGGGGTTCGATATTTGTGAATTTACGGACCAGTGATGCTGAAACTGGGGATATATTGTCTTTTTTTGGTTACTAGTGGTTTTTTCCTCTTCGTCATGTGATCTGATACAGTTGAGTTTGTACATAAATTATCAATGTATGGGAATTATATTCTTTTTCTAGAATATGTTCTAATGGTTCATGGTTTCAAGTATATGAAATTATTTTTAAGTTTATCGATTTTTTAAATCATCATGATGTGTATTTCAATTCAATATTTCAAGATAGTATGGTTTTCTCCTACAAAGTAAATGAAATTTTATTTTTATTAAATTTTTCATGTATTTTCAACTTATAATTAGTATATTTACCTCCATGGATTGCATATTCATTTCAATGTTCTAAATCCCTCATGTTAAAAGGAGTTATTTTGTGAAAAATGTTAAGTTATTATATAAAATACATGTATTTCGTTCCAATTGGTCTTAATCTCTATTGTGGTAATTATTGTGTGACTTTTTAAAAACATTTTTTGATTGTAAAAATAACTATTTATTTTTATTAATCCATATATTTCAAACTTTTACAATGAAATAGATTTATTTATAATAAATTTATTTAAAATGAAGTGTTTATTTTGCAAAAAAAATATATTAAAACAATTCAAGAGATTTATGTGTCATATTATGAAAATTTTCATTTAGTCAAATACTAATATTTATTTCATGTCTATTTAAATACTTATATTTATGTTATTGGGGGTAGTATGGGGTAATTTTCTTAAATATACATAATCTATTAAAACCATATTCAAATCTTACATCAATATGTTCAATCTTATTTTAACCTAACCGCACTGCATTTATAATAGTATTTTTATTGTTTTCAAGTTGGAAAGGTGATCCTTTCATTTTCCACATTAGTGTTCCATTACATGTTTTAGATATATAAATTTCCATGGTTCGTGAGACTTATTTTTATTAAAAATTCTATTAAAAAATTTATGAATTTCAATTGGACTCTTATAAATATGATCATTTCTATTATATTACCAAAATAATATTTATTTGACAATAATTATTTGAATGTACATATTTATATATGTTCATGTATATATCATGTCAGGTTTGTAATAAGAACTATATGTGGTTATCTATTTGAGAAAATTAAATTAACGTTCCTTGAATTTAAAATTAAACCCTAAAATTCTAATAGAGTGTATTGAGTTAATGTTTTTTAAAATAATTGGAGGTATGAATATAATAAACATATAAATATATAATCCTATATATATTATGAATGATTTTTCATTAAGACATTTAAGTACATATATGAATATGCACACATATGTATATATATAAATATTACTTTTTATATGAATAAATTAGCTTATGTCATTTTGTGTAAAAGGGTTATTGTTATTTTTAATTGATGTATATATGCATAATTATGAAATCATGTTTTATTCAAAAAATAATGTTTATTTATTGAATTGGTCTTACCTCTATATTTTACCAAAAACACCATCTACATGAACATGTAATTATAATTATGTACTTTTATAAGGATACATGTATAAATTTTTTACAATGTGATATGGTTATTTCTAATTTGTAGATATATACATGATGTTGAAATCATGTATATGAAAATATATATATACACACATATATATCATTTATGAAAAAACAGTCACATGCATTTATATGAATGTCTACTTTGGAATTTAAATGAGAAGATTCATTCATCACGATACACATATAATCAAGAAAGATCTTTTTATGAATTTTTTTTCAAAAGTCATGGATAAAAAAAAGTTCCATGATATGTCATGTTTAATGAGGGTTTAGTTATGATAATTCATATGCAATGAGGGTTTACTAATGAAAATTCATGTACAATGAGTGTTTAATCATGCTAATTCATGTGAAATGAGGGTTTACTCAAGCTAATTAATGTTAAATGTGGGTTTAATTTTCCTAAATCATGGGCAATGTGGTTTTACTAGTGCCAATCCATGATCAATGAATGATGACTCATGAAAATCTAGGTGAAATGAGAATCAAATCATTCTTATGTTATGCTGCATGTCTCGAGAAGTGAATTAATAATCCATGTGAAATATGGCTCATTTTAGTGTCCTATGTAAAGATTGAGCTAGGTACAACATTCATGTATTTTAGTTATTACCTATAGGTACATTTTTTCTAGAACCAAGTCCACTTGTAGTATCCAAAAAAGGGTATATTTATTCAAAAAACATAATATCTACCCTACCAAATTAGTAGGATGTTATAATATACTTAGAATTATCATTATTGTATGTCATTGGTACCTTTTACATAATATATTATTTAATAAATGGACCGTGGTGGAAGAAGTTCAGATTGCTACCTCGAGGACCTCTGTGAAATCGTCGAAGTCCGAGCCATGAGTGCCGACTTCGCCCTCCTCCAGCAGACTCCCTCCACCGGCCTAGTCTCCCCAGGAGGATCCCTCTGAAACTTCCGATAGGGGAAATCGCTCCCTCAAATCAGTGGCCGACGACTGCAGGGGAACCGTCTGATCATGCAGCACCCTCACCCGGTCTATCAGTGGACGCGAGACACCACAGGAGTGAACGTAGTCCGCCATCTCGTTCAAATACTGCTCCGCCTCCACTAGAGACACTGTGAAACCAGCCCGGACCGGGCCTATGCCTGACAGCTCCATTCCCATGTGGTTCAAGTGTGCCCACATCTCAAGTGGGATGAGAAATTGACAGTTGACGTCCCAGATGTCCCAAGCTTCCGGGAAGATGGCATTCTCTGCCTGGTCGATATGGCGCAACTGCTTCCCCGGATTCTGGGAGGATATTCGATGGAATCCCCTCGGGGGCTGCCCCTCCGGATGACTCTTCTCGTCCGAGACCACTGGGTCCGCCGCCGCTACCTCCTCCAAGATTGGTGCAGCTCTCACTACTATGGAAGCCCCGACACCACGAGAATCCCTCGTTGCCCTCCGACCTCGAATTCGGGATGAGAGAAGCCCACCGTCGCCAGCTCGAACGGTCAGTTGCTTCGGCATCTCTCCCGGATAAGCTGCCTCCCAGCTGATGGTGTAATCCTTTACAAGCCCGAAGGTGACAGTGACTGGAGGTAGCGTCATCTTCATTTTCCCGTCCTCCCGCGTGAACATGAGCCATAGCTGCCTCATCACGCACGGGTGCTCCTCATGACGCACCCCCCGGTATACTTGTAGGGTCAGCCGCTGCAGGCACCAGAATTTCCTCGCGAACCGATGCGGGGTATACTGTTCGCAGATTGGCTCGCAGTCCACCCACGCCACCAGGACTCCGCCTCGAAAGGCCAGGATATTGTCCCGATGCACTTCCGACCCTCGACCAACATCAGTAAGCACCCCCATCGGCAATGGGAATGGGTGGAAGTTAAACTCATCTGCCTTCATACTCGGTTCAGCACGATCAATATAGTCACCTTGTTCGGAAAGCTCCCAACAGCGTTCAGGATTGAGGGTCGAAAATTCGACCCCGGTGGCAAGATAGGGTTTGGGTATTCATAAACCCCCCTGATGTGCACTATGATCTACCCATACAGAAGGTGGAAGGGCCCGCATATCCTCGGTGGCTTCTTACCCTCACTGACATGCCGCAGCATGTTGTACAACTTGGTGAGCATTGGGATCCCCAAGTTGACCCACCGTCCCATGGCTAGCATGGACGCCATGAGGAATGAGCTGGGCCGCACCCCCATGTTGGTGTCCCTCAACGGCCGGATCCAACCGGAGATAAGGGTCGTGGTAAACTCCACCATCCTGACTATCGGCTGATGTTCAGTACTAACGCTGAAGCCCCAACTCTTCCACTGGCTATCCTCTAGAAGCCACCAGTATGAGTGCTCCTTGCCTCGCTGAGCCCCCTTAGGAAAAGTTTGAGGCCTCGAAGGGAACTCTCGACCCTCCGGGAAGTTGAGGAAATGATTGAACCACCTTCTATAGTGGACATACCTCACAACCTCCTTGTCTTGTAACACCCCGAGATTTTATGAAAAATATTATTTTTAATTTCATTAATGTCTTGTGTTGTATGCTACACCAAAATAAGCATGCACAACACGCATCCTTGGCTTTCCTTGCATTACATGCAATCACGACATTCCTCGATAGCGTGTGTAGTACGCAATACCGAGTTACACTAAACAATGATATGCTATTAAAATATTATTAAAACTAGCCGTTACGAATAGTAATAACCACTTTTTGAAATTTTGTAAATTTTATTTTTCAAAATGGACTTCATTTTTGGATTCGGAGTATCTAATTTAGCCTAAGGTGAAATTTTGGTACTTTTTGGATAACTTTCATATTCCGATGAATAGTGAAAATTACTAAATTTTAATTAAAAACAACTTTTTTAATCGAAATAATTAATAGTGATAAATTATTAATTTGAGTGGTTTTAAAGTATATTTAAAATATATTTTTAAAATTTAATGCAATGTTGTTCATTGAATGTAATTTCACATTTAAACCAGTTATAAACAAGTGTCAATCTTTTGATAGTTATTATCTCTTAAAAACACGCCATTTGTTTTGACGACGGGAATTAATTTTTAAATTTGTTATTGTAACTGATATGTTTTGAAATTGGTAAAATAGACATCATTTTTGAGTTCATAATATCAAATATAGCTTAGGCCTAAGTTTTGGTATTTTTCTGAAAACTTTCAATTTTTGATGAATAGTGAAACCACTAAGTGGTAGTTAAAAAAACCGAATTTTTCATAAAACATAATTTTACCGCTTCTGTGAGTGGAATTTCGAAAATCCGAGATACACGGTTGATGTTAGTAAGTAAATTGTTTTTCAATGAGATGAAAATAATTTTTGGTGAATAGTATCTTTTTACTTTTTTTACCACAGTTAAAAGTAAATAGGGTAATTAAGGGTAACAATGATATTATTATTACCCTAAAAAATTTCCTAATTCTATTGGATAAGTGTAATTCGACCAAAAACAACCTTAGGAAGAACATATGACCATTTAGGCCCACTTGGATTATATTATGACATTTATTATTAATTTATTTAAAGAAGGGTTAAAATAGTTAAAATCAAAGTTTAATAAGTAAATCATTTTTAATATAGGGATATACATAGGATAAATTCGACTATAAATACTCATTAGAAAGATAAAAAGAGTTCCTATATAATGGTATTTTATTTGTAATTTTTAGACATTAAATTATTTAATTTATTTATGACACAATGATGATGCAGTAATTATCTTATTAATGAAATATTGACATAATTGATTTTATAAATACCCAAATAAATGTAATTTGAGACTTTTTATGATTTAAAATAATTTTATAGATTAATATGACATGTTAGTATTGATTTAATTAACTTTGTTCGAACTAATCATTCTGTTATTTGTTTCACAAAAATTAATTACAAAATAGTGTCAAAATTGACATAAAATAGTTTTTAAAACAAATATTATATTATTAATTGTTATTTTATTCCTAAAAATCTAAGGTTAGGCCAAATGACTTATATAAGGTTATATATATTAATAATAAACAACTTGGGCTTCGTTTGGCTTCTTATAGTATGTTTATTAACCTTATAGTGTAAGAACACAAGAAGACACTATGAAAGTAAAATTATTTAACTTAATGATAAATCTAAATGATAAGGTTAAAATAGGAATCTAAACTTGTCTAAATTCTATTGGATGAGAGGATTTCGACCCATCCCCACCTTATCTTCGAAATAAATCAATTTTGAGCTATTTAAAACCGAGTTTAACTTTATAATAAAATAATAGTTTTAGTTATTCCAAAGGTACCCCTCTCCTCCCTTATAAAAGGGAACCTCCTCCCTCTCTTCCTCACACCACTTTGAGCCTTCAAGCTCGGCCAACCCCTGCCAAATTCTATTCTCCACTTCCCTAGAAATATCCTAGAGGTTCTGGTCTTCCTCAAAGTCAAATTTTAGTGCCCTAAAAGGATATCTCAAAGAGGGGCTTCAAAGAAGAGGTAATTTCTGTTACCGATTCTTTCACATTTATTTCTTCTTCCACATCTTCTTATAAGGTTGTTTCATTATGAAGTAATAAAATCAGTATCATTCATATACTGATATGTTATTATAAGGATGAAACAACCCTATTTCACCATCTTTCCATCTTATGGAAAATGAAATCACCGCGTGTGCATACGTACGGAATACCGTCTCCACGCCGTGTTGAAATCTATTTTCCACCACCACCTTACTTGGATGGGTAAAATGGTGTAAATAATAACTATATATGATTATTATAAAGTGATATTGATTCTGAAATAGTATACATACACTCCAATACAGTCCCACGATCATGAGAATGATATCACCGCTCGTGCGTACGTACAGACTACCGTCTCCACGACGCGATGAGATTCATTCTCCACTTTAACCATTCATGAATGATTATAAAGTACATATAATAATTAATCATGAAATATATGACATAATAATTATACTGGATTTATGTGTATATATATGTATTTAATCTACTTAATTCAATTCAACTCAATACGGAAACGAAAATAGCGTTCATGCGTACGTACGGACTACCGTCTCCATGAACGGTGTATTTCTTTCCATTTATAGAAATATTATATATGTATATTCTGAATATATTTTATATATAAATCATGTTTTATATTCTGGAATTATGTAATCGTGATCTAAGTAATCATATGAATAATTAAAATTCAAAACACGGATGACAAATGAAACAATTTTACCCAAAACGCTCTTTAACATGGAATTTACTAAAGAACGGGTAAATATAAAGTCATATGTGAACCATATATGATATAATAACAATGAGTATGATTCTGGAATAAGTCAATAACATTATTTAAATCATTATACAGGATGGTTCGGACACTTACGAGGCACATTGGACCTAAGGTAAGGTAAATATCACAATCTCATTTTTATCCGAGATTGTTTATACTTTGGTATTTCTGGGGTGTATTTTATCATCCACATACATGTTTCCTCAATATGTAATATTATTTCCATCCACCTAGAATTTTTTAAATCCAATTTTACCCATCGGTGATTTTTTAGTAAAGGAAATGAAAGGAATCTTTTGTCGTTTTTCGTACGAGGTACTTTTTTCCTTTTCCGACAAAGGTACGAGAAGAATTTCATTTTAACTTATACGACACGAACGGATTTCTACGGTTTTATAAAGCCTTATTTTCATGAATCTTCCTCCAAAATATTTCATGACTATTTTCAACAAAATATATTTCTTTTAAAATTGCATGACATTTTGTGAAAAGAAATTGATTTTGAAGAAGAAAGGATATTTTCCTCAAGAATTCATTTCAAGTGTTTTATCAAAATTATTTTCCATCTAAGATAACGTAGGGTTCAGTTTCTATCCCTATTATTAAATTTATTTGGTTATGTTGTGATGAAATTATTTTTATGAATTCCTTTATATTATATGAATTGTTTTATGATGTCACGATGTTTACGAATCCCATTTTTATTACATGGGTTATGCTATGATGTATGGTTTATGATTTTTTGGCACACATATGAATGGTATCATTATGAGATGGGTGGGACCTATACCTCCCTCCAATGCATTGGGTAAAGATTTTATATCTCATGAGATAGACATGGCTGGAATGGTAGGTTATACCAGTTCAGTGAAACAGGACTGAAACGAGGGTGACTCGGTTCAGAAATGGACTTTGTCCACTAAGATAGTCTTGGCAATGAGTCTTGACTAATAAGAAATGATTCTCTATGATTATGTGTGTATTCCACCATGTTTCATGTTTTATGTTATGATTATTGGAATATCATTTCACTACTATGATTTATCCAATGTTATGAAATTATGCTCTCTTTTGCAGGTTAAGATTTCCAAAATGTTATGTTCTTATGAAAATGATGTGATTCATATTTCTTTTGTTTACCCTTACTAAGAATTTGAGATCACCCTTTTAGGTTTTCTTTTCCCCAGGATATAAAGAAAGGTTTTAGGTAAAAAAATGGATGATCTTTATGGGAGATGTCGAAGATCATTCACCACGATTAGAAGTTTATATTCAGAGTTTCCAAAGACACTAAACTATTACGATCCTTGTGTGTGTGTTTTTTTTATGTACTAAGTATTCCACAAAAGTAATTTAATGTCAATGTATGTCAGGTTTCGGGTCTCTACAGTTGGTATCAGAGGAAAGGTTTAGTCAACCTTTGGAAACTAGGATGCGAAAACGTTACTGAGATCCCTAAAGATATTTCTAAGGTATGTCTAGGGATGTCCCTAAGGATAAGTATACATATAGGATATAGTCCTAGAACTATAGTAACGATATTATATTAAACCAAAGATGTTAGATATTGAAGTTACTCTCCCTTTATTATGATTTTTTCTTCTCACACTATTCTTTCTGGGTTTTAGAAAATGGATGGAAACAAGCTGATTCACGATAATGGAGGATATTATGGACAATGGAATGATATTCTTCATGATAAACCAAATGAAATGGGATTTGGAAGTCCAAACATAATTATTATGCCAAATCAGCAATCTCATAATATGATCAACAAAGTAAAATTTGGTAAGTTTCCTGGCTCGGCTAATAAGAGAAAGATGGAGTTTAATGATGATCATAGAGGAAAGAAAGTTCAATTTCCCTTATGTAAATCATGTGGGAAGAGACATCAAGGAGAAAGTTTCAAAGGAACTTGAAGATTCTTTGGGTGTGGAAAAGAAGGACACAAATCCAGTAAGTGCAAAGGAAAATGTTCAGTTAACACCAGGGATGAGGATAATGGTATTGCTATGACATCAAAAATTGTTAACTGTTTTAAATGTGGAATGTACGAGCATTATGCAAACCAATGCCCTAAGGTAAAGTCTCATGAAGAGAATTAGTATGGTCGTATGGGTAGTATTTATGTTGATGATGATGAAGAGACTAGAAATGATATGTGAGATGAAATAATTGTTGAAGATCGGTCAATGGTTTAAGAATGTAGTGGAATGATTACATGTTTATCATGTGTAATGTTGTATAAGTAATCTCATGGTACTGTGGAATAAAGAGACATCTAAAAATTGTTACACTGTTGACTTTCCTTGAGTTTTGAATGTGTATAATTAATGGTACCAATATCCATGAAAGGTTATTTAGATATTTTGGGAATGTAGATGATATGCGCATAATGAAGGGATAATGAGAAAATTAAATGTTTGATAGTATTACTGAGCTCGTGACTGATATAAGGAGAAGGTTATGTAATGGATTGAGTATATAGAATTTTTGGATTTTGGTATGTGGAAAGAGTTAACTTTTGACAGCATTCATGTTTTCACTAAGGTTTAATGGGTATTCATTTTTCAAGAGAATACATGATTAAGTTATTCACATGATTGGAATGTGACCAACAAGATATATGGGGTATAAATGATGGTATTCACATGCGTAGTTGATGACATTTCAAGTAATCATTTTCTTTATCTTATGATCTTGGACTGAAGTATTTTAGATAAGACTAAATATTGGAATGGATTATGTTGGACATAAGTTAGTATTATTTAAGGATAGAACTTTTGATATTATATAGTTTTAGGAAAAGGACAACCTGTAGGACGGGCGACAGCCCATCGAGTCCGACAAGGCCGTGGGAATCGAACCCACAACCGAAGTGCGAATGGCCATTATCACCTACCACTAGCCTACAGGAAGTCAATAGTTAGTAGAAACTAGTTTTATTTTATTAAACGGTATGATATATGAAGTATAGGTTCAATTTTGGAACCATATACATAAGATGGACTAATAACTTTTGCTAACCTTTTGATTGAAAGAGATGGAATGACCCATCATTCTATCCCATGATCTTTTACCACATCACGAATAACAAATTCAACTTCATTTCTTTAAGGGATGAAGTGGAAATTGTTCAATTCACGAACAATAGTGAGATTGTACCAAAATCATGAAAGTATTTATTTTAATTCATCAACTTTAGGGAAATAATCATGAAAACCAAAAATGTTGTCCTAGTTTCCTTATATTCGATGAATCATATGGTACCCTATATCATCACAAATCTATGGATTTGTGATTGCTGGCTTTTCCATAGCCATGTTCTCTACAACTCTCCATCAGAACATGATGGTTAGATTTCTCTTCCATATACATATTTTCACCTATGTGGAAACCCAGTGATTAGTTTATTTGGGTAACCGATACGTTTCATACATTTGTTTTTAAATATTGGTTTTGGTATTCCTTTTTACGATGTGGGTTTCTATTAAAGAAACTTTCGAGTCATAAACCATTTATAACACTGACGAATTTCGAGGGCGAAATTCATTTTAAGGGGGGTAGAATGTAACACCTCGAGATTTTATGAAGAATATTCTTTTTAATTTCACTAATGTCTTGTGTTGTATGCTACACCAAAATAAGCTTGCACAACACGCATCCTTGACTTTCCTTGCATTACACGCAATCCCGACCTTCCTCGATAGCGTGTGTAGTACGCAATACCGAGTTTCACTAAACAACGATATGCTATTAAAATATTATTAAAACTAGCCATTATTAATAGTAATAACCACTTTTTGAAATTTTGTAAATTTTATATTTCAAAGTGGACTTAATTTTTGGATTTGGAGTATCGAATTTAGACTAAGGTGAAATTTTGGTACTTTTTGGATAACTTTCATATTCTGATGAATAGTGAAAATTACTAAATTTTAATTAAAAACAACTTTTTAATGAAAATAATTAATAGTGATAAATTATTAATTTGAGTAGTTTTAAAGTATATTTAGAATATATATTTACAATTTAATACAATGTTGGTCATTGGATGTAATTTCACATTTAAACCAGTTATAAACAATTGTCAATCTTTTGATAGTTATTATCTCTTAAAAACACGCCATTTGTTTTGACGACGGGAATTAATTTTTAAAGTTGTTAATGTTACTGATATGTTTTGAATTTGGTAAAATAGACATCATTTTTGAATTCATAATATCAAATATAGCTTAGGCCTAATTTTTGGTATTTTTCTGCAAACTTTGAATTTTTTATGAATTGTGAAACCACTAAGTGGTAGTTAAAAAAACTGAATTTTTCATAAATCATTATTTTACCACTTCTGTGAGTGGAATTTCGAAAATCCGAGAGACATGGTTGATGTTATTAAGTAAAATGTGGTTCAATGAGATGAAAAATTTTTTTGGGTGAATAGTAACTTTTTACTTTTTTTTATCACGGTTAAAAGTAAATAGGGTAATTAAGGATAACAATGATATTATTCTTACCCTAACACGTGTCCTAATTCTATTGGGTAAGTGTGATTAGACCAAAAAAACCTTAGGAATAAAATATGACCATTTTGTCCCACTTGGATTAGATTAGGACATTTATTATTAATTTATTTAAAGAAGGGTTAAAATAGTTAAAATCAATGTTTAATAAGTAAATCATTTTTAATATAGGGGTATACATAAGATAAATTCGACTATAAATTCTCATTAGAAAGATAAAAAGATTTCCTACATAATGGAATTTTATTTGTAATTTTTTGACATTCAATAATTTAATTTACTTATCACACAATGATGATGCAGTAATTATCTTATTAATGAAATATTGACATAAATGATTTTATAAATACCCAAATAAATGTAATTTGAGACTTTTTATGAATTACACTAATTTTATAGATTAATATGACATGTTAGTATTGATTTAATTAACATTGTTCGAACTAATCATTCTTTTATTATTTTCACAAAAATTAATTACAAAATTGTGTCAAAATTGACATAAAATAGTTTTTAAACAAATATTATATTATTAATTGTTATTTTATTCCTAAAAATATAAGGTTCGGCCAAATGACTTATATAAGGTTATATATATTAATAATAAACAACTTCTGGTTCGTTTGGCTTCTTATAGTAAGTTTATTAACCTTATAGGGTAAGAACACAAGAAGACACGGTGAATGTAAAATTATTTAACTTAATGATAAATCTAAATTATAAGGTTAAAATAGGAACCTAAACTTGTATAAATTCTATTGGATGAGAGGATTTCAAACCATCCCCACATTAGCTCCGAAATAAATCAATTTGAAGCTATTTAAAACCGAATTTTACTTTATAATAAAATAATTGTTTTAGTTATTCCAAAGGTACCCCTCTCCTCCCTTATAAAAGGGAACCTCCTCCCTCTCTTCCTCACACCACTTTGAGCATTAAATCTCGGACAAACCCTGCAAAATTCTCTTCTCCACTTCCCTAGAAATATCCAAGAGCTTCTGGTCTTCCTCAAAGACCAAGTTTAGTGCCCTAAAAGGAGATCTCAAAGAGGCTCTTCAAAGAAGAGGTAATTTCCGTTACCGATTCTTTCACCTTTATTTCTTCTTCCAATTCTTCTTATAAGGTTTTTTGATTATGAAGTAATAACATCAGTATCAGTAATATACTGATATGTTATTATAAGGATGAAACAACCCAATTTCACCATCTATCCATCCTACGGAAAACAAAATCACCGCGCGTGCGTACGTACGGAATACCGTCTCCAGGCCGTGGTGAAATATATTTTCCACCACCACATTACTTGGATGGGTATAATGGTGTAAATAATAACTATATATGATTATTTTAAAGTAATATTGATTCTGAAATAGTATACATACACTCCAATACAGTCCCACGATCATGGGAACGATATCATCACTCGTGCGTACGTACGGACTACCGTCTCCACGATGCGATGAGATTCATTCTCCACATTAACCATTCATGAAGGATTATAAAGTACATATAATAATTAATCATGAAATATATGACATAATAATGATACTGGATTTATGTGTATATATATGCATTTCATCTACTTAATTCCATTCAACTCAATACGAAAACGAAAACAGCATTCATGCGTACGTACGGCCTACAGTCTCCATGAACGGTGTATTTCTTTCCATTTATCGATCTATTATACATATGTATATTCTTAATATATATTATATATAAATCATGTTTTTTATTCTGGAATTATGTAATCGTGATCTATGTAATCATATGAATAATTACTAGTCAATACACGGACGACAAATGAAACGATTTTACCCAAAACGCTCTTTAACATGGAATTTACTAAAGAACGGGTAATATAATGTCATAAGTGAACCATATATGATATCATAACAGTGAGTATGATTCTGGAATAAGTCAATAACATTATTTAAATCATTATACAGGAAGTTTCGGACACTTAAGAGGCAAATTGGACCTATGGTAAGGGAAATATCACAATCTCATTTTTATCCGAGATTGTTTATAATTTTGTATTTACTGGGGTGTATTTTATCATCCACATCCATGTTTCCTCAATATGTAATATTATTTACATACACATACAATTGTTTAAATCCAATTTTACCCTTCGGTGATTTTTTTAGTAATGGATATGAAAGGAATATTTTGTCGTTTTTCGTACGAGGTACTTTTTGACTTTTTCGAAAAAGGTAAGAGAAGAATGTTTTTTTAAATTATACGGCACGAACAGATTTTTACGGTTTTATAAAGACTTATTTTCATGAAGCATCCTCCAAAATATTTCATGACTATTTTAAATAAAATCTCTTTCTTTTAAAATTGCATGACATTTTTTGAAAAGAAATTGATTTTGAAGAAGAAAGGATATTTTCCTCATGAATTCATTTCAAGTGTTTTATCAAAATTATTTTCCCTATAAGATAACATAGGGTTCTGTTTCTATCCCTATTATTACATTGATTTGGTTATGTTGTGATGGAATTATTTTTATGAATTCCTTTATCTTATATAAATTGTTTTATGCTGTCACGATGTTTACGAATCCCATTTTTTATTACATGGGTTATGCTATGATGTATGGTTTATGATTTTGTGGAACACATAAGAATGGTATCATTATGAGATGTTGGGACCTATATCTCCCTCCAATGCATTGGGTAACGATTTTATATCTCATGAGATAGACATGGCTGGAATGGTAGGTTATACCGGTTCAGTGAAACAGGACTGAAACGAGGGAGACTCGGTTCAGAAATGGACTTTGTCCACTAAGATAGTCTTGGCAATGAGTCTTGAATAATAAGAAATGATTCTCTATGATTATGTGTGTATGCCACAATGTTTCATGTTTGATGTTATGAATATTGGAATTTAATTTCACTACTATGATTTATCCAATGTTATGAAATTATGCTCTCTTTTGCAGGTTAAGATTTCCAAAATGTTATGTTCTTATGAAAATGATGTGGTTGATATTTCTTTTGTTTACCCTTACTGAGCATTTGAGCTTACCCTTTTAGTTTTTCTTTTCCCCAGGATATAAAGAAAGGTTTTAGGTAAAAAAAGGAAGATATTTATGGGAGATGTTGAAGATCGTTCACCACGATTAGAAGATTATATTCCGAGTTTCCAAAGACACAAAACTATTACGATCCTTGTGTGTGTGTTTTTGTTATGCACTAAGTATTTTGCAAAAGTAATGTAATGTCAATGTACTTCAGGCTTCGGGTCTCTACAGTTGGTATCAGAGGAAAGGTTTAGTCAACCTTTGGAAACTAGGATGCAAAGATGTTAGTGAGATCCCTATAGATATTTATAAGGTATGTATAGGGATGTCACTAAGGATAAGTATACGTATAGGATATAGTCCTAGAACTATGGTAATGATATTAGATTAAACCAAAGATGTTAGGTATTGAAGTTACTCCCCCTTTATTATGATTTTTTCTTCCCACACTATTCTTTTTGGGTTTTAGAAAATGGATGGAAACAAGATGATTCAGGATAATGGAGGATATTATGGACAATGGAATGATATTCTTCATGAGAAACCAAATGAAATGGGATTTCGAAGTCCAAACATCATTATTATGCCAAATCAGCAATCTCATTAAAAGATCAATAAAGTAAAATTTGGTATTGGCTCGGCTAATAAGAGAAAGATGGAGTTTCATGATGATCATAGAGGAATGAAAGATCCATTTCCCCTATATAAATCATGTGGGAAGAGACATCAAGGAGAAAGTTTCAAAGGAACAGGAAGATGCTTTGGTTGTGGAAAAGAAGGACACAAAGCTAGTAAGTGCAAGGGAAAATGTTCAGTTAACACCAGGGATGAGGATAATGGTATTGCTACGACATCAACAATTGTTAAATGTTTTAAATGTGGAATGTACGGGCATTATGCAAACCAATTCCCTAAGGTAAAGTCCCATGAAGAGAATCAGTATGGTCGTATGGGTAGTATTTATGTTGATGATGATGAAGAGACTACAAATGATATGTGAAATGAAATAATTATTGAAGCTCGGTCAATGGTTTTAGAATGTAGTGTAATGATTACATGTTTATCATGTGTAATGTTGTATAAGTAATCTCATGGTACTATGGAATAAAGAGACATGTAAGAATTGTTACACTTTTGTCTTTCCTTGAGTTTTGAAAGTGTATGATTAATGGTACCAATATCCATGAAAGGTTATTTAGATTTTTTTGGAATGTAGATGATATGCGCATAATGATGGGATCAGGAGAAAATTAAATGTTTGATAGTATTCCTGAGCTCATGACTGATATAAGGAGAAGGTTATGTAATGGATTGAGTATATAGAATTTTTGGATTTTGGTATGTGGAAAGAGTTAACTTTTGACATCAGTCATGTTTTCACTAAGGTTTAATGAGTATTCATTTTCCAATAGAATACATGATTATGGTATTCAAGTGATTGGAATGTGACCAACAAGTTATATGGGGAATAAATGATGGTATTCACATGCGTAGTTGATGACATTTCAAGTAATCATTTTCTTTATATTATGAGCTTGGACCGAAGTATTTTAGATAATCCTAATGATTGGAATGGATTATGTTGGAAATAAGTTAGTATTATTTAAGGATAGAACTTTTGATATTATATAGTTTTAGGAAAAGGACAACCAGCAGGACGGGCGACAGCCCATTGCGTCGGACAAGGCCATGGGAATCGAACCCACAACCGAAGTGCGACTGGCTTTTATCGCCTACCATTGGCCTACAGGAAGTCCCTGGTTAGTAGAAAATAGTTTTATTTTATTAAGTGGTATGACATATGAAGTATAAGTTCATGTTTGGAATCATATACATAAGATGGACTTATAACTTTTGCTAACCTTTTGTTTGAAAGAGATGGAATGACCCATCATTTTATCCCATGATCTGCTAACACATCACGAATAACAAATTCAACTTCATTTCTTTAAGGAATAAAGTGGAAATTGTTCAATTCACGAACAACAGTGAGATTGTACCAAAATCATGCAAGTATTTATTTTAATTCATCAACTTTAGGGAAATAATCTTGAAAACCAAAAATGTTGTCCTAGTTCCCTTATATCCGATGAATCAGATGGTACCCTATATCTTCACAAATCTATGGATTTGTGATTGCTGGCTTTTCCATAGCCATGTTCTCTACCACTCTCCATCAGAATATGATGGTTAGATTTCTCTTCCATATCCATATTTTCACCTATATGGAATCCTAGTGATTAGTTTATGTGGGTAACCGTTACGTTTCATACTTTTGTTTTTAAAGATTGGTTTTGGTATTTTACACAAGATCATTTTCATTATGTGGTGTCTTAAGGGATGTATCTTAAAGAGGCACTCCACACATTGTCCATTACGCATTGGGTTCTTTTACATTGGTAATGAATCTGGAGTTTAAAATAATAAAAGGATGTTGAGAGGATACATTCACAAGGATAATTTCCCATGGAGTGGAACTGGTAGGGTTCCCTGAGGGATTGTGTTGTGACTTTGATTATGTGGCAGGCGCATGACCTTTGATGTTTAGACTAGAAGGGAGATGACCCTCAATACCTCCCTTTCGACCTAGAGGATACATTTTTATTACAATTTGGTTAGGGAAAGATCTTTTTCTTTGTGTTCACGACCATCATCAAGACTAGTTCCCAATAGCTTCTTAATCTTAGTTTGGTTTCAGTGTATAGGTTCATTGACTTCTTTAGAAACAATTCCTAGTGACTTTATTTTTTAGTATAGGATTTATGTTTTTCCCTGCGGAGAGGAGATTAAGCTTGTAAAGGTCAACATATGGATTTTCATTGTGTTCAAGGACCTATAACAGAGAGTGTTCGTGGATTTGTTCCATAGTGGATAAGAAGAGGTTCTTTGAATGGGTAGTTTCATGTAGTATAGGAAGCAACTCTAGAGGAGTAAGATATTGTTAGAGGTGAAAAATTTTTTATAGGTTTGTGACTTATTTTTCTTATGATCTTCAAAAACCATTGTTTCACCCAGTATATCGCATGATATGGGACTAGAAATACAGTGGATTATCATTGACCTGGTGTTGAATATGCTAGATTGAGTCAAAAACGTCTTGTTTGATGTTTTCTATGGGTGTAGGCATATGATGGGGCCGAATCAGTCCCATGAATATCTATTGTCGATATAGATTCATCTATATGATGTCATCGTCGAAATTTACTGGATGTACTCTTTAGATGATTTTATTTAATACTTTAGTTGGAGAGTCACATTTTCAGATTTTGATGTCCAATGTGTGGTTTTCTATGGTGAAGGAATATACAAGGTGGGAAGTCGGCCAGTGGGGGACCTTATCTTCTTCATTGATGTGTTGTTAGTAGAATTGTTAGAAAATGTGGTGGGAGAGGTTTCCAATGTTTTTGGTGTTTCTGGATGGGGTTTTCAAGGAGGTTGTGATTCTACACAATTGATGTTACATTGAGTTCGAGAATGATTAATAGCCAAGTGCTTATCTGATTTGGATGGATCCTTATATGATAGGACATTTATACTTGCTGGGGAGGTGTATTTAGATAGATTATTTTATGTGGATTTGTTTTACCCATCCAATTATGTCACCATAGGGTTCTTATATGTTGTTTCCCAAGAAAGAAGATAGTGGATTGATCTTTGTATAGACTATCAGAGGATGAATAAGGTTAATTTAATAAATTGTTATCTATGCTAGGGATAGATGAACTTTCATACCAGCTGATATGAGAGAGTTAGTTTTAAAGAATAATTGGTGGTCTAGATATCACTAGTTAATGGTGAAAACAGAGATATTTTAATGATTGGAATCAGATAAAGGTATGGGCATATCTAATTCATTGTAATGAAATTCGGTGTTATGAATGCATCATATATGTTCATAGAGATTTTGAACTACATGTTTTGTGTGTTCCTGTATTGATTCATCGTCATATTATTTTATGACATCTTGATCTATTCAAAGATTTCAGAGGATCATGTTTAGAATCTCATAACTGTCTTTCATTTTCTCCAACAACACCATATATATGGAATGATGTCCATTTTTATATTATTTACATGAGAGGCCTATTTCATTGATCATGTGGTTTCTAAGAATTTTTTAGTGGTAGACCCATCAAATTTTGAAGCACTTGTTTCTTAGAAAGCACCAAAGATTGTTCCATAAAATTATACCTATCATTGTCTTATCCAAATGAATAGGAGGTTTTGACACGATTTCATTTGAGTTGCATCCATATTGACATCTCAGACTATTAAAGAACATGATTTTGTTGAGTGTGTAAAGTTAATGGCAGTGTTCGGTTACCTAAATGAAAATATGGTTAGAGCATCAATGATCCAGTTTCATGAATAAGGGGTACAGTTTGAGGTGTTCTATGATGCTTCACTTTAGGGATTGGGTTGTTTCACAGTGCAATGGAAGGTGGTGTTTAATATGGTTCTAGGAAGTTATGTCCTAACATTTCTAAATATTTAATCCAAGATCAATAACTATAAACAGTCATGTTTTCATTATTTTTTAGTGGAATTAACTCATTGGGGAGCGCTTTGTGGTGTTCACCGATGACATGAGTTTGAGGTATATCATTTCCCATGGTGACTTGAAATTTCTGTGGTAGTGGTGGTTGGAGTTTCTTCATGATTATGATTGTGAGATCTCTTACACCATAATAAAGTGGAATTTTGTGCCTGATACCTTGAGAAGGATGTCTTCAAAGGGTTTTCATTAAGAGTATGGAGAATCTAGGAGATAAATGGAGGAGTTAGAAAGATTAAACATTAAATATATTGT
Organism: Viscum album; assembly: GCA_963277665.1. Lineage (NCBI taxonomy): Eukaryota > Viridiplantae > Streptophyta > Magnoliopsida > Santalales > Viscaceae > Viscum > Viscum album. The sequence goes on from OY728127.1 coordinate 1,121,463,511, forward strand.
GGATGGTGGTAAATGTGGTCCTTTTCTGAATATGTAGTATTATTTTATGATATAGTAGGTATATGAGATCAGTGGGGAGACGTAGAGGAAGAGTTGATACATGATCATGTTTTCCATTATGATTCTCCAGAGGGATGGTTAGAGGATGTTTTGAACTGGATATCATTTCATTTAAGGTTATTTGTTCCACTAATGATGTTCATGGAAGTCAAACATCAGTTTTATATATCAACATTGGTGTTACATCTAGGAATTTCCAAGATATACTATTTCTTGAGGATGAAATTTTGGTTTCCATGTTGAAAAAGAAGTGGAAGAGTTTGTGGTTAATTGCATGATTTTCCAATATGTAATGGTTCATCACAATGTTCATGTGGTTAGTTATAGATTTTATATTTTCATGAGTTTAAATATAAGAAAATCTATATGGATTTCTTTCTAGGGTTACCTAGATCTATGGGAGTTTTTTATGTTATATTGGTGATAATGGGTTGGTTAATGAAATTATCCCACCTTTTAACAATCATGGAGATTATTATTGTATATGAATTGGCTAGATGGTATGCAGATGAAAATATGTGGATTGTCGAAGATACGAGGTCCATTGTCTCATATCGGGATGAACATTTCCCTTTAAAAATTATGAAATGGATTGAACCATGATTTTGTGGCTCAGTTATTCCTCCTCACAACTTTCCTCCCTTATAAAAATGCCTAGATAGAGTGGTCTTTAATGATACTAGAGAATATGGTGGCAACATGTTTCACAGACATTGGTCTCTCATGGGAATGACAACTTCCTCTGGATGAGTTTTCATTTTATAATATATTTCAATTTTCTCATGGAATTTCCCTATTCGGGTCCTATTGATGAATGTTTCATTCTCTATTGTTTTGGATAGAGGTCAGAAATAAAGTTGTTCGATGTCCTATTGCAGTGCATATAACGATAAATGAGGCTCATCTTGTGTGTGAGAGGATGAATGAATCACAGGACCAGCGGATGAAAACTATCGATCACAAGAGGAGGCCCTTGATGTTCATGGTTGGGGACCACTTGTTCGTGAAGTTTTCCCCTCAATATGGGTAAAACATGTCTGGTAGAGGGAAAGACATTTTCTCCTTGTGTTTTTGACTCATTGTGGTTTTGCAGTGAATTGAAAAGGTGGAATATCGGTTGGAATTTGCACCATTATTCGAAAATAACCATGCGGCACTCCACATCTCTCGGCATCATCAATATTTTTAACGAGACTCTCAATATTGTTGATTTGGGAGAGTTAGATATAATGGATGACACAATATTTGGGGAGCATCCAATAGAGATCCAAGATCATCGAGAGAAATAACTACATGGAGGAACCAACTCATTGGATTGTGTGTTGTGGAGGCATGGTGACCTAGAAGAGAGTAATAGGAAACAAATATAGATGCATTCCCATTACCTATTATTTTTTTAATTTTCCATTTCTTGTATTTATTTTTTAAGCTATTTTTTATCCTTTTTGTTTCATAAGGTGAATTGTTTCCCTTGGTTTTGGATGTATTTTTTCTGTGGTTTGATGTGTGATAATTTTCAGACAAATGAAAAGTGGAGGACTTGATTCATAATCTAAATGTGATAACTGTGAAATGATTAAACCAGTGAGAGTGATTTTTTTCTAAAATAAGATGATAGTTTCTGGACATGTAAGAAAAAATTACCACCTTTATGTGTTCAGGATAGAGTAGTTAATTGGGTGCAACAATAGATGGTTTTAAAATCATGGAAGTTGAGGATGTTTTATAGTGGTTGTGCGGTAGTATGGTTTGGGATTGAATTTTGGGATAGTAGTAGTGTTTGAGGAATGATGAGATCCTTGAGAGGTATCACACAAGGTATCTGTTCGGGCCCCCTTTTCCCTATGAGTCAGGTTATTGATTCTCAAAGGAGAGAATAAATTCACAGGCATCTATGTTAATGATTTTTTCCTCCTTGTGTGTTACATTACTTTATTTGGGGTTAAAGGTGTTCCGAGTGGATAATAGAGCTTTCCAATTAATGCTTGAGATGTAGTAGAACTACTATGGAAGTTACAAGTCATGTGAGTGGGTTACAAAATGTGAAATTTGGTTTCATAAATTTTCCTAGTATGTTTGTGAATTTTAGATTTTTTGGTTAAGAAAAAAAAAGTCACACATTTTTTTACTGGAACCTAATGTTGTAGAGTTAAACTACATTAAAAAGAATTGCACATCTTTTAATACACAAAACAAGTAAATTTTTGTGAAGTATATGTGGATGAATTTGTATTCATTTGGATGTATCGATTATTTTTCTCATTTTAGGTGACCCCTAGGTTCTCCATGTGGTTCATCAATCCCATGTCATGTTGTTGGATTCATCTATCCTGGTGGTTGTCTATTAACTATCCATGGTCGATCCATGGTGTGTTTTATAAATATCTCAACTATTTTCATTTTTTCTTCTCCCAAAGAACTACTATGGAGGTTATCCATTGGTTTGGCATTTGTGTTGGGTCACATTTTATAGTCTTGGAATGTTGTGTATGTTAAAATGTAGTTACTCATTATTTAGTGGTGGTTTACATACATTCTTCTTCATCTAGAAATGGTAAATGATTCTTTGAGGTAAGGCTTCCCTTTTTTCTCATCATTTGTGTATTCTACAGGGGGGTTGATTTTCTCAACATAAGAAATTTTTTTGTCCCAAATTAATAAAAAATAATGAATTTTATAAAATAAATTCAAATTGGTATAAGGATTTTATTCAAATATTTTACATTTTTCTATTGATATTGTTGATAATTTCAATTCTATCAGATAACTACCCACTAAAAATCATGGGTTTTGCAGTGTTTTGTTTGTGCTGTATACACTTGTTGTGGATTTCACATTTATTGAACTTGATTTGGTATCACTCTGAAAATGGAATGGGGAATTAATTATTCATTGGTTATTAATATTAATTCACGAGGATCATATGGATTCTGTGATAAAACAATTAAATTAAGAAGTGTAATTAATCATGGGATTATTTTCTAAATCTGGATCTTTGTTTAGATTTCGTTTGTGTGGTAATGTGTTCATGGAAACAGTTGTGTGTTGTGGGTTGTTTTGGGTGGTTCTAGGGATGAACATGTATATGAAACTTTTGCATGGAGACATGGTGGGATTTAAGGTTGAGAGAATGACTGATTATGGAATTGATGGTATGTATTGTGCCTTGGGTTTGTAGTTCTGATTGTTTTATTGTGTGTTGTTGTGTTGTAGTTTTGATATGGGGTTACCTGGTTGACATGTTGGTTTGGGTAGTATGACTCTAAAAATGGATTTTTTTCCCTATGGGTAATTCATCCTGATTTACTGCATGATTAACATGAACAATAGATCAATTTTACTTCAGTGGAAGGTTTTTTTGATTTCTGAAGAATGCATGCTAATTGAGAGGAAATATGAAGCCCCTTTAGTTAAATATTAATTTTTCTATGATTTCTGGTTTATGTTGTAATGAGGGACATTCATGGATGTTATGGATCATAAGTTAATTAATATAAAAGAAAAGGGTTCAAATTTTTAGGAATTTGGAATGTGGTCATGTGATAATGAATATATAGAAACATAATTGACAGATCTATTTTTCTTGCTTAGAGTTGTTAATTTAGTGGTATCAGCAACGAAGGGAAATTTTTAGTTTGCTAGTTATTTTTTTATGAACCCATATGTTGGGATTGTGTTAATTGTAGAGAATTATACTTGTATCTCCCTTGTCAATTTTGTATGCAACATACCCTTGATGAGGACTATGTTCGAAACACCACCATTATCGACTGAGAGGTTGCCTTTCTGAAACATCATAGTAGAAGGATGGATGGGTGGCCACCCACTCTTCTCTTCTCCCTCTTCCAGAAGGTGATATCCCAAGATTCCTCAAGAATGTTTTGGTGAGACATGAAACCCAAGTTTGTGAGGGTGATTTGTGATATTATATCCTTAGTATATTTAGGATTAGATGTGATTTGTGTCCTCTGTGTCTTTGGGATGACATAAGCTCAATGTCCCAAGTGTCTCAGGATAACATGTGGTGTGTATTATCCCCATAGTGTGTATAGGATGGATGTGATGTGGATTGTGGGCTAGGTGTGTTTGGTCAAGATGTTATGTGGGTGGTTTCCTAGGTGTGTGAATGTGGGATGTGATGTAGTATATTGAGAAAGGGTGGATGTGAAAGGACTTTTTCTATTAGGAAAGTTAATATAATCAGTGTAAACTAGTGTGGGGTAACCAATAATGGATTAGTTTTACATTACATTATATTACATGGTCTGTATTGTTTTGTTAGGAAGCCTTGGTGATGTTGGGAGGGATATTATATCCCTAGAGGTTCATTTTTGTTCTACTTTTTATCATGGGTACACAACTATGATCCTTTCACATGTCCATGAGAGAGATTGATTAATGAAAGAGTATACTCATATGATTACCTTATGTATATTCAATATTTTCAGTTGTCCTAGAGAATCATGTGGACCATGCAGTGAATTACTAGCTCGAACATTGGGGATAGCTACAATGTCTCTGTTTAGAATTTCTTTTGGTACATTACATTGGACACTTTGGTTACACGTTTTATTGCTACACATGCATGTGGGATTGATTTTGGGTTACTTATATTATAGTTATGGAATTGGTTATGTTTGGCTCATATTATAACCCAATATTAATTAATTAAATGGGTAATTAATCCCATCGAGTGAGAATTGTACACCCTTGGTGCTAGTCACCACATTGGGGTCAAGGGGATGCCAGACCGAGGGGATATAATATCACATTTTTAACTTCCATCCAAGGAAGTTCATCTATGGATAGAGGCTGACATGGAAATGAAACTTCTAAAAGACCTCCAAAACATTAAAAAACTTCCCTAAAACAATAAAATCATAACCATGGTATTATATAATATCAATATACAAAAAAATTGTAATTTAATCTGTAATGGTGGTGTAAAATGGAGGGGAATGATTTTATATATTGGGATTTAAATAGTTGTTTTTAGGATTCATTGTACACAACTACCCACACCTCTAAAATGGAATAAAACAATCAAAATATATTCATAGGTTTAGTAAAAGATAATTGTCAAATTCCCAAATATGAAATATTATTTCTATGATATTCCACCATTAAAATAACAAAAATATTATTTTTATTATTTAAATTTAAATGATCATATGTAACTATCATTTTTAAAATAATTATTTAAATGATATTAAATAAATTCTGTAATTTTTATCAGTTTCTTAACATTGAATATCAATTATCATCCTTATTTATCAATACTATAATAATGAAATATTTATTTAAATAAATAAAAACTATTTATTTAATAAATATACAATTATTCACTTCAAGTAACTCAGTATAATATATTCATTTTAATAACTGTGTAACTAAATAATTATTAATAATATTCTATTCACTAAACTTCCAAATAAAAATTTATTAATTTTTTACCTTTTCAATAATAAATAATAGACTTAATTCAACTAACACATTGTAATATTGAGTCTCCAGTGACTAATGTTTCAAAATCCTCCTAACATAAATATATATTATATTATAAAATATGAATTAACTTTAATCGTAATTTTTAATTAAAATAATTAAAATTAGATTCTTAATATTGTTAGTGTGTGTCCATCTATGAATCAATATCATTGGATTTATGCAAGCTTATATAAATGTCCTGGATTAGTGTGTAGAATAATTTCAAATAATTTAAAGATAATACAATTAATATCCCAATGAAAAAATACATTGTTATGGACATTATCTCTAATATAATATTGTTTTCATGATATATCTCTAAACAAGAAACCTATTTTGTAATCACACAGTAGGCTTGATTTATTTTTCTTTGGACTTCTGAAATGAACACATTAATAAAACACATTGTCAAGTATTTAATATGATAGTAACATGACAACAAATGTTACAGATTTATATTCTTCCACTAACATGAAAGGTGTAGATACATTCGTTAATTATTTAATTAATGTAATATCCCAAACAAAACACCCCACACATGCATCCTATTCACAATTATACGTCCATATGATGCACATCCATTCATAAATTTTTTTATTTATATGATAATGTAATAATATTCGTAATTATATGGACTATAACACATGACTATTGATTGAAATTGATAGTGACACACAAATGTTAGGACTCATTTTGGGGAGTTTTTCACTCTGGACATCTTTCATTGATATTTCTATATGATAACATCATGAGAAGAATCCTCGATGTAATATGACCCACACCACATGATAAAAATGAATAAATAATATATAATTAGAAAAATAATCACTAAACCCTAAGACATATTTCTAGTAAAATGTTCATAGAATTCATAGGTTCTAGTTATTGTGAGGAACTTTAATAAACATTCAAAAATAGGAAAAAATAATTAAATAATCACATTTTTTTACAAGTAGAAAAATCATTATATGATTATATATTTCATTACATTAGAGTAATAAAAATAACTATATTAGTTGATTATAAAAAACTACCTCAGTAGACTTCGACATTCACTAGAGAAAACTACCTATTTTGAACTCCTTAGATCATACATAATAATCATGTATATGATATTTTATGGTTATAATTATTGGGCCTTCCGTATATTAGGGCCATGTTTGTTGGAGAAGGTATCTGGAGGGTTGATTTTTTTTCATATATGTGTGTTTTCATTTTTTGTCAAACATGATAAATGAATTCAACTTGTAAAAGTTGAGAATTGGATTTAGAATGGATATAATACTAAATTAGATGATGGTTTTTTGTTTTTTAATTAAGAAAATTCATAAGTATCTAGAAAAACATATGATGCATGATTGATGGTGGGAGGGGGTAGTGCTGCCAATCATATTAAATGTTCAATATAATAAATTATGCTACTGGAATATAGGGAAGTTTCAATACCTTATTTTGAAAATCTGACGATGATAAATATGATCCATCAAAGGATATATAACATTTCAAATGAAGATTGTGACTAAATCTATTTCAACCAAAAGGGTTTTTTATTCGATGAAGATATTATTTTGGCATGATTTCTTATTGTTTTCAAAAAAAATTGGCCACATAATCAGGTGTTTTGTTTTCCAGTAATTTATTTTTTTGGTTCATATTTTTCTAACTATAAAACAATGTATCATAGACTGCATTGGAGGTACACCGAATGGATGATGAGAAATTGAAAATGAAAGAAATAGCTATGTAGAACAAGTAGCATGCTATGGGGACTGTGTGGGGAAAATAGTTTGTGGGAAGATCAAATTTTGAGGGATGTTTGACATATGTGGGATTAATATATTTTGTGTTTGTGAGACAGTTTCTTGAGTCACCACAATGACAGTTCACATGAGGTAGGAAATTTTTCTATTCATAGAGTGGAATGTAAACAATTCATTGGATTCTCATAGTTATCAGGATTCTCACAGTTCGAATTGATGCTTGTACCACCTCAATAATTTGGGAAAATTGGATTATCAATGTTTATGGATCTATTTTACATTATAAAGACCAAGAATAACATATTTTGATATATATAATTATATAATAAGTAATCATTACTTCATGAATAATTGGGAGATGTCCAAATAATTTTTTAAATGAAGAAGTTCATGAAGGATAAGAGTTAATAAAGGAAATATTTCCAACATGTAGAAAATATATGGAATTCAGAAAGTTCATGGATATTGTTTTAGTCCTCTAACAATAATATAGTTCATGCAAAAGGAGATAATTCATAAGAAGAATAGTTATTCTGCTTAAGAAGAAGTGGATAGTGAAGCACCTGTGCGATGTAGTACAACTCAGTTCGCGGTGGAAACATGATTGTTCGCGATTAGAAAAAGGATTTTTGGGATGTGTATAAAAAAGAATTAAAAAATTTGAAAACTAATAGTATGTGAAATATCATTATGAATTACAAGATGTTCTAACTGGAAACTAGTTAAGAAAGTGAAGAATTATTTTGAAAGGTCAAATTCGAGATGGATGATCTAGAAGCACCATAACCTTATATTACCTAATTTCTACTCAAAGAACCACAAACATTGTAACGTCCCAGTTCTGGAAGCCACCCAGAGGTGCCCCGTACCCGGTTGGTCACATGACCTCAAGCGCATTTCCCAAAACGCAAGAGTCTACCGACTAACAGCGAGGGCCTTCGGTGTGATATTGGGGAAACTATGCCCTCATTAGCAGAGTACACAGTGGAAGAGAAAAACAAATAGCACCAACAACAGAAGCAGTAGGCATATATACAAGAGTAAAAGATAAATATTGGAAGAAAAACAAATAAACAACTGGAGACGAAATATGTAAATGAAGCATGATATATATATGCCTAGAAAAACAGCCAAACAAGTCACAATGATGAGTTCAGTACTAAGCCAATGTACAAAAGAAAAATAGACGAGAAACTCCTAAGCATCGCAAGACATAGCTTGGTCTCATGCTCTCCTGCTCCAGTGTAATCACGAACTTGATGTAGAAGGGCGCTTTCCCTTATCTACACCTAAAACAATATTACCTGTTTGGTCCCAAAAGCATGACGCAAACAGGGTGTGAGACAAATTCCCAAAAGGAAACCACCCAACGATCTGTGCCTAACAATTAGTGAATATATGGAAGGTAATGTACAGTAATCAGTGAAGAGTAAGCAGTAAACAAGATAATACACAGCAGTAACAATCCACAGTTTCCAGCATATAATATACAACATGAAACAACCACTCAAGCATGTATAAAAAAAGGTAACCTCTGGGTTGTTTTCACAGTCGAACCACTAAGGTTCAACCTACAAATACTAGCAACCCACTGGGAGGCACACACAGTCTCACCCCACTGCTTCAGCTAAGGAATAGACTCTCTAAGGAAGCACTCACCATCAATTCCCTCTATAGTCTCATATTATAATAATGGCTCTCGAGGGAACCACGCAACGTCTCATTCCCCCTGTGGCCCACGTCGAGGAACTACATAATCTCTGAGGAAGGACTCAACGCCAATTCCCACGGTGATCTCGCATCGTAAATTAAAGACAATCTGGAGAAGTTCTTATGTCCATTCTCCATATGGCCCACTACACTAGGTTTTCACAGACCTGTGTAAAACAAAAATTCAATGTGCGCGTATAATCCCATGTAAACCTCAAGAACTACATGGCTATCATTCTAAGGCACAACAACATAAAAATACAAGAGATCCACTATCCTACAACTAGGCATGGAAACTGTTAAATGCCGAACAGAAAAACAAGCATGGAAAAACATCGAGAGCACAGTACTATTTACCCTATTCACAAGCAATGACCTTTACAAAGGCATACGAGAAACCAAGAAAAAACAAGGACAAAATAGAAAAACATGTAATTCCCCATTCATTGGTATTGGTGTAAACTGCACATAATATTCAACAACATCCTACAGAAAGGCACAAATCATTTACCTTTATTATAGGAGAACGATATACATGATCCACAATGATTGATTCTCTATAGAATGATGAGGATCTTAGAAAACATACAAAACACTCAACCCTCGATATATTGAGAATGATGATAAATCGGAAAACAGGGATCTAGGAGAAGGAATAACTCACTGCCTTTGTTCCAACGCAATCGACGGCGGTCGATTCGGAGCACAGACGGAGGGTCAGTAATACGGAGGAGAATTGCGGTCGTACGGGTCACTCTCAGATGAAGAACCTGGAGAAGGAGTGTTTTCTGTCCATCAGGAACGACCTTGGAGTACATGGCGTGTACTCCATTTTTTCATACTCGCCTTTAAGCGTCCTCTACCTCACCCCTACACACCGTGTGTGTGGCTCCGACATGGACAACACACAGCATGGCGCGACAAGGGACTACACGGCATGCACTTATAATGTACAAGATGTGTACTTGAAAATTTTCTAGAAACTCCACTTTTCTCCAAAAATTGAAAAAAAGGAAAAACATACCTAAAACAAAAATCTGGGTACTTACAAACATCCCCCCTTAATGAAATCTGTACCTGAATTTCCCTAATGAGGTGGAGAAAAAGAAACCCCAAACAGCTTCGGCCACTACGATCGTACATCGGCCTCCTAATCCCAGGTCTTGTCCTGTACTTTCCTGTGATGCCATAGCACCCATACTAGAGGAACATACCGCCAACGGAGAACCTTCGTACTTCGATAGATAATCCAGATGGGATACTCTTCAAACGACGCATCTGCTTCGAGCTCATCATCTTTGAGTTGAGATACATGAGATGGGTCTGAAAAGTAATGTCATATTTGAGTGATATGAAAGACGATGTGCATGGCCTGATACCTCTGAGGTAACTACAACCTATAGTCAACTGGCCCAAATCTCTCAAATACCTCAAATGACCCAACGTACCATGGTAAAAGCTTAACCTGTCTCTGAATCCTATTTTGTCCCAACCTCGGTGCGACACGTAGGAATCCCTGATTACCGACCTCAAACTCCAGAGGTCATCTCCGTTGTTTAGCATAATACTTCTGTCAAGACTGATATGTAGCCATCATCTTCTTAGTCAACTCTATCTTCTCTAAGGTCTCTTGAACATGATGAGGTCCCAACAAAGCTGCCTCTCCTGCCTCCAGCCAGCATAAGGGTGATCAACATGGCCTACCGTATAAAACCTCGTAAGGTTTCATCTGAATAGTTGCCCGAAAACTGTTGTTGTAGGCGAACTCCACCAGAGGTATATGAATTTCCCAAGAATTGCCAATTTCTAGAATGCTATCTCAGAGAATATCCTAAAGCACCTGGATCGTACACTCGGAATGGCCATCTGTCTGGGGATGGTATGTTCTACTCAAAAGTACATGTGTTCCCAATGCCCTCTGAAGCCCCTGCCTGAACCGAGAAGTAATGTGTGCATCCCTATTTGAAACAATGAATTATGGAACTCCAGGAATACGTACAATATCTTGGATGTATAGTCATCCTAGTTCATCAACACTGAAGGTCTACTTTATTGGAAATAAGTGAGAAACCTTCATAAGTCAGTCGACATCAACCCAAACAACACATTCCATTGAAGCAACCTTGGCAATCCTGTCACAAATCCCATCACGAAATCATTCCATTTCGACTATGGAATGGGTTACGGCTGTAAAAGTCCTGCTGGATGTTGATTTTGCGCCTTCACCGGCGGACAAGTAGAACACTGCAAGATTAAACCAGCAACATCCATCTTCATACCTGGCCACCAGTACTAGAAATAAAGATCCTGATACATCTTTGTGACGCCAGGATGAACTGTCCAAACTGAGGAATTAAAATCTCACATCATATCCACACATATGTCCACTGGCACCCATACGCGTCTCTGGAAATGCAAGATCTTATCCTCTCCCACTGTCCATCTAGGAAGAGTTTTCTCTCATAACACACTCTCCCACATGACTATGCCTTCTGAGTCTGATAGCTGCCTCATCTGACCCGATCAATTAGTGTAGAGTTAACAGCTATAGAAGATAGGTCTTTTTGTCCCTGTCTATCGTGCATCTCCATATGCATCTCAGAGATTAGAGCCATAACCTTCCACTCCCTGCAGGCCTTTTGAACTACCTGAATCTGAGTTCTTTTGCTCATCACACCTGCCACTGTGTTGCCCTTTCCTAGCATATATGAATGCTCAAATTCAATATACTGAAGATACTTTACCCACCTGCGATGTCTTGGATTCAGATCATGCTGAGTAAAGATGTACTTGAGACTCTTATGGTTGGTGAAAACCACAATGTGATCCCCCAAAAGGTAATGTCACCAACAACGTAAGGCATGAACAATAGCTGCCAAATCCAGATCGTGTGTCCGGTTGTTCCTCTCATGTGGCCTCATATGCCGAGACCCGTACACAACGACTCCATCTCCCTGCACAAGAACAACACCTAGTTCGATACCTAAAGAATCACAATAAATAGTATAGATCTTTCCTGGCTTTGGAAAGACTAGTATAGGTGCTGACATAAACCTTCCCTTCAACTACTAAAAGGATGACTCACAAGAATCTGACCATAATAACTTCTCTCCCTTCTTGGTCATACCTGTCAAAGGTGCTTCTTAGCGTGATAAGTCTTGAATGAAGCATTTGTAGTATCTAGCTAGCCCTAAGAATCTCTGTACCTCAAAAACATTTTATGGATGCTCCTAAGAAACTAAATCTCTCACATTATATGGGTCCACGGATACTCATGCCTCTGAGATGACATGACCCAAGATGTGAATCAGATCCTCACAAAAGTGTAACTTCAAGTGTTTAGTATAAAGATGATGCTCTCTTTGTGTACTCAGAATGATCTCAAGGTGGGTAGCATGGTCGTGTAGAGTGTGAGAGTACACAAGGATATCATCCACGAAGACCATGACGAAAGAATCGAAATAAGTATGGAACACACATTTCATTGGTGCCATGAAAACTTCTAGCGAATTCGTGATAGCGAACAGCATAACTGTATACTCGTAGAGACCATACCTGCTCTTGAACGTTGTCAGAGGTATATCTGATTAACTAAACTCTACACAGCATGTACTTAAATCTATTCCCACGCCCGTGTCTCCATGCATGGCTAACCCACACGATCTTCTTAAACTGAAACTACACAAAATGTTCCTGGAGGACATGACATGTAGTAGATAGGGTTTCAACGACCTGTGTTGTTAGTTACACGGCCGACTACATGGCTGATACTACAAGGCATGTTCGGAACAAACACGGCGTGTATAGGAGGAGAGAACATCGTCATGTGTTGTTCGTGACATGGCCGAGTACTAAGAACAAGGATACACGGTGTGTTCATACACAACACGTCGTGAATGAATCGAGCTTCCCCAACCCATGTTGTTAGTTACATGTCCCGAAAAACACTCACTACTATACGGTGTGTTCCAACCATACAAGGTGTGTTCCTAGCGATTTCTCACAACCCGTGTTTCTTCTCACATAGTCAGTGAGATAGTTTAAAGACTACAATGCATGTATAAATAATGTACATGCAGTGTATTTTGGTTTTTTCAGGGAAGTAGTTCTGAAACTACTCTGATGCCCAGGATACATTGAAAAACAAGCTTGAAGGTGCCAAATTCCTATCCTTGAGGGTCCATGCTCCCCATGAATCAGTTGATGGAATCCAATAAAGTCATATATAAGGAAAAACAAGTCAATGATTCACCAATTCCCGATTCCAGAGGTCCCATAACACCTCAAGAACCAATAATTGGCATTCATTTAAGCAAGGTAAAAAACATTCATCCTTTCTATCAAACTGCAGAGATTCTATCTAGAATCTATCACAACAACATTCCTAATATACAGAAATTCTTTCACTACAACATGATATTTCTTATTCACAATAGATGGAATGGCATGAATGCATGACATCTGATTTGTAATAGGTGACTATATGACGCATGAGATGGGATACCCTCATCTCATTGGGTTGTGACAGAAATAGAACTAGAATAGTAACAACTGTAACAACACAAGTCATGTGAATCACTCTAGGTGAAATCATTACAACCTTAAATATAAAAACGTGAAACTGCAATAATCGAGGTAGTATGTCTTTTCCCGGTATATGAGTTAGCTACTTTCGAGAACATCTTAACACCATGTACCGAATCCATCATATCTTTGGCTAAAGGCTCCAAATAGTAAATCATGTGAAAAAAACCTTCTGATACCACATTGTAAGGTCCCGGTTCCAAAATCCACCCATAGGTTCCTTGTACTCGGTTTGCCACGTGGCCTCAAGCGCATTTCCCCATACAGCAGAGGATGCCAACTAGCAGCAAGGGACATGGATGTGATAGTGGGGAAACTATGACCTCATTTGTAGAGTACACAGTGGAAGAGAAAATCAAATAGCAACAACAACAGATGCAGTATACATATATAAAAGAGTAACTGATAAACAACAGAAGACTAACAAATAATCAACTGGAGAAGAAATATATAAATGATTCTTGATACATATATGTCTAGGAAAGCATCCAAACAAGTCACAATTCTGAATACAGTACTAAGACAAAGTAGAAAATAAAAACATATGATAAACTCCTCAACATCGCAAGCCTCGGCTTGGTCTCATGATCTCCACCTCTAGTGAAATCCAGAACCTAAAGTAGAAGGGCTCTTTCCCTTATCTACACCTGCAATAATATAATATGTTTGGGCCCAAAAGCCTGACCTAAATAGGTTGTGCGACAAAGTCCCAATAGGAAACCACCCAAAGATATGTTCCAAACAGTCAGTGAATATATGGCAGGTAATGTACAGTAATCATTGAACAGTATGTAGAAAATAGGATAATACACAGCGATAATAATCCATAGTTTCTAGCATGTCAACTACAACAAGAAAAAACCACTCATTAAAGAATAACACAAAGGTAACCTCTGGGTAGTTCACACAGTATAACTCCTAAGGTACAACCTACATGTACTATCAACCCTATGGGAGGCACACATAGTCTCACCCCTATGGTTCAGCTAAAGTATAGACTCTCTTAGGAGGCACTCACCGCCAATTCCCCCTATAGTCTCGTATCGTAATAAAGGCTCTCTGGGGAAGCACTCAATGTCTCATTCCCCCTGTGTCCCACATCGAGGAACTACAAACTCTCTAAGGAAGCACTCAATAGAAATTCCCCCTATGGTCTCGCAAATTAAATTAAAGACACTCTGGAGAAGCCCTTACGTCCATTCTCGATATGGTCCACTACACTAGGTTCTCACAGCGTTGTGTAAAATAGACATGCATAGCACGGGTATCAGCCCAAGTAAACCTCAATAACTACATGGCTCTCATTCTATGTCACAACAGCATAACATTACAATAGTTCCATTATTCTACAACTACACATGGAAACTAGAAAACACCGAACAAGAAAACAAGCATGGAAAAACATCCATAGCACAACACAATTTACCCTATTCAAAGGAAATGACCTCTACAGAGGCATTCCAGCAATGAAAGAAAACATCAAGGTCAAAACATGAAAACATGCAATATCCCATTAACGGTTATTGGTGGAAATTGCACATATTATTCAACGACATCCTACAGAATGGCACTAACCACCTACCTTGATGCTAGGAGAACTATATACGTAAACCACGATGATTGATTCAGATTAGAACATTGAGGATATGAAAAAAATATCCAAAATGATCAACCCACAATATCTTGAGAAAGAGAGAAATTTGAAACAAGGCTCTAGTATAAGGAATAACTCACCGCTGTGGTTCCAACACAATAGACAACATTAGATTCAGAGCAGGGACGGAGGATCGGTAATCTGGAGAAGAATCGTGGTCATACTGGTCACTCTCGGATGAATAACCTGGAGATGGAGTGTGTTCTATCCATCAGGAGTGACCCCAGTGTGTTTAACGAAAAAAAGAAAATACACTACATGTACTTCTTGAGTACATGGTGTGTACTCCATTTTTCTGTACGCCACCTTATGCGACCTCCACCTCACCCCTACACACCGTGTGTGTGGCCCGGACACGGCCAACACACGACCTAGAATGAAAAGGGAGTACATGGCGTATACTTATAATGTACATGGCGTGCACTTCAAAATTTTCTAGAAACTCCTCATTTCTCAAAAAATCTAGAAAAAGGAAAAAAATACCTAAAACGAAGATCCTTGTTCTTACAAACACTATTAGTTTCCTTTCAAAGTGTTACACGATTTTAAGGGAACATCCTACTTATGGTATTCCATGGAAAAGGTTTTTTTTCTAGTAGACTGGGAGGTATTTGAATTTTTTCCAAACCATACAAATGATGTAGCTACTCTTGTTAGGTGGTGAAACATGTAAATTCTTGTGTTCATGTGTAAGTACGAACTACCGTCTCCTTGAACGATGCATTTCATTTCTTATCTCCAAATGTTATGTACTATTATAAATACATACATATACTATATATATAAGATATATATGATATCTACATCATGAATATCTTTCATAAGATAATGGATATTTGACAACATGAACAACTTGTAATTATAAGGTGTACATTTTTTAATCAAGTACCAAATATTGAGAAAATGAACGTTATTAACTTAAATGATTACATAATTTTTATAATCTGGTAATCAATGATATAAAAGTAATAATAAACTTGGAAAAGTTTCTTAAGAATGTATTTATTAACTTTAGTTTATTATTCAGGAGATTAAAGAATGAATATGTCTTGTCAAACATGAGGTAAGGGACTTCATATCAATCTCCATTTATTGAGGCATATTTCGTCATAACGCATGACATTTTTATATATGCTATATATGCACATTTGACTTTTCATTTCCTTCAAACGTAATCTTTTTCTACTAAGCGTTTTACTAAATGAAAAAAAGGAATGTTTCTTTTTAACGTAAGAGGTTACTACAACCTTTCTGTTGTCGTGAGTTTTATTTGATCATCTACTTCCATAACATTATAAAATGATTTTAAAAGGAAAATAAATACTATATAATCTTTTATGTATTATTAGTATTGAAAATAGTTTTGATAATCGATTTTTTCATGTTAATATATTTAAATGATATATTGTGATTGACATGTGGAAATGTTATCTTTTCATTATGTTTGTTTAATGTATAATGAATATGTTATTGTTCTTGGGAATTATTTATGTATATGGGTGGTTCTGTGACAAACCTAGGGTGGGTGAGCCCGAGATAGCTCTCCAAAGCATCGAGTAAAGCGATAGAGGTAAACATGAATGTTTCTCTTATGAGATTTAGGGAATATATTGTGATGGGTATTCCAAATGTAAATCCCTACTTAGTTGTGTTATCTATAATGTATGAATGATATAGGGGTCACAAGTTACCTTTACAATTTAGGTTTTCATTGTGTTATTCATAAATCATATTAATTTATGAGGTATGTTAAAGATCTTATGTTATGTTTGTAATGATGAACTAATGTTTTCATTCTTCGTTTTATAACCCTTATTCAGATTTTATTATTATATCATTTTTTGAAAATTTTTTCACATGACGTAAAGAAGAATAGGGTCATGGATGAGATCAATGAAAATTCATGTTGTCTAAAATTTGGAACTAGGCGTGTCTCTTTTTTTCAAGTTTTTTTATTTTGTAAAAAAACGTAAACTGAGTAGAAGTGTCTACTTTGTATCTTTTGAGATGTAATGTAATAGTTATGGCCTAATTCTCTATAACTCTAAACCTAAAATGATCCCCATTGATAATTATTGTTTTAATTCAAGATTATATAATTTTTATGTTCGAGTCCATATATTAGGTATCAGAGGTTGGTTTAGATAACATTAGGAGTAAGGGTATTGTTAAATTAATATCCATAAATTAATTTATGTTATTATATAAAATATATTGCATTTAAATATTTCCATGTTGCTTCGACTAAGATATTTTTGTGTTATGAATGGTTTGTCATAGAGGGAACAATGAATATTTTCTAGGAAATCCTACATAGTGAAATGACCTTCTAAATCTGCATCCTGAGATGGTACGAAATCAAAGTTGAACAACTTGTTACAGTGGTGACTCAGTTGAATCAGGTGATAATTGGTGGTTGTGTTTATTGATCATATTTTGGTCTATTCTAAAAGTAAATAGGAGATTGAATGTTATTTAAGGGTTTTATTTCAAGCCTTAAAAGAAAAAATCTATTTTTTAAATTCAGCATGTGTGAGTATTGGTTACATAAACTTTCATTCCTTTGTCACATTATTTTAAAAAAAATAGAATAACTATTCATCCGGCTAAAAAAATTTGTTGAAGAATGGACCAGACCCAAAAATATTACCGAGATCCATAATTTTCATGGTTTAGAAGGATATTACTAGAGGTTTGATGAAAATTATTCATGGTAATCTAGTCCAAAGACAATTGTAACTCGAAAAGATTTTAAGTACATTTGGACAATAGAATGTGATGATTGTTTTCAGGAAATGAAAATATTATTGGTAAGTGCTCCAGTTCTGGCACTACCTTATAGAAATGGTGAGTTTGTTATTTACAGTGATGCTTTGATGAAATGACTTGGTTGTGTCCTTATTCAAAATGATTAGGTAATTTCTTATTCATCATGTTTGTATAAAGTAGATATAGTAAATTACCCTACAACTAATTTGGAATTACCTAATGTTTTTTTTTCATACAAATTTTGAGAAATCATTTTATGGAGTAAAATGTGAAATATATACTGACCATAAAAGTTTGAAGTATATATTCACACAGAATAAATTGAACATGATACAAAAGAGATGGTAGTAATTAATCATGTATTAAGAGTGCACGATCCATTACCATCATGGGAATGAATATAAAGTGCCTGATGCCTTGAGTCGAAAAAGTAATGCTTCATTAACCATGCTACATTTGGAAATAGATAAATTAGTTTTTGATTTGGTGAAAATTTTCATAGAAGTTATTTGTGAATGAAATTGTTCTAATTTGTTTCAAGTGTTAGTGAGATAATCCCTATCAAACAGAATAACGCAAGTGCAGAATGAAGATAGTGAGTTGCAAGAAAATGGTAGAGTTGGTTTAGAAGGGTAATTTACATGATTTTAACATTGATAATTATTGTGTTATGTGGTTTGTAAAGTGATTATTCATTCTTTGTGATTCAAAGTTGAATAATGAGTTATTTTGTGATGCTCATAGTTCCTCATTTTCAGTACATCCTGGCAGCACTTAGATGTATACTGATCATTGGGAGTATTAATGTTGGGATGGAATGAGAAGAGATATTTAGGATTTTACTGTGAAGTGTTTGTCTTGTCAGCAGGTTAAAGAAGAGAGGCTGTTATCGAAAGGGATGCTTTGGTCTTTATCGAAAGTAGAGTGGAAATGGGGGAAAAATTATCCATGGACTTCATAGTGGGATTACCAAATACATCTTGAGTTAATAATCCAATCTTGGTTATTGATGTTAGATTGAATAAATCTTCTCATTTTTTCCCTATTCAAGATACATTGTCACTTGATCAACATGCTCGATTGTATGTTAAATTGATTTTCAGGTTGCATGGGGTTCCCCTCTCTATTTTATCGGATCATGATCCTAGGTTTACTTCTAACTTTTGGAATGGCCTTCAAAAGTCCTTGTGTGCTGAATTAAATTTTAATACAGCTCTTCAACCTCAATCAGATGGTCCGTCAAAATGAAAAATTCAAAAAATAGAGGATATTTTAAGTGCTTGTTCACTGGATTACCAAGGAAGTTGGGACCAAATCATTCTTTGTTTGATTTTTCATATAATAACAGTTTTCATTCCAGAATATAGATGGATCTGTTTGATGCATTATATAGGAAGCATTGTAGAAATCTATCTTTTTTGGATGATGTAGGTTACAAAAATCTCATGGGACCATAATTAGTTAATGAGATGGCATAAAAGGTTCATTTGATTCATAAAAACATGATAATATCTTAGAGTAGGCTGAAAATTTATGTGGATAATAGGAGGAAGGATCTATCATTATTGGTTTGTGAAAATTTCTTTCTCATAGATTCTCTATGGAAAACTATAATGTGTTTTGGTAAGAAGGTAAAGTTGAGTCTGAGGTTAATTGGAACCTATGAAATCCCAGATAAAGTTGTATCAGTTGTATACAGAGTGGCATTACCTCCATGTTTATCCTAGGTATACAATGTTATTCATTTATCCGTGTTGAGAATTTATATTCCAGATTCATCTCATGTTTTGAGTATAGAGGAAGATCAATTGGAATAGAATATCTATTATGAGGAACAACGAGTCTAGATTATTGACCGAATAGATAAATTATTGTTGAATAAGTTAATTAACTAGGTAGTGGTTTTGTGGGAAAACCATATGGTTGAAGAGGAAATGTGGGAATCTGAAAATGCTATGCAGGATAAATACCCCCATTTATTTAATATGTTAATAAAATTGCAAGGACGCAATTTACAAAAGGGGGAAGGATGTAACATCCCAGGTAAATAAAGAAATAATACATTTTATTTTAATTAATATTGGTGAATTAAATATTAGTTCTCTTTAAATTGGATGGTGTGTTCAATGGCTTACCCAATACGCAATAATGGGTTTCCTTGAAATCTTATGTTACACACTAATACTATTAAATAATTATTTTAAATGGGAGTTAAATCCTAGCCGTTGTTTTGGAGATAATGAATAGAACTAACTAAAACATTATTATACATGTTTCTTAAAGGTTTTTATATTTATTTAATAAATGTTAGATGCTTAAAATGTGAATGAATCTAATTTAAATAAAAATTTACATCAAAAGGTCGATTTACAACCTTTTGATAGAGAACCATATTTAAATCTCATTTTGGTCACTTTTATATGTTCTATTTGATCAAATAAAATTATTATTTATAATTGGGACACCAAAATTTACGTTGTGTAAAATTATGGAAATTTTCAGATAAAATTTCTTTTTTGATGAATAGTGAAAAATAATGAATTTTAGATCAAATATTCCTTTTAATCTAATTTATTTATAAGAATAGATTAACTATATAATTGGATGTAATGTTAAATTAGATTATATTTTTACCACTTAATCTAATGGAGTTCATTGGAATTAATTTCACTATGAAATTGCACATAAACAACTACTAATCATTTGAAAGATACTATTTCATAAAAACACGCTGTTAATTTTGTAAACATGGAATTAATATTAAATTAATTTATGCCACATATTTGTTTTAAATATTTTAAAATAGACATCATTTTTTATTTTGGATTATCAAATACATCTTAGGCTTAATTTTTTGAATTTTTCTGAAAAACATAAATTTTTGATTAATAGTGAAACCACTAAGTAATAGTAAAAAAATTGACTTTTTCATATTAATGAAATTTTACCGCTTCTGTGAATTGAATTTCAATAATATGACATACCTAGTTTTTATTAGTAACTAAATTTTGGTTCAATGAGATGGAAATAATTTTTGTAGAATAGTATCTTTTTACTTTTATATACCGTAGTTAAAGGTAAATCGGGTAATTAAAGGTTAAAAAAATATTATAATAATTAAAATTTTCTTACCACCCATCAAAAACTTATTGGATGAGCAATGGCCGGCCATGGGCATCCATGGGTCGATTTTGGGACCCCATAGAGCCACTTAAGAGTGATAATGACAATTTATTTCAATTAACGTAAAGTAAATTCAATAATGAAATAAACAAATAACTTTTAGTAAATTAAATTTTACATAAAGATATATAAGCTCTAATTTAGAATATAAATTTTCTTTGGAAATATAAAAATATTTCCAACATCATGATATTTTTTTAATAATTTTTAGACATCATATAAATAAAATTATTTATGACACAAAAATGTTGGAGTATTTAACACACTAATAAATGATTTAAATAAATAATATTATCAATATTAAAAAAATATCCAAAAAATATCCAATTACTATTGTATGATTTTATATCGACCATAAGTCATCTTATATTTTACATTAATTATATTTTGACCTTTTGAAACTGAAGATATGTTTATAATAAAATAATTTTTTCAAGCATTCCTAAAGATCCCCTCTTCGCCCTTATAAAATATCCTCTCTTCTAACCAATTCCTTACACCTCTCAAGCATTTTTCCTCATCCAAACTCTACGTAATTAAGCTCCAAACATCCATCTCTCCCACCTAGAATCATGAACATATGCCTAAGGAAAATAAATATGTCTTTTTTGTCCCAACCAAAGGGAGTTACCCAAATTAAACATAACAATTTCTTTTAAATTCATTTATTTTATTTTACTTCTCCAACCAATAAAATCATTTTAATCCTTTCCATTATAAAAAAACCAGTTTCATCAATATACTAGGATGTTTTTATGAGAAGTATGCGAACTACACTTACACACACCTTCATCTAATGGGTAAAGAACATAATGTTTCTGTGAATGGAAAACTAACATCTCACGATACAATTATTGTTCAATTATTTCCTACTACCTCTCATGGTGGCCATTATTATGGAACTGTTTTATATATGAAATATATTATGTTTATTTTTTCTTTATTATTTTTTAATTTCCATTTTTTCAGGCATTTATGGTTTCCATTATGGGTAAATACGATAATTTTATTTGAGGAAATGCGGACTACCGCTGCCTCAAAGTCATATGACTCGCTAATTCCTTATGTGGGATGTATAAAGGATGGAATTAATGATATTATATATGATATTATACTGGAATTATAATATACCTTTGTATCATTATGTTTTAATTCAATTGAAATAATAAATAGAAATGAAAGTAGCATTCATGTGTACATACGGCTTACCGGCTCTATTAACAGTGCATTTCATTTCTTATCTCCAATGTTATGTACTATTATAAATACAAACATATACTGGATATATATAAAATATATTATATCTAAATCATTAATATCATTCTGATGATAATGGATATTTTACCACATGAACAACTTGTAATTATAAGGTGTTCATTTTTTACTCAAGTACCAAATATTTATGAAACGATCGTTATTAACATAAATGATTACATAATGTTTATAACTTGGTATTATGTTATATAAAAGGAATAATAAACATTTAAAAGGATCATAAGCATGTATAAATTAACTTTAGTTTATTATTCTGGAGATTAAAGAACAAATAGGTCATGTGAGACACAAGGTAATGTACTTCATCTCAATCTCCATTCATTGAGGCATATTTTGTTTTAATAAAAGTCTATGTTTTATACATTTTATAAACACCTATGAATTTTCATTTCATTCAATGGGAATATTTTTCTACAAAGCGTTTTACTAAATGAAAAAAAAGAATGTTTCATTCTAATGTAAGCATTGATAATGAACTTTACGCCGCTGCGTGTATTATTTGATCTTTAGGTTCATTAACAAGCTAAAATGTTTTTAAAAGGAAAATAAAACCCATATAATCTTATATGTATTTTTGGTATAGAAAATAGTTTTGACAATGAATTTCTTCATTTCAATATATTTAAATGATATATTTTAACTGATATGTGGAAATTTTATCTTTCCATTAAGTTTGTTTTTGGTGTTATTTATATGTTATGGTTCTTGGGAATTGATTACATATATGGGTGTTTCTGTGATAAAACATGGGTAGGTGAGATCAATAAAGCACTCCAATTCATTGGGTAATGTGGAGGAGGTAAACCTGAATGTTTCCCCAAAGAGGTTTTGGAAATATACTGTGATGGTTATTAAAATGTTACTCCCTATGTAGCTATGATAGCTACAATGTATGTATTATTTGGATGCCACAAGTTTCCATTATGATTTATGTTTTCTATGTGTTATTAAAAAATATTATTATTTCATGAGGTATGTAAAAGTGATTATTCTATATATGTAAAGATGAACTACTATTTTCATTCATTGTTTTATAACCCACACAGAGCTTTTATTCTCATCCCATGTTTTGAAAAAAATATCACATGACTAATAGAAGAATAATTTCAATGATGGGATCAAGGAAATGTTTTGTAGTCTAAACTTTTTATCTTGTCATGAATATTTTTTCCAACATTTTTATGTTGTAAAAAAATAGAAACTGAGTAGAATTGTCTACTTTGAAACTCTTGAGATGTAATGTAATAGTTATGGCATAATTTTCTAAAATTATAAACCTAAAAAGATCTTCAATGTGAATTATTCATTTTATTCAAGATTATGTAATGTTTATGGTTGGGTTCTTATAATAGTGAATAACAAAAATTATCGATTTCACTAAAATAATCATTTTTATTACTAGAAGTCTATTTTTGATATGAATCGTATAATATCTTCAGAATGTTTAATGTAAATTTAGGAATATTATAAATGAATGTATTTTATATTTATATCATGAAATATGTAAATTAATTATTTAAAAATGATAAATTAAGTGATTGTATTTTTGTGAAACATACAAGTATATTTTCTATTTTATAATTATTATAATAATTTAAATGAGAAATTATAATCATAAAATAATATAAAAAGTTTATATTTTGTTGTATTATGATAATAAAATAATTTTATTGGACCTGAATTAAATTTTAAATTTGTCATAACTATAATTATAATATTAAAATCTATATTTTTTGAGTAAAAAAAATTCAATTTTAAGATAAAGTTGTTATATTAATAAAATTATTTTTATAAAATCGATATAATGATCAAATAAAATTTTTGAAATATGGTTAGGTTGAACATTAATTTATTTTCTAAATTTTTTAACTTTGGATGAACAATAAAATATAGTAATTTATGGTATAATTAATATACATAAATTATTGATTCATAGATAACGTATGAATGATATAAGTACTCTTCTAACAATTTAAAATGAACTATTTAATATATAATTTCACAAAAATATTAACTATTTATTGTCATGATCAAAAAAAATGACTAGAATACTGAAAAAACACCCCAGTCCTACACTATAAATACCTCCCCTCACCCCCTCCTCTCTTCACAACACCAATGCTTTGAACATTGTCCAATTCATTCCCAATACTCATTAGAATTCTCTACCATATGTTCAGGATGCATTATACTCAATAATTGTTCAGAACCATTTCTATTAAGGTGGTTCTCAATGAGATGGACTTAAGATGTAAAAACCTCTTTGTTTTTCACTATTTTCATTTCAATTTTCATTCATTCTTTATATAATCTACTAACCTAGTATATAAAAACATTCTTGGAAACTTATTATCATATATATTGTTGATTTTTATTATTTGAATATAAAATCTACCATATTTTTTCTTCACATATTCCTTTTGTTCAAAAAAAAGAAAACATTGTTCGTGAGGTGCCGGTTTACCACCATCATTGATGGTAGGACTTAATTTCCCAATTTTGCATCAAAAAATATTTATAAATATATAATAATGATTGAACATGATTATATTATAATTATTATAAATTTTTAAAATTTATGGAACCATTATATTTTCACAATACTTTTTAATAAATTAGAAATATGTTGCGATGATCAAAGAAACACCAAATTAATCTACACGGTTATCAATAACTTTTTATCTAATGATTCATCATTATACCATATAACAGAATGAAATATAAAACCATGTAATATTATTTAATTTTACTAATAACACATAATTTCAATCCTATATAACTATTCTTATTTAACAAGATTTTCCAATCATCTATAGAAATAAAATGAACATCAAAACAAAGGACCCAAATTTATTTTTGTGATCAGTTTGGATACTCAAAAAATATATATTTATTTATTATAGATCCATTGTAATTTTATCCAAAAAACCAACAATATATAATGACCCAAATTAATTTTTGATATAATACATTTATCATTTTATAAATAATACTTAAATTAGATGATTTAATATACTGGTGAATAATACTTTTTTATGTGATATGGCTGTATATTTATCATCATATACATTATATGATAATCTTCATTGAATGCTCGAGATGAGAGCATGAATGAGAGGTAAGTATAAGTATGGATATAACATTGTGCATAACTATGAACACAAATGCGAAAAGGATAGAATTTCCACAATGGATAGTTTTGTGTGATAGTGAGTGGAGAGCCTCTCTATAGTAGGTTGGCCTTAAAGGGAGTATGAGAAAACCAAATTGAGTATGAGATTATTTATAGGTATATTATATTGAAAATATCATAATGAAGATGGATCCAACATGAATATCTCATGACGTATATTATTAAGGGTGTGTACTTCTCATTTTATCAAAATAACAATGATTTTCTCACCACTCGCTCACAACTACTCACATATTTCCTCAACATCACTATCATTTCCTTCATCCATCAACATCATTGAGCCGCTACTACAACTAAATGGTGAACTACATGGTTTCCCTTATGAGATCATGAGCATGATAAATATTCAACTTTTAATGCTAGGAACTATCATGGATTTCTTCTAGAGCCTAAGGAGATCACTATGAAGTTAAAATGTAGATAAAAACATCATTCAATATAATAGGACATCAGGCTAGAAACTGTGATGTACGAATAATATAGATAAAGATCCATATAATTGGTTTCATCGTTGATATTTCTAAAATAACATATAAGTTCCATGGTTGTTTCAGATAAGTCTTTCTATAATGCAATAGTCAACATCCACTACACTACATGTTTCATTATTGTGTATTAGCGATCATGGAGCCCTAATGGATGGAGGTGGATACACAATAGAACCAACATTCTATGATATGGATCATTGTATCCAAAATTTATTGATAATATGATGTGTTTTATGATTTTAAAGTTGTTTTAGTGGTTCAGAAAATGGAATTTCTAGGATTCCTAATGATGTGGAGGCTGTAGTGGAATGTTATTTGTAGCATCTTGGGAAGACGAAGAATGAAAACATACATGTGACTATATATTAGATCATACATATACCCTATATATACCCAAAATTATTTTACTAATTTTTTGGAAAAATAACTTATAACTTTGGGAAATATGGTTTTGCATTATCCATTCAGAGGAAGGAACAATGTACAAAAACAAGTGATGAAGGATACGTCGAAGGGTTCCTCGGCAAAGTAAAATTAATTTTCATTGTAATATTATTACCCAATATAATTCAGATATCAATTATATATATAAAATAAGACTACATTAAATATTAAAATAACCTATTTATGGTGGCCTTGTATGTCAAAAATGTGCCTAAAGTAGACCAAAAAACATGGCTAACCCACTAACAAATATAAATTTTGATATTAGTAGATATGGAAAATAATGTTTTTACATAATAGAGAAGAGAATAATTATATTGTTAAAGAGAATATGATTGATTACACCCTCTATAAATAGGAGGGGGAATATGATGTTCATGGGGTGATATAATCCGGGAACTCAAATAGAGATTGAGGGAGCGAATGATAGGCTAAATGATTAGCTTGTAGCTAAAGTATATTTCCAATATTTATTACAAAGTATTATTCAAAAAAGGTCTTACTATATATAATTCTCGATGCATTATTCCTTTATATAGGAGTAGAAAATTTTTATTAAATGGGAATGGGAGGTGACCCATTTGAGAGACGTATATATTGGAGCCTAAAACATATATATATTTTAATTTGTAAATTTTTTTAATTTTTTTATTTCAAAAAATAATTTTATTGGGAATGTATTTTTAATTAAACATTGATGATAATTATACAATTTATTATTGAATTCTAATATATTGGTTGTTAGTTTTTATTATTTCCATTTCTTTGTATAATAAAAGTCCTATTTTTTTATTATAATACACGGGACAATATGGTTGTGATTTAACATTGTACATTGGGAAAAAATAAAAAAAAAATTTGGGTAAGTTAATCAAGGGATATTAGTAGGCCCTTTCATACATAGAAAGGATAGTTTTCCAAATCAAGGAAATGGTTTGGATTATTCCCAGTATTACCATACCATATCAATGCTAAAAAGTGATGTGATTGAAATAGCATTCATAAAAAAATACAGTGTCATATTTGTAAAAACCATGATTGAAATTCCAATAGAGAGGAAACCATTTCCTAGTCACATAGCTATCACTTTTTTCATTATTTATTCTTTCAATGATCTATAGACTAATAATTAATAATTAAATTAATTTCTTTTTTTCATGAAAAATAGAATAAATAAATACTCCAGAGAGATAAATTATGTTACTATTGAAAGTATATCTCTTATAGAAATTATTTCTCGTTTGAAAAAAAAAATGATATAATATTATACAAAATTAGTTCTCCCTATAAGTAGGGATATCCATTATATCATTCTTTATTTAATTTCTATAACCTATAACTTATATTTATTTTATATTGATATTGAAGTGGAATGTTATTTTTTTAATAGACCAAGAAACCATAATTTAGGTAATAATAATAATGAAATTAATCTAGATGACACTATAGATAAATTTAGTATTTCCCTTATCATAAAATAATTAAAATAAACCCAAATAATTCTGAATGGGACCAATATTCACCCAATTATCAAATCACTAAAATTAATTAACTTTTAATTCATTGAAAAATTGTTTGTGTTACATGATAAAATGAATTTTAATATTCCTAAATTCCATTGTCTTGATAGTGAATATCCAATCAATAATATTCTATAATTCACCTTTTTTATCATGATTCATTCCTAGAGGAGTTACTAATGATCATGTCATGTTGAGTTAATTCAATTCATCTCATGAAGGAGCTACTATTCAGTGCCTTTACTTCCTAAAACCTATATATTTCATGTATTGAGAATACATAAATGTTAATTACCGAAAATATTATTACAAACAACATAGAGAATATTAATAAGATATGATATATTTGATACCTAAAAATTATAATTATAAAATATATATGGGAGTTGTGAATGATTCAAGAATAATTTTTAATGATTCCCTAATTATTATTTAGATGAAGATCATATATTATTGTTTTTTTAAAAAGGCCATTTAGGAAATGATTGAAATCTGTTGGATTCTTTTTCTGATGAATATTTTACTAAAGAGTTAGAAACAAAATCCTGAATCTTAATTGAAAATATTGAAAAAAATTACCAGTTATATAGAGCACACTGAATATATATAAGAGGTATTCCTTCTATAACAAAAAATAATTCATCATCATTACTTGAAACAAATATTTATAACTAACATGTTTACTAATACAAATGCATTTCAATCAAATTTTTGAATAACAATACCACATTTGATCTAGGGTATTTATTCATAAACCAATCACTATACTAATCAATGTGATGATGTAAAATGGATAGAGTATAGTGTGGTAGAATTAAAAATAAGAAAAATCCAAAAAACATCAACAATTGAGAGTGAAATCAACATTATAATTGAGATTTAGTGAAAAAATCTTGCTAAACAATTATATTCAATTCTATAACAATATCAAACCTCATGATAAAAATAATAGTAGAACACACAAAATCCAGGAAACTATAAATAAATACATACCGATGAAATTCATATAGACCACATACATTCCAAAATATCATAAGAAGAAGCCCAAGATAAGCTATCTACCATATAATAATCAACAGATTCACTAAATATTTTATGGGATATAATATAATATAAATAATATAGAAATTCATTTCTGAATCCCTAACAAATTGCTATCTATAAATCTAGAGAAGCATCATTCCCAAACATTATCAAATACAAAGAGGAGTGAATGAATGATTGCAACATGGAGTTTCAAGGAGATTTGGACACTAAAATACAAGGATGTTCAAGAAGATCATCGATAATGTGTACCTAAAATATCTATGAATAATTCTAAATATTATTTCATCCACCAGAATTAGTAAATAAAAAACAATAAAAATGTTAATTGTTTTGGTAGTAAAGACATTAAATACCCATTCAAAGGAATAAATGATAAAAAAATAAATAACCCCACATCAAAAATATCATTTTATATTCAGTCTATCAAATATTGTAGAGGATGAAAAACATCATATAAATATTCAATAATATTTAAATGGGTGAAATCAATATTTCCCTAATGGCATAAAGTTAATAAATTTCCATGTATGCCCAATTTATCATTGTTATTTTCAAATAAAATAGGAGACATGATGAGAATAATATATTCATCGTAGAGAGGATTGTCACAACATGGTTCACAAAACAATTTCCTAAAACGTGAAATAATTTTTTGAATTGATATATTCCTCATACTATCAACTATTTTAAATTTTTTGATGCTTTATGTGATCATGGTTTTCCTAAATTGTCATTATTCACTATCTATTTTTGTAATACCCTATAATTATTGTAAATTTTTTTAAAAATTAAATGGTTTTATTACAAGACCGGACTCAGAGATGACACATAATTGTGAGGCCTGGAGCGCCTAGAATATATTTTTCAACTATTTTTATGGATCATTAAATATATTTTTTATTGGGGTTTTAAAACATTTAAAATGGATCCTGGATAAAAAAAATATGAGGGCATCGTTGAACATAGAGATTCATGGTTACCATAGAAAGGGCCTTACATTGGCCGGCGGATCCCAATAGTAGAAATTATTTGTTGTCCTAAAATAAAATAAATATGTTACAATTATTTTATTTAAAAAAACTATAACTCTTAAATGGTAACTTGGATTGGAAATATGATTGTAGAATTGAGCTCGCGATGGATTGCACCCTTAGGCGGAGCCTAACCTCGACTGGTTCTTGTCTAAGGTGAAATTTAATTTTCATAATTATCAATAGTCAAATAAAATAACATAAAGAGTTATTTTACTTGTATTCATAATAGTTATGTAGTGTCATGTCAATTCTATGGTGCATCGATGAGGTGATGCTGAATCCTATTAATAAATATCATTAATGAACATCATGAATTATTCAACGTAATATAAATGTTGATTCTCATTTCCTAAATTAATAGCATAAAATGTAATGAAGGATTGTTGGAACAATCCTTGAATTTTTGTGAGGCATTGGTGGGTGGAAATGATGAATGACAAATGCACCTTCTTCCACCCTTCGATGATTCGCTAGGGTAAATGGGATTTTGATCATGAAAAAATAATAGAGGAACTCAATCCTGTTATTCATCAAACAATAATACTTTCCCATGATGGGGTTTAATACATTTCTATGTTAATTGTTTTCCACAAATTATTTCTTTTAAATGACGATGGCAGGTTAACTCACCAACAAGTTAACTCGTGGATCGATCGTGTATGCAAGAAATTCATAGTGAATTGATCAATGTATAAATTGAATTAATTTGTTTTTTTCTATTAAATACGTCTATCAGGAGAGGATAAAAACAACGAAGAATGATGATGGAGGTTCGTTCCTCAAATTCATCTAGAGAATTGATCCCTCTTCTTACCCCCTGTTCATCACATTCTTTAGGGTGTGTGAACGAGGGATCATTGTTCTCCCGTTCCATGGTGCAATGATACCAAAATAGAGACCCTTCATTTGGATGACCCAACAGAGGTGTGATAACGATGGGGACAGATCATGGTGGCATGCAATGGTGGCTTCATGCTAAAGGAACCCTACTCTAGTAGTGCACCGCATCAGAGTATGTTGTGTCAGTGTAGAGATAGTGCATCGTACTTGAACGTCGTGGAGGAGGAGGACACGTCCCGTAGGGTCCACGACAGTGGATAGTGTCGACACCAGTTGGGATCCACGTCCAGTATAAGAGGTTTTCAGAAGGAAGCCGATGGTAGTGTAGGATCACGGTACGAACATGGAATCGTGTCAGGTCAGGAGGTCACATTGGATTAAGATACTCGTGATGAGGCTATGGGTTTTTGTGGGCATATGGTGTGTGGTACGATGTGTACATAGGATTCTTTCTACCTCATTCAGCTATGTGCTACCTGAAGTAGATGTTGATTGGGAGATAGGGATAGAGAAAACTGGCTAGCCATTTTGGCTCGGGCCGTTGAAGTGCATTTTGCCACAAGGTGGCCTTGGCGGGATTAGAACCCACCCACAATTATGGGCTATTACAGAAATAAAATAATTCTACTTAGTGGATTAGCTCATCATAACTGGTATTACCGAGTCAGACTGGATCCAAGGAATGGGACTGGGTTTCTGGGCAACATGACAGGCTTGACCCATGGATAAACAGGATTTGGTCCAGCATGGACCAGTGGGCCATGCCCGACCATGTTGGCCCAGACCCAACTGGTTTGGGTATGGTCACCCAAAACGGGTCGGGTAATATAGCACCACTGGGCAAGGTTGGTTTGTTCGGCCTGACCAAGTCAGTCTAGGCCTAGAAACAACCATCCCATTCTACTAAAGTGCCAATATCATTCAGACAAGGAGTTTGATTGATATTCCTTCTATGGGGTTGAGACCCATGCAATAAGACCACACATTAGGAATATTCTATATCATATTTAGTGGACTTTGCGATAAGACTGATGTCTTGAGGAATAGATTCTACTAGAATCAAGCACACTTGATAGCAAAAATCACATTGCTTATTATTACACAAATGACATGAAGAGAAGCCCTCATTGGTCCACTAGAAGAACGTACCTCATCCTTTTAGTAGAATAGTGTATCTCGGTGGTTCAATATATGAGCTTACCATAGTGTTTTATCATACTATAATGCCTCTTTGGTTAAGCAGACAAACGTACCTCAGTGGTTCAACAGACGAGCATAACTCACTAGTTTTGTGTAACTCACCAACCCTAGAAGCCCGGAGCTGGGGCATTATTTTAATACATTGGCATGATTACGAGGAATCATGTCCTGGTAGACCGATTAGTTTGAAAGTCATGGAAAATAGATAAAATACATGAATGTTGCAATACAAATTCAAATATAATACCCAATATAAATTGTCCATTGAGAACGCAATTATCCCCTTAGCATAACCTTCTATATCAAAAATATTACACTTCTTGGAATCCTGAGAAAACAAAACATAAGAATGGTTTGAGCTCATATGCTCAGTATGTGTAAATATTTTAGTGGAAACTATAATCTTTTAATACAATATGTGTAATCAAAACAAAATCCATTTAAACATAAATTTGAAGATAATATGGAAAAATTAAATAAAACATTACCATATAAATATGAAAATGGATATACTACTAGTTGAATAATCACATGTAATAGTTAATTTCACAATGAAGTAAACTTAATTCCAGACATCATTACTACAATGACAAGGCCTCGAGCCAAGGCTACAAATAATATTTTTGTCAAGACCTTGTTCCATGAAACTATTTTTTCTAATGAGACCTGCTGATGCATTGAGGAATATAGAAGTCCCCACCCATCACTTATTTGGTCCAATGTATTCTTAATATTAAAATATTGAATCATAAGATAAACATTCATATTAAAACTATAATATGAAATGTCAATACTTCAAGCATTAAACATGAATGGTATGAAAATAGCACATCCAAGGTCAAATATATCATATCGCATTCAATAATATCTAGAATATTGTATTATAATAAATCAACCTTAATAATGAATAATATATAGTAATGGATGTTGACATAGTTAAAAATTATCATAAACACTTTTTGAGAGAAATATTCATTTTTTAAACCATTTAAAAGTCTCACATTTATATAGGATTTCATTTAGAAGATATTATTTTATCAATGTGTCACATACCAGTTTGTGACTTTTTAAAGGAATTATCTTTTTAAAAACAATCATATCCATATAAATAAATCCTTAAAACCATATTGAAAACCTGAACATTAATGAAAAATATTTTGAAGAATAAATATTTAAAACATTTAAATTCATTTTATTGTAAAATATAAACCTAATAAAATAATTTTGAAATGTTATTTATGAAACATGGACATAGATAATAAATATTTCTTAGAAAATACATACCCAATAACAATTTCGGATAATAATGAGATTGAAGAATTAACACTTACAATGTACATTCCTTCATTAGAGGGTATGTCAAACCTCCTGTATAATGACCATTGTATGTTATTAAATTATAACAGAACTATATTCATATTTATTATATCAACCATGATTTATTTATGGATTTATAATGGGTATTAATAATAATGTCCTTGTTAATGTAACATTTCGAGTAATAATTATTTTCTTTATCGTACGTGCTTTAACTTGTTATTTTTGATTGTATCATTTAGATCATGATTTAAATACTTCCAGAATATAAAAAATGGTTTATATATCATAAATATTTAGAATATAAATATATATAATAGATAGATATATGAAATGGAAAAAACCGTTTAGAGAGACGGTAGGTCATACGTATACATACATGTTGTTTCCATTTTCATATCGTATTGAAGGGAAGTAAGTGAATAAGATATATGTATGTACATCCATATTTATATACATATATCTCTATTATCATTATTATTTCATATATTAAATACATATTAATAAAATATATTTTTATAATTATCATTGAATGGTAAACGTGGAAATTAATCTCATCGTGTCGTGGAGAAGGTACGACATACGTATACACAAGTGGTGATATCATTTATTAATGATTATAAGGTGTTGAATTGGATGTTATATTATATATATTGAAAAGATTTCAGGTCAGTTTAATTATTTAAATACATATTACTCACCATTATATCCATCCAAATAACATATAGTTGAATAACAAATTACACCATGGCGTGGAGAAGGTAAGCTGTATGTATGCACGTATGATGACATTATCATTCATAGGGTGGATAAAATAATGAATTTGATTTTACCATTTTTATAATAAAATTATATAATGTAGAATGTTCTGGAGTTATTGTTTTGTTATGGAAATAACAACGAAATAGAATGTTGAAGAAGAAAGAAACTTTCAATGTGGTGATAAAATAATTAACCATTCTTTCAGTGTTTCATTTTTATTTGAACATGAGGGATCTTTAGTTTATAGGAGATTTGGTAGGGGGTTGGCAGACACAAATGTCTTTGGAGTTGTGAAATTATGAGATGGGGAAGTACCCAATTTTTAAAGGAGTGAGGGTCACTTTAGGAAAAGCTTGAAATTTTATTTTAAAATAAAATCATTTTTTCATTTCTAATGGATAAAGAAGGATTTATTTCTAGGATATGGTGGTTATGGGTTTAAAAACTCTCAACCAATATGTTTTAGTCATGTATAGGTCACCTCATTAAAATTATCTTTTTTTATTTAAACGTTAGTTAAATAGTTTAACTTTTACCTTGTATACTTATATTATTATAGTAAACGGTTAATAAAAATACTATAAAAATCCAAGAGACCCCAAAGTGAATCAGTAATGATATACCTATCATTTTTATGTCCATTATCCGAAAAATATATTTTTCGGGCTATTATATAATTTAATAAAATAGTATTTGTTTTAAAATCTCATTTAAATCAATTTTGAGACTATTTAGTATTTGGTTTTTGTTAAAGTAATCATAACACTATTACTTCATGAAAAATAAATTATATTGACCCTAAAATTTCATATTCACCTAGAAAATTTTTCTATGTCATCAAAACATTGAAATTATATTTATTTTAATATTTATATTATCAATTATTTGATTTTTTCATTAATAAGGTAATTACTACATCATCATTATGAGATAAATAAATTTAATTATTTATGTCTAAATCTTATAAATAAAATAAAATAATGTATGAAATCTTCTTAGATTTCTAATGAATATTTATAGTCAAGTTTATCTTATGTATAACCCTATATTGAAAATTATTTTGTTATTAAAATTTGAATTTTACACATTGAAATTTTTATAAAATAAAATAATAATAAATGTCCTAATTTAATCCACTTGTGTCAAAAAGGATCATATTTTATTCATAAGGATTATTTTAGTTTAAAGACACTTATAAAATAGAATTAATACATTTTTTAGGGTAATTATATCACCATTTTTATCTTTAATTACAATATTTAATTTTAACTATGGTAATTAAAATTCAAATGTTACTATTCACCAAGAAATATTTTCATATCATTGAACAACATTAAACTTATTTATATCAACTGTGGCTCTTAGATTTTTGTAATTAAATTCAATAAAGGGATTAAAATACTTTTTATGAATATTTTCAAATGTGCCTAGAAGCTGGGTAAGAGATGATAAAAAGTTTAATAAATATATATAAAAAAAATTATTATAAAATGACAAAAATTAATTAAATTGTACTTATATATGTATTATGTATTTATTTGACTAAAAATTATATTAAATAAACTAAATAATTTTGCAAATAAAAGTTGGGTTTAAATTATAACAGTGTTTTTCACTATTCATAAAAAATTAAATGTTTTTAGAAAAATACCAAAAATTTTCCCTAAATAATTTTAATATTATGAATCCAAATATATGTTCTATTATACCAAATTCAAAACATTAAATTTTTAGTAATGAATTTAAAATTAATTCCTCTTGTCAAAACCAATAAGCATGTTTTTAAAAACAAAAAACAATCAAATTATTGTGATGTGTTTATGTCCACTTTAGATGTGAAATTACTTGTAATGAAATACATTATATTAAATGATAAATATATAATCTAATTATTCATTAAGACCACTATAATTCATAATTTATAATTATAAATAATATCAAATAAAAAAGTTGTTTTCAATTAAAATTTAGTATTTTTAATATTTCATCAAAATATGAAAGTTATGCGAAAAGTTCCAAAATTCTATCCAAACTAAATTTTTATTTCCCACATCTAAATAATAATTTAATTTCACTCAATTTAATATATAAAAGTGTCAAATATTGGATTTAAAAAGGCTTCACTATTAAAAGGCATGAAAACTGCATTTTATTGAAAAATACTTATTTTATCTGAATATTGAATTTTACCTTATATTATGTCAAAGAAACAAATAGTATGGATTTTAAAATTATATGTATTATATTTAATGTAAAATGTATTTAATTCTATTCATAACTGCTTTTCGAACGGCAAGTTTGTTAAGTTGGTGTGTACTCGAACTAGGTGTTGTGTATAGCGAAAGCTATTGAATTAATTTAAAGTGATTACGTACTATGAAATCCTAGGTTGTTACATTCTCTCGTCCTTAAATAAATTTCATTCTATTAATTTGAAATTATTCTTTGAAAAATAAAAGGTTAAAAATAGAAAATAACCTTGTGGAAAACCCACATCGGAAATAGGTTGAATATAATTTAGTCTTAATAACGGGGAAAAGGAAATGAACAAGTTACCTCAAAATTATGATCTATAATAGTATAATATTGTTTTCAATTTAAGAAACATAATTTGAGTGAAAACGTAAATATATATAGGGATTTATTGATGTTATCAATTCCAAACAAGTGTAAAATTTAAGGCCACAAATCCATCAATCTATGATGATTTAAAATTTCATCGGTTGAACAAAACATAAGGTATTAGAATAAATAATATTTTTTTTAGGATAACTTCCATAATGTTTAATAATTAATTTCATAAAAAAATTAGAGAATGAAAATAATTGACAAGTAGAGTTTCATCCTTCACCTAATTTCTACCACAAACTCATATGTCACTCCAAATGATAATAGAATTTAAAAATATTCTAATAATAATAATATTATAGGGTTCCAAAAATAATGAATTTATAATTGATTTCTCAGACTATTAAAAATGTTCTACATTCTATAAACTATAACATCACATAGGCCAGTGGTAGGTGATGCACCTTTGTTGCCCTTCGGTTGCGGGTTCAATTCTCGCAGCCATGCCACACTCGAGGAGTTGTCACCTGACCTCCGGGATTTCCTTTTTATAACAATCCAAATAATATATTAAGATTTTTTATCTTTTATCAATATTATCAATTGTACAACTTAATTCATTCCAACATTTATACTTACCCAAAATAGTTCTGTCGAAAATCGATGTCCATATTTATAATGAAGGTAAACAGAATGAAGATATCTTCATCCATGTAATAACTTATGAATACATTCATTATTAATTCTATTAAAACATGGTAAAAACCTAAATTACCCTTAAACCTTATTTATTAAATTCATTATTCCTTATTCCGTATCGAATTCTCTATATAGTTATTATATCTTAAAATTTTGAATACACCAACAATGATGGAATAAACAAACCATTAATCACTTCCAAGGTAGTCAAGAATATTCCATATAATTTATCCAAATCAACCATTTGTTATTCCAAAATCACTACCTATGTATCAATATCTTATTAAGAATTACCTTTCCTTTAACCATGTATTTTCTAAAATGGTTAACCAGGAACTATGACATTTTAATTTGTACCACACAGTCTAAAATCTATAATGAAGTAGCAGTACAGTACAATCCTTATATACTTTATAATTCCTTTAACTTGTACTCAAATGACACAATTCTTTAATAAAAACTCATGAACACTAATTATTACTCTTAATATATGGAATTATCATAACTTGATTATTTCCAATAGCATCTACAGTAGTATCTCCCTCATTGTGTTGGATACAGACGACAGATAGCACTAACGGAGGCCGAGAGCACCACCACTGGAAGGTACCTGGAGGTGGACCTTACGACGAGTCGGAACATGGAGGAGACTGACGGGGGTGAGTGCTGAGGTGTCCATCTGTACCTACCCTTCAGGTAAGAATCCATGGAGGAAAATCCAGGAGCTCATCTTTACTTTCAGCTATTAGTCCCTTTACTTGTACTTGTTGTTTAGTTGGGTGTGTATACTGGCTCATTTACATTCCAAAACACTTTTTGTATTCAATTTTACATAGTGTTTATTACATTTTTCATACATTGTTGTGTTTTTTTACTTTCAAAATGTAAATTCCTTCACAGATTAAGGATTTACCCCTTTGGTTCTAGCCTCCAGCCCCTGGTCTATGATAGGCGGGCTTGGGGTAGTCACGGCATGGGCCCCGAGGACTGGACGTGACAAATTGGTATCAGATGAGACGATTCTAACACAGAACACACGACTCTGATCTTTCATATAATAAAAATAGTTTTAAGTGTTTTGGATGAGGTTATCTCTTTAGGGAAACAGGTGTTGGTGCGATAGACGACGTAACTATACAATTGAACCCTAACTTCTGATCTCTGACTTAGTGCACGAAAACACTAATTGCATGTGTGTTTTCTTTGAAAATGTATTATTCATTATTACATTGTGTCAACTCACCAGAAATATAGTTTTATCTATGGTGCACCTGTTTCTTTTCATGATGGCCACACAATGGTAGCCATCTAGGGTTTCGAGTTAAGTATGAGATGGTAGCGCATCGAGCAACGCGGCTTCGGTGCAGGGCCCCATCACAACGGAGGTACCAGAGGTACCACTACCCGTTGGGCCACCTATACCACTGGCTCCAGCAGCAGAGAGTGCACCCCGTCTGAGTGCGTTGCATGAGTTCTAGCACCAGAGACCTCCCTGGCTTCAGGGAGAGACATACCCATATGCATCTGACGATTGGTTGGAGGATGTTGAGATAGTTTCCATATTGTTAAGAACATCATCCCACCTCATAATTATCCTTTCAGTGATTCTCCTGTAGGCAGTAGAAAGCAGATGGTGGAGCGAGATGCACAAGGTGCATGATGAGGCATCACTACTCTGGACAAACTTCTATAGCCTATTCCGGGAAGAGTTTGTACCAGCCACCCTTCATACGGTGCAGATTCAGGAGTTACTTCACCTATAGAAAAACAACATGAAAGTAGCTCACTACACATCTAGGTTCACTGAACACTGACGCTACGATATGGATATGGTACGAAACCCATTTCTTAGGTCCCGTACCTTTGAGCAGGGACTCAGGCATTAGATTTGGGCTTCAATGATCTCCCTCAACATTCCGACGCTGGTAGGGGTACTGGAGTGAGCCCTTCTAGTGGAGAGCATTCTTGCTGAGGAGTTACCATTATCGAGACCCAACACAGGGCGACACATAGTAGAGTCTTCTGCAGCCAGTAGTAGGAAGATGACGCA
This sequence comes from Viscum album, assembly GCA_963277665.1. Taxonomy (NCBI): domain Eukaryota; kingdom Viridiplantae; phylum Streptophyta; class Magnoliopsida; order Santalales; family Viscaceae; genus Viscum; species Viscum album. The sequence continues at coordinate 1,121,503,155 of OY728127.1, forward strand.
AGGTTCCAAGTGGTCCAGACCCATAGGAGGACGACTACACGACTCAGGTTCGATTGTGTGGGGAACACAAAACAGAGATAGCCACATGTGGAGAAGGCAGTTCTATGCATGCGGTAAGCAGGGTCACATGGCTCGAGACTGTCCGACCCATCCATCAGATGAGTAGTAGGTAGTAGAGGGTCCTCCCAGGCAGAGGCATAGATTTGACCATGGTGGTCTGCCAGGAGCAGACAGGCGTGGCAGAGAAGCTAACCGCGTAGTAGGTGGTGGGCGACGTATCGAGGCCCTACCAGCACCACCACCAGGAGTTCTACCCCGACCCCAAGGAACAGGTGGAAATGGGAGAGGTCAACATCAGGAAGTTGAGGCCTATGACCATTGTGCCCCGGTTGCATGTGTATAGGAGTTGACTAGTACAATGAATATAATCCTTTGTTCATAATGATTTTAGCTTCATTGATGATGTTGTTTGTGGTTTCCTTGCGTCATTGAACTTTGAGATGTAGTAATAAAAGACACTTGTCATTATGACTTTGGATTTCTTTCCTTTTTTGTGTATAATACTATGAGATTCCAGATAAAACAATTGACTTGACCCTCACATTCGAGATTCAAACTGTGGGGGACCTAGTAACCACGCACTGATGCAGATAGTGTTACTCAACGTCATCCATGGAATGAATTAGTACTGTTCCTGTCAAGATAGACTGTATTAGACAATTGTCGTGGATCATCCATGGGATGAGACCAGATTTCTCTTTTCGGAAAAGGAGAAATATTAGCATCTCTTGTAGGACATAGGCGAATATGGGTGTATAAGAGTGAATTTAATTGGCTAGTCTCACCCATAGTTCGTTGGGTGAATTATTTACAGTCTAATCTGACCACCAGAGTATTAATTATATATTCTTGTGGATGAACATGAACCTGAGACAGCGACAATGGCTCTAGTTCCTCCTAGACTATGTCTTTGAGATAGTCTATACTCCTAAAAAGGGGAACGTTGTAGCAGATTCTCTCAACAGGAGATCAGGCATTCAGCTACTAGGAGAGGTGACTAAGCAGCTGGACGCGTTGCAGATATCCTATGGGAATAGAGATAGAGTATCCTTTCTATTTTTTATCATATTCACTCCTCCACTTCATTAGTGAGTCAGAGATGCGCAGCGTGGGGATGTTGACTGTGAGACACGACATGCTCAGATATCCTCAGGGTAAGCACATGAAGTGGTTTTTTAAATGTGGGGATCAATTCATGTTCTTCATAAGACGTAACATTTTACCAGTTTCACTATAAGAGGAGGTGTTGAGGGAGTTCCGCAATTAACCACTAGCGGTACATCCATGATTGGTGATGATGTATCAGGAACAAAGAAGACTGCACTGGTTTCCAGGTATAAAGAAAGAAGTAGAAGAGTTTTTCTCTCGATGCATCACATGTCAGCAAATAAAAGCGGATCACTAGGTACCAACAGGATTGGTATAGCCTTTTGAGGTCCCAATGTGGAGGAGGTGCTGGTCATCCTGGAGACAAAGACCTCTAGAATTCAAGGAAGGCGACCATGTCTTTCTACATGTGTCACGTTTATGAGGTTTACATAGATTTAGATGAGGTGGAATGTTATCTCTGCGATTCATTGAACCATTTCAGGTCCTCAGTATGGTAGGTGATGTGGATTAGCTCTTGTCCCTTCCACCTCAGTTGCATCAGGTGCACGATGTCTTCCATGCATCTTAGCTGAGAAGATATATGCATGATCCATCCCACATCATCGACCATGGGGAGCTAGATATCGAAGACAGGGTGACTTTCACCGAGGTCCCAATGTTGATTGAGGATTGATAGTACTGGGTCATGCGTGGATGGTCGATTCCTCTGGTACACGGTCGCTGGAAGAACGGGAACCTCCAAGAGAGAAAATGGGAGCGGGAGGTTCAGATACGTTCTCATTAACGCCATTTATTTCTATAGTGTGTGTTGTATCTTTACGGGGATGTAGATCCCTGAGATGGGGGTAATTTAAAGACAATGAAATTTCATGGAATATTTTCTCATAAATTCTTTGGAATTTTACAAGTCTGCAGTTTTTGAAGGCGCCTGATTCTGAGGCCCGGTGTGTCCAGAATTATTTTCTAATGTTTTGTTCAGGTATGTTCAGTAAACCTAAGTGTGGGGTTTTCTATCTTTTGAACTGATGCTCGAAATTGAAATCTGAGGACACCGATGAACTCATAGCACCGATATTCTCTTAAGGATTCCTTTACTGTTGTTGTGTTTTATCTGATGTGGTAGTTAATTATGGGGTTTCCGATTAATAAATTAATGATTAAATAAAAATTTCTGTGTAACACATTTTATTTAGTTGGTGGTTAAATCCACGCAAGGGATGTATAGAGTGGGGTCACCCCCCCCCCCCAACATAACCTCCCATGGGAGGATAATGTGTGTGGGGCCCACATGAACATCAACTCTTCAAATCCCCCTTGAAACCCTAGGAACCCCACCTGGATGAGGGTTAATCCTTCCACATTCCTCTATCATTTAATATGCCAACACCCCTAATTAATTAATTTTCTCCATAATTAATTAATTATTTTTTGTGTCATGAATTAATTTGAAATATTTTGAAATTCATGGTAGTATTATAAATTTTGGGAGCCTATTATTTCATTTGCCTTGGAAAATTTATATGGAAATGAATTAGGAGATTTTACCCACTCTAACGAAGAACTCAAGGAACAATATTATCTCAATGAAGAATTCTATTCTTCAATGAAGAACGCTCCATGTCTCTAAGGACGTGATGTAACACCTTCTTCAACCGGAGTAGGAAAGAAGGAACCCTCTCCGAAGAAGTACACTGAAGACGTCGTCTCGACACGGCGTTCTGAGCTATACTTCCTCGGATGTTGATAGAACGTCGACCGTCTTTCATGACCCCCATCTTCTGCGACTCATCAATGTTCAACAAAAATTACGAGGTAGGGGGTTTTGTATAAATTTATATATGTTAATTATACCCTTGTGCATGGTTCATTATGTGTTGGATTATTTTTTGAGCCTCTATCATTGTGGGTACGAGCTAACAAACATGTCTGGACCCTCCAACAATTTGTTCATGATGCGCGGTTTGTTGGGAGATGGGTGAACGGAAGGGAAATGACGTTTTGAGGTTGTTGAAGTGAAAACAAAACCCTATGAGATCGTAGGGGAAAACAGGAGGCAAAACGGAACACCGTAACGACTCTGGTGGCCCGCAGAAGGCCGCAGTGGCGCCGATGACCGGAAGCAGCGGCTGGCATCAGTCGACCACCTAGTGGCAGTTGCACCCCTCATGCACCATCAGCAGAAGATGTCACGGCACCGACTGTGGCGGCGGAGTAGAACCCACATCAGAAGGTTAGGGGGAGGACTTGCAGCACCAGCTGGGGCCGGAATTTCGAGAAACTGGGGGGTTGTGCCCCCCCCCCCCCCCCCGCTCCAATTGGCCACCTGGCCGAGCCGCGGCAGGCCTATGTGTCGGGCTGCCTGCCACGTGGGCTGGGCCACCAGCCATGCGTTCTGGCCACACCATACGATGCCAGACCTGGACCCGGGTCTGGTCGACCCGGTTTGGTCCAACCCAAGGTGGTTGAGTTTTGTCGGACCAGACCCAGACCTCCCCTTTGGACAAATTTTTGTTTGTCATCCATAACATGTGCTACGGACCTCTGATAGATGCACCGTCAGTTTCATAGGATTCCATGGATCTATTAGGTCGTTTATGTGTTTTACAATCAAGGTTTTGAAGATTTTTGGTTACAACCAGGTTGGTTCGAACCCTGAACCAACCGGGCCCTCAGAGCGGAAACGCTTATAACATAACGACCGGATGTCCGATTAACGTTCCATCAACTACATTGGAATCATTTTGATGAGGAAATTATTTTTGCATAGTCTGATTGAGGATCTAATGTAGTTGGAGTATAGTTGGGTTGGTTTGATCCTAAAAACTAATGAGGCCCCTGCAACGAAAATGCCAATTACTCACAGACTGGCCGTTCGATTGACGCACCGTCTGTCCTGTTGGGTTCATTATGATGATACGAAACTACATGATACATCAACTCAGGACTTCAAGATAGTTGATATATCGACAATTGACTTGAGGAGAAGACAATCCCAGAATCGAGCGTGCTGTGTGCAGGAACCCTATGGCTGGCTACGACCAACATGATTGGATCCTATGTGGACCTACTACCGTTCCAGTATCCTCTATGGGTTCTACAGTGATGACTTCTATACCAGGATCCTACGTGGGTTCGACAATGATAACTACTATACATGAATCCTACATGGGTTCCACAGCATCATCATCTGTTCCGGGATCCTCCGTGGATTCGACAACAGTGACTTCTGTACCAGGATCCTACGTGGGTTCGACAGTGACAACCACTGATCCAGAATCGTACATGGGTTCGACAGTGATGAATTCTGTATAGGGATCCTCTGTGGGTTTGAAATCAGTGACCTCTGTACCAGGATCCTACGTGGGTTCGATAGTGAAGACTAATGTACCAGAATCCTATGTGGGTTCGACAGTGTTGACATCTGTGCCAGGATCTTACGTGGGTTCGACAGCGTTGATATTGTTCCATGATCATACATGGGTTCGAAAGAGAAGATGATTCCGAGGCTACAACTAATGATCTCTACCACTCTTCTTGTGTTGTATACCTGTGTGTGCTGAGTCATTTAATTCAACCATTATCAACGTGATGATTGACTTACTTTTATTATGTAATGGTTTTTGCATGGGCTCAAGAGTTGGAGTCAGACTGTGATTGATAACTTAGGTATATATATGGGAATATACCTATGTAGGGTTGGTTTATACTTTGTGATTGCATATTTCTTATTTTGTTTATCCTTAGTGGATATTGAGAGACCTCGCGAGGCCAAGAGAATGATTACTGGACGGTACCCGGTGGTGGACATTGCGATGATACGACACATGGAGGAGACTGAAAGACGTGAGTGCTGTGGTGGCTATCTATACCTACCCTTCAGGTAGGAATCTCCGGAGGACGATCCAGGAGCTACTCATTACTTTCAGTTGTCTGTCCCTTTCCTTGTAAATGTTGTTCAGTTAGGTTTTTATACCTTCCCATTTAGTTTCCCTCACACTCTTTGTATTCAGTTGTTCTTAGTGTTTACTTACTGTTTCATACTCTGTTGTGTTTTTTTACTTTCATAATGGTAATTCCTTCCCAACATAGAAATTTATGCCTTTGGTGCTAGTCACCTACCCTTAGCCTTTAGATGGTGGGCTTGGAGTAGTCACTGCACTGGCCCTGAGGACGGGTCGTGACAAATCCTCCCACCAAGATGTTACGAAAAACACACCCTTGGGCTAAATATTTTGGTGGTGTAAGTCTCCCTAAACAACAGGGATGTATGGAATATACAAAAACAAAAAATAAATGATATAATGTAGCTCACAAGGACACTAATGGAAAACCTATTCATAGATTCAAATGAAGGTGACATCTCTCGGACACCCAGCTACCACTACTAAAACATGATATAACCTGAATACCCAAGAGTTTTAATAGATTTATTAAATTATATTTTCCCTTTTTAATCAATTCCACTTAATGATTATTTTTTATTTATCCATTAATTAACTATTTTCAATTATACCTTACGTTTCATTAGTAACACAACAGAGACACTTGTCATCCAAGCATATCAAAACCACGTAGACATCTTCTACGAAAACATTTCATCAACATTAAATCCAAGCAATATACAAACCCATGGGTTAACATCATTTATTCAATTATTTCCTAAATGATTTATCATTTATCCATAATTCTAGGCAATCTAGAAAAGAAAAAATAATCTAATAATGACATGGGGATCAATATAGTGAGTTTATGGACAACCCATCGATCCTTTTCTACATATAGAAAGAGCATAGACCCTTCCATCCTCAAGAATCTAAACACATCAATCATGTGGAATACCCCATGAATCAAGACCTCATTTGGGAAGAGGGTAACCAATACTAGCTGTCTTATGAAATGGGAAAAGAAATTAAGATAAATAACCGATAGGAATAAAAAAGAATTTTCATTTATAACTGACCCATTTCAACATCTCATATGTTCTTCCCAGGACACACATGAATAATCAAATTAATCTCGCTACTCAAGGTGTTAATTTCTACCCCAAACACTATGACTCCATGGCCCACATACCACAACAGCCACCCTGGCTCAGCCATACTACACACACCACAACACATGCATTAGGAAAACAAAAAACAAGAAACTAGGCTCTCAGCCCCATGAAAGGCATGTAGCCATCACACACAACAAGAACAAACAGTTCATAAGGATATTTGACTTTAAAATCATGTGGGTAACTCATAACACTACCATGAATAATATTTTATAATATAACGTTTTATTTATTCCATATTCAATTATCTGTTTCATTTAAACGTAAATAACTACAGCCATTTTATTATCATCAGCTTACCACTACAATTAAATGATTAAAAAATGCCTCTTTATCTTAATCTAATTATTTTAGATTTTAAAAAATAAATCGCATTCATTAAAATTTTCCATCAAGAAGAACATAATAATCAATGAAATCATATATATCACACTATCTATCATAAAAAAGGAGGCAACAACATATGATCGATACTAATGTATTTATCCGGTTCAAATATATATTATATCATTTCCATTGTGATCCAGCTGGAATAAACATGATAAATCAATATATTGAATTAAACAAATAGATAATACATGAATCCCCTATATCAAAAGGTTTCCAACATTCTTTGCAGGAGAATATGACAACACAATAGACCATGACCACATCTTCTAGATGACTCTATCTATCTGAGGATGTAGAGACACCACCACAATAACCAACAACCCATGAAGCTCCATTACGTACATAGAGAGCACATTCCATTTCATGGAAAAGGGGAAATATTAATGAATCTATCCAGGATACAAGAATAATATAGGTAAATAATATCTTATATTAAATACGGATTGATAATTCTTCATTGCACAAAAATAGGGCATGCACATGCAATATGAAGAAACTCTAGGGAAGCCATGATTGAAGTCTACAACATTGCACATGACTCCTATGAGAAATAAATATTGGTTCAAGAATATCACACCATGTATTAATAAGGAATAATAAGGGAGGATGATTTCTCATATTTTTAGAAGATTTAACAGAGCATCGACTTAAGATATGTCGGATTTCCCATTAAGATCAGATTTGTTAAAGGTCACACGTAATGACCTAGTAAAGGCTTCATGTCCATTTTGAAGAATTAGTAAATGAGTTTTGGGTTTTTAATCGTCCATAAATCCCTTAAAATAAATATTTTAAGGTATTTTATGTCAACCAATCAAAACTATTGGAAATCACTAAACATATAGATATTTGATGAAGGAAATGACCCAGTTATAGAAACAGTATTCATGACGCAGTTTAGATGCCACCATTTCTATGCCACCTTTTCTTTTCAAAATATCATGAAATAGTTTGGAAATTTTTAACAGGAAGTGACACAATTTAGTGAAACCATTTCATTATATAGTTTGTAAATTCTATAATGGAATTAGAATCCTATCATGACACTCATTCATGATAATGTTTAGAAATTTGTGAAAGGATGTGACACTGTTTCGTGAAACCATTTCGTGAAATAGTTTTCAAATTTGGAATAGGAAGTGCACATTTTTGTGTCACCATTTCATGAAATAGTTTCCAAATTTGGTAATGGAAGTGACACAATTTTGTGAAATAATTTCATGAAATAGTTTGAAAATTTTTAAAAGTGGCACTATTTTGTGACACTATTTAAAGAAACATTTTATAAATTTTGAAAAGTAAGCGACATATTTCCATGACATTGTTTTATGAAACAGTTTGGAAATTTTCCAATGTTTTGATGAAAATTCACTATAACCATTGAGAATAGCCCAAACACAAGATATCAGCAATGGAATAGACTAGAGAGGTAATATATTCAAGTAAAATATTTTACTCTCATACAATATATTTTATAGTAATTAGATAAGAATGAATCTAATTTTATTAATAAAAAGATATATTGTCCAAAAATGTAATTTTACTGCCATTTATGGGAGATAATATACTAAATCTAAATTTTGAATATTTTATATTTTAAATTTTTTAATATAAACATCTTTTTTGCAATAGGAATATTGAAAAAAAAATTATATATTGTAATTTTCATATAATGATTCCTTTTTCTGATGAATACTAATAAATAACGAATTTAAATCGAAAATTGTTGTTTTTTATAATTTAATTATATAGTCTAACTATATTATGAATTGGTTATAATATTATTTTTGATCAATTTTATATAAAATATTCCAATATATATCAATATAACTAATTTCATAAATTAATTTAATATAAAATTAATTAAATTTTTTAACATTTTATCATTAAAAATAAATTGTTTTCCCATATATAGGATTAACAGTAAATTAAATCCAACCAATTATTGGATGGTGTGTGGAAACCTGTTTTTGAATATATTGAATTATTATAATTAGTAATTTATATTAAAGAAAATTTAGTTTTTAGAAAAAAATTATTTTTAAACTAATTATAATTAATTATATTGATTAATTATAAAACGACGTTGCTTATTTCATAAACATTATCATATGGGACAAAATAACAAATAAATATGTCAGAAGTCCATTTTCTATACAGTCATCAACTATATCCTCCCCCAAATTCGAATTTTACAATTATTTCAGACACATGATCTATAGAAGACCTCTCTATAGTGTTTTCTTATTTATATTTACCTGAATTACCCTTCCACTCCTGTTTAAATAGGTCACTCATAACCCAACTTATTCACACATATATTGCCCTTTGGTTATTCCAATACATGACCAATTGAGATACCAAAATCCCTGTTATCATCCTAGATTCCTTAAATTGTGAATACATACAAACAAGTAATCCATTTTTTTAACTGAAAATGATATACAGAAAGACGAGGTAACATATTTCAAAAAGAACATTTATATTATATATTTATCTACAACATCCAATATTGTTATATCAAATATTTAAATAAAAAAATTCAGTGTCAGACATATAATTAGTTGTTTTTATGGTAAATATCCAACCAAAACTCACACACAATTCCATCAAATGGGATAAATAATCATTGTCTGTATGTGTAGCCGAATGCCGCCTCGCAAACTGATGTTGTTCATTGATCCATTAATTCCTATAAATATTTTAAATAGTTAGGTACATGATTTTTTATATGATATTTATTATTTTTATTATTTTTTTAATCTTATTTAACTATTAAAAAATATTTACCTTCAGGATTTTAATGTTTTGGTAGTATGATAACTTTTATTATGGATGGGTTGACTACCCCCTCCACAAAGCGACCTGATTCGTTCACAAATTAAATGGAATGCATTAAGGGTGACTACATTATATGTATATGTTTTATATGAAATAATATTTCAATAGGATTTATAATATATTTATTTATATTTATTATTTTCTTTTTTTATTAAATAAAATAATATGTCAGATACACAGTTCATGTGTATGTACGATCTACTGTCTCCATGAATTGAGAACTCCGTTTCTTATTTCAATATATTATAGATAATGATAAACAATTATATAATGATTACTATATATTTATAAAATATTTAATATTATTTAAATATATAAATCATCATCCAATTAATAAAATTGTGAATAACACATCAAATCATTTACAAAAACATGGTGATCATTACCTAAAAAGTAACATTAACTGTAAATTTTTAACAAATAGGTAATATAAATTCATAATAAAATAATATATCATATGATATATAATCATTTTTTTCATTGGAATATTTATAGTAATCTTATAATTATTATAAATGATATTTTAATGTGTATGAATAAAAACTATACTCATGGTATGTATTTTCTGGACTCACATTTATTTTTGTGAAATATATGACCTATTAACGAATTATTCTTGTTATGTGGTGTATGTAATACCCAGTCAAATATTATATAATTAATTTATTTTATTTTATTATATATTATGTTTCAGTTTATGATATTCTCAGACATTCCTCATCATTCAAAAGTCACTGATGTAGTTTGTGGAATTTTAGTTTCCTTTATTTTTAAGTGATGTAAAACTTTTCAACCAGTCATTTCATTTGTGTGGTGGATGTACTACAATTGAAAATACACTATTAACGTTAAAATTAATGTTATGTTTGTTTAAATACCAGTTTTATTATCTATATTTTATCAGGTTTTATGGATAAAAAGTAACCAATTCATTAAAGTAGTATTGTTTTTATTTTTTTCCCTTGAAACACATGTTTTATTTAGATTGTATATTCTTATTGAGGTGCATATACTACTATTTGAATTCTTATTACAAGAATCACATAATTTTTAGGATATTTTGATCTTCAGGTATTTTTATTATCTCATGGAGTTTAGGATTCATTGTTTCCGAAGTGGCTTCAGTTTATTCAGACAATCTGATCATTTATCAAGATTGATTATGATTTTACTTCCATTGGTTAAATATTTTGATCTATATGTCAATAATTCTCATGACTTTATTCTCTTATTAATTTTCATGTTATATTTATTTAAATTTAAAATTTACCAAATCATGGATACAAAATAAATTTTAGAAGATGTTCTTAAGAACATATGACTCTATCTCTCTCTTCAATTACAAATCTGTGTTCTTCCAAAACCATGTTTTAAAAAAAAATTACTAAAAAATATTCTATTATCCAATTCTCATTAATTGTAATTTTTACCCAAGTATTAATATTCTTTCAAAATGGGTTTTAAAAATATAATCAACATATCATTTTCAATTTAAGGGAATTTTCAAAACATTTTAATATTTGAAATGAACATTCAACTTGTAGAAATTAATACTCCCTCATGATCGTATTTTATTTGAATATTAATTTGAACGTTTCATAATTAAAAAATATTCCCTTATATTATTGAAAATCATTATTAGTATTTTTGTTTAAAAAAAATTCTATAAATTTTTTATGAATTTTTTTTAAATATTTTAAAGCATCCATTATCTGTTTTCAAGGAAAATGTTTTTTAAAATATTTTCAAGATGGAATTTAATATTATCCAATAGAAATATAATAAAAAGGATTCTTGATTTTAAACATATTTAATTGATTTTAAATTATCCTTTAAATGATTCCAATAATAATGGTTTTAAATTGGTTTTCAATCTTCCACTTTGTTTTTTATGGAAAAATGTGTTCAAAATGATTTTCAATCTTCATATACATTATTTATGGAAATATATAGTCAAAATGTTTTCAAGCATCATTTATATGTTATAAATCATATTTTATGAGAAAATTGTTTTCCAATGTTTTTATGTTTGAAGATTCATTTTCCAAAAAATATATAATATTATCTTAAATATTTTCATTAAATGAAATTTCAAAATTTTACTCCTTTTATGATTTTTATCCATTATTTTTACTTATACAATTATGTTTAAATAAACTAAATATTCCCTTAATAATATTTCTCTGAATGGTTTATGATTTTAATGCATTATTCTTGTGAAACTTGTTTGTATTTCATAAGTTATAAATTTAAGAAAACCATTTTTCTTTAAATGGTTATGTAATTATTATAATTGTATCTCATTTTTTGGGAATATGATTATGAAACTAGCTTCTATTTCATATGCTGTGTTCTTAAAATACCCATTTCAAATTAACGCATTATATTGTTAGGAAACCTATTTCTATTTGACGAGATACATTGTTATGAAACATGAATCTTTTTATGGGGTACGAATGGATGAATTTATTATGAAACATGCATCTTTTCCATGGGTTATGATATGTTGGAATGTTTTTCTTACCCATTTCATTTCATGGTAAATTATATTATTATTTATGATCTCTTAGAACATGCACGTATAGTTTAATTTTGAGATGGGTGGGACTTATACCTCCCTCAAACGCATTTGTTAATTATTTATATCTTATTAGATTGACCTGGATGGAATGATTAGTGAACATGGTTTAGTAAAGAACGTTACCACCTAGGATTGCCTTTAGAGTGATTTTTGACTACTAAGACATTCTTGAAAGTGATCCAAGACTACTATTATGGACATTGGAGTGAACAATGACTTCTAAGATGGTTTGGAGTGTGAAATAATTTCCCTATAAAGAAATGGAGTATGACGCGGGATGGTGGTGTTTTCTAGAACGTCAGTGTAGCCCACATGATGTTCCCTGGTCGGTTTTTGAAACACGCCTTCACCTAGAGGGAATGATTTTATATTATAACATGAATGCCAAAAAATCTATCTCTTATTAATATGTTATTACCTATTGTATTATTCCTTTTTTCCATTATGATTCATTTTTTGTGATATACCAATATATATTCCATGACTCATGTATATGATCCCTAATATGCATATTATGATCTTCAAATATATTTATAAAATTCTCATTTCATTATTTTCATGATTATGACTATATATCTACTTCTATACCCTTAATGAGTATCTGAGCTCACACATTTATTATGTTTCCACACAATACTTTATGAATCTTTTTTAATTAGATGTACTAATGGGGAATATCATTATGGGAGATTTGGATGATCACTCATTAAATTAAAATAGTGTTTCCAATGTTTATGAACACACTAAACTATTAAATTCCCAAAGCATATAATTTTTTTATGTTATGAATATGAGCATAAAATGATGTTATATACACATTTGTTAATTATGGTTGAAAATAGTTGTGACATGCTCTAAGTGGTGTCTTTTAATCTCACTTTATATTTTCAAAGGAACAACTTTGGAAACATCCCTTCTTACTCATATGTCAAGGTGGGATTTTGAATGATTCCATGGGATTATTTTAAAAAATACCAACACAATGAATGTAGAAATCCCTCTTCTACTTATTCCAAGATTTAGTGTTATTTATTTTCCCATGGGGGTAAACATGATCCCTCTAATAATTTTTTGGAATATATATATTTCAATCATTTCTCTATATTTACCATCATGGTATGTTCTGTAATTAAATGCATAGAAATATTTTTTATAATTTTTATTCATAGAACAAACTAAAAAAATTGAGTTCCATAAATGTGTAACATACAGTTACTTATGTTGAAAAGTGTATTAAGTTCATAAATAACTAAAGATACTCTATTATCATGAAACTATCTGGCATTATGCTGAAGGAATACATTTTTATAGAGATCTAAAATGTGTGGAGATAGTATTTCTTAATAAAAATGATTCAATGTCCCATGATGTAATATCATTGTAAATTTATCTTGAATAGATAAAATCCCTTTAGTGGAAAATTATATCCCCAAAAAAATATTTTTCCACTTGAACTCATTCTTATCTGGTGTTCCAATAAATTTTAATATTTTTTCATCCTATTCAGCCACACCACCTATTTGAAATGATCATAATCCCACTAAACAATGTTTGGATTCTATTTCTAATATTTTATGGAGTGATGTACATATTGAGGCTCATCATATCAATTTCCATAATCAATGGCTAGAAAAACTTTAATAATTCTTTTGAATAGTAATATGTTTACCTATGGATCAGGTGAAACCACATTGTTTTCTTTTACTTTTAATGAGTCCTACGATGCCAACATGATTTAATTAGATGTATCTGGAACAAAACTCCATTTTTTCATTTATCATTAGAACATAAAGTCCTTAAAATTCTCAATTACCATACTAACTAAAACCACAACCACTAATTTCCAATGTCAACCATTATAAAAATTAAAATGTTTATCACAATCCATCATTGACAAATGATAAATACATTCCTACTATAAAGTATAACAATGAACTCATGATATGATACTCTCATCATCTAAACCCATGATGATGAGATGTAAAATCATCATGAAGATTCTTAAAAAAATTGGTACGAAAATTATCCTAGTAACATGATGTTATATTTAAAAATATTTGATTCATATTTTTAAGCTAAAAACACTTATTCTATAATTCATATCTCCATGATACAATCTAAAAAACTATATGGACTATCCATGATGATACCATCTTTAAAATAATTAACTCTCATTATCTTTATAAGTGATGAGGTTCCAATTGCCATAGGTGAAATCCAAAATACACCAAATCTAAAAATAAATGAATATTTTTTATGAACCCATTGAGAGATTATTTTCCATTTAAATTAAAAAAAACTATTGACACTAAACAATAAAAATACAATACTAACATAGGACGACTAACTCAATGTAGGAAAACCCATTTTATATCTACTAAAATGAAAATATCATTGTAATAACATAAATAAATCAGAAAATAGGAAAGGAAATAATGATGAAATGAACTAGACGCCCTTGTCGAATCCTCATATGAAATTACAGAATCCTTTGTAGGATAAAATACCACAATCCCTAACAATAGAAAATTGTGAGTCAAGAATGATGTTCAATACCAATCCATATAAATTTCATGATTGATATGATATGGAAATTCACCAATGTTTTCATGCAGTGAATGCTTATAATCTTTTTAGTTATTCCGTAAATAATGCACCACATCGACCCCTTGGAAAAAAAATTTATGAACATTTATATAAAATTGTACAGACGAAATTATAATTATTTATATCATTATTATCAATAATTTCCTAGAAAAAATTAAATATTTCCCAATATAAATTTCTCAACATTTTTCATATTCATTCAAATTTTTTCAAACACACACACACCCACATGTGTACTAAGTGAAAAATACATACTCATGAGTGGCCCCTTATCAATTATCTAAATCCTTACATGTTGACCAATATTAGTGTTACCTAATGGTACATACCCCTTCCTCAAGGTTTTGCTGACATATAAACTAACAACAAACATTTATACCAAATTACATTCCACATAAATCTAATTATTTGATGAAACAATTTCATCAAACTGAATTTTGTGCATTAAAAAATTATCATCATTATAAAATAAAGAAATATGGTCTTCAATAATCCATAAAATTTTGTAATTTCAAAAAAATAATCCAAAATTTATTCCATTTAAAAATAAATAATATTTTTCACAATAATTTAATGAAAACAATTTAATCAAAAAATGAAAATTAATAATATCTTCAATATCCAATCGTAGATCATTGACATTCAACCTTTCATCATATTAAGATAATCACTAATTAATAAATATCTATGGATAGAGGACTAGATATAATCGTCATTGGAATGAAAATGAGTTGAAATAAAATGATATATTGAAAATTAGGACATACCTATTAATTGTGATCATAAACAAACATTGTTTTGTTAAACAATGACTTTGAATCAGAGGATTCATCCACAAGACACCTCATAAGATGGATAGTTTAAGATAATATAATATTTGGGATATAATAAAATATTGGAATTAATTCTTATTAAATACTCATATTTCGTGGAATTAAATATACATCACAATATTATGATTCAGAATTTGTTGAACCTTATACAATCCATGTGTTTGAAAAGTGACAAGACAACAATCCTCTGAGTTTAGGCCATAATATTTGAAAAGAATTGTGTCCATAATGTGCTACTGATATCTTAATCACATACCCCACATAGTTTTCTAGCAGGGTATAAAAATTTCTGTGTCAATATTTATGTTCTATATTTTTTCTATTGTAATGTTACCCTATTCAGTCACACATTTTTAACAACCCTTATATTAACTAGGTATTTACTGAGTGATATCAAAACATGTTTAATGGTTTCATAGTGTTAGTTAATGGTTTCTAATAATATCATGTAAATCATGACTATAACGGTCTATGCCCCATCGATATGTTACTTCTCTGGTTTTTGTGGTCAGATGTGTTTTGAAAGGATCCTGACATTTTTTTGTGGAAGCTGTAGCTACTATAGAACAACTACAGGAGTTAAACATCATGTATGTTGGTTACACAACATAAATTTTAATTTCACCACATTCTAAAGGAAGTTCATGAAATTGAGTATTTGTTTTGAGAAAATAAAATGGAGATGTGGTTTTCTCAAAATAAAAATCTAAGGCCTTACATGTCCTAAAAGAGGACTCCACATCATGTAAAACACTGACCCAATATTCTTTTAAGAATTCAATTCACTAGAAAATTTATTCATTCGACAGTACCCCCTTATTTCTATAATTTTTGGTGAACCTAAGGCATGTTGCGGTGTTCATTGAGACCATGTCTTCCGTATTTTATCCTTCTATCCCATTGGTTTTTCATTAGAGATCTTTGGTCAATCTGTGGTGAATTTTATTCTCTTTATCATCTGTGATCCTTTGATGTTCTCTTGGGGATCTATTGTGATGGTGTTTCTTTGGATTGTGTATTCATTGAGAAGTATTTGATGGTTTTGGAATTCAATGTAGTATAATTTTATGTTCCTTGTGGTGTAGTTGTTGTTTTCATACAATATTGTTCATTTTCTGGTGTGAAAGGATTCATTGAGGTTGGATTTCCAAGGTTTCACTTCATTTTTTCATTATGCTGGTGGTGTTATCTTTTTTACCTACTGTTTTTATTGATCCATAATAATGAAAAATAAATAATTGTATAAAAGAAATTTAATTGGGTAGTGGTATCATATTCATATGTTTTACAACATAATATTGATACTGTGGTTTATGATAACATTGTGGGGAAACAACCCATTTAAATACATTTATATTGAGGGTCTGATTATTCTAGATACATCTGATGTGGTTACAATTTGATTGAATTTTTTTTCGTGACACTATAAAAAATTAATTGGATAAATACATAAACTCAGTTTGTAAAATTATGTCCTCTAGATCTTATGGCTTCGTATTATAACAACATTAAATAATTATGTGGAATTAATAATGGGATTCTGTGATAAAACATATATTATTTCTTGTTCTTTTTTTTGCGGTAATGTGTTCTTGGACATGGTTGTGTGTTGTGGGTTGGATTGGGTGGTGCAACGGATTAACATGTATACTTTAATTTGGTAAGTAAACATGATGTAATGTTAGGATGAGAGATTAATTTATTGTGGAATGGATGTGATGATTTTAGTAGTGTGGTTGTGGTGTGGGTTATGTTGTAGTGTGTTGTTGTGTTGTAATTATGAGTTGGGGGATCTTTTTTTGAAATGATTATTTGGGATGGATGACTTTGATGAACGATAGTTTCATATTATATAGGAAATTCACCCTAAGATTCGTGATGAATAACATGATGAATGTTTCAAGTGTAATTTGGGGGATGATTTGTGTGTTTTACCATGAACGGGTGTTAATGAAGAGGAAATATGAAGACGCATTTGTCCATTATGACTTTTACTATACATTTTGGTTTATTTTGTGTTGTGAATGGTGTCTAGTTGGATTTGAAATTAATTGAGTGAATATTAATGAAATTTTTGAAATGATAACTGATAAGAAAATTGGTTAAGTGATAATATAAAGTTCAAATGAAATTGCGGCTTGTGTTTTTCATGATTTCAATTATTTGTATAGATATAACCGTAATGTGGTGGATAAAAATGTTGTTTAGTTCTTTTATTGTGAATCCATAGGCTTGTATGGTGATCATTAACTATATACATGTTTAATATTATTACAATTTTGATTTCAATACGGACCCCACCTTAGTTGATAACGTTTTACCGATCACAGATATCATTATTGTGATGGAGTTTTCCTATACATTCCAGTGGAAGGATAGATGGGTGGCCACCTGCACTTCCCGGCTCCCACTTCCTGGTTGAGACCATGCTAGATTATTTGTGTAGGTTGTGTTGAGATATGAGGCCCAAGGGTGTGTAGGTGGGTTGTGATATGAATTCCCATGTATCTTCATGGTGATATGTCATCTGTGTCCTAGGTGTTGTCTGGATGAGATATGTATCAATTTCCTATGTGTCTTATAGAAGAGAAGTGATGTGTTTTGGGTCCTTGGTTTCAATTGGCATGATGTGATGCGACTTGTGGCTCAGTTGTGTGTGGGTGGTTTGTAATGTTGTTAGTGGACCAGGTGTGTGCATACGAGATGTGATGTTTTTTGTGGCCCATGTTTGAGCCGATGAAATGTGATGTGGTAGGTCCTCAAGAGGTGGAAGTATGAGGAAAATTATCATTCATCCAGAGTGGTAAATCGTAGGGATGTTAGTGTGGAGTATCATATCACTTATGTGCTTTAAATTATATTATATTACATGGATTGCATTATTTTTTTAGTGTGCCTTGGTAAGGACGGGATGGTTAGTATACCCCTACATGTTCTTTCATTTTTGCACTTTTCTCACTAGTGCATTGGTATTATTCTTCCTTATGTTACACAAAGTACATTGGGATTCTAACTAAAAAAATACTTGTATGTTCACCCTAGGTATATAAATTTATTTTACGGTCATAGGAGGATCATGTGGAGCATGTTGGGCATTAAAATATTAGATATTGGGGATAACTATTCTGTCCCATATTATCATTATTAATGGTGTTTTAATTTAAGGACACTGGTTTTACTTCTTCTTTTTACACATGCATGTGGTATTTTCTGTCATATATATTATAGTTATGATGTTGTTCATTGTTGGTTTATCTTATCTCCTAATCTTGTTTCATTAAAATAGGTAATACCTTTCATTTAGTGAGAATCGTATACCCTTGGTGCTAATTTCCACTCTAGGGAATACTGGAGATGGTACTCGTGGGGTCATTATCTTATTTTATTCACTACTATCCCATGAGGGGAATCAATTGAGGGAGGACTTCATTATAATATTGTATCAGAGATTATGTAAGAGAGATATGATGGAGTTTAGAGTGAGGAACTATGACGTTTTCTTGATCCTAAATGTTAGTATTTCTAGTTGACAGTTCAATGCAACATAGGTCGGGGAAACAGCTACTACATAGGTGTTATCCCCCCACTCAATGATCTAGTTCATATACATTATGATTATACGATGGAAATGTAATATGGGATTTCATGAATGGTAATGACAATGGAATGATACATGCATCATAATGAATAGTGTTTTGTTTGAATTGGATTCTTTTTGGTATGGATAAAATAATAAGAAATAATTAAAATGATTCCTAAAAAATGTCCTCACTACTGTGCTTTGGAAGACATTTTTTTCCTTTTTAGCAATGGCTCAATTTCGTCATCCATGTATGGATAACGGAGTAGATGATTAGATGGCTGATATGGATGATTGATGAAGGGATAATTTTGTAATTGAGGGTCACCAGTGATAGAGGATATTGAGTTCCATTCTGATGTCGGTTGTGGAAAAGTTGTAGGGTATAATTTTAGATGTGGAGAGAGGGAGATAGAGTTGTATTATGGAGATGATGATTTCCTTCAGACTGATTCTGGCCCTAGCAGTTTACTAGGGACCCTTAGTGGTTAGTTATATATAACGAGCATCCCATCGGTGGTGGATGTTTTACCTTGGTTGGAGACATAATGGATGTGTTTTCTGTTTCAATTTCTATAATGAGTTCGGACTAGACTTCGGTTAATCAACCATAGGGATTGAAAAGTGGGAGGAGCTACACTGCAACTAGTATTGATGTATGTCTGTGTGGGACCTTGGGATCATGGTCAGGGAACTTCATCATTTTTCACGAGATCAATTTCTTTTAGTGGTGTCTTTAGCAATTTATATTGAGGAGTCACTCCACCCTTTGATCCATTATACATTTACATCATTTACATGGCCAATATATTAGGAGGTTTAAAATAAGTAAATGGTTATTGTGAGGATACACTCATAAGGTAGTTTACCAAGGGAGTGTAACTATTATGTCTCCATAAGCAGTATTGTTTCGAGTAGCAGTAGTTTGGAGGCATAGGGACTTCAATAATTCGACTGGAAGGGATTTGACCCTAGATACTTCTCATTCAAAATATATGTTGCATTAATTTTATATAGAGGATATGGAAATGTGTTTTTTTGGGTTCTTGGCCTTCATCATGAACAGTTCCTAGTAACTATTCAAGATTAGTTAGGACGAGGTGTACCGGTTCAATGCCTTCTTTAGAAATAATTCCCAACGAGTCCATTTTAGCAGTAGATGTAGCAGGGGTTTTCTCAACTAAGAGGATTTGATATAGGTAGAGGCTGACCTATTTATTTTCATTGTGTTTGAAGACCTCGACATGTGCATGGTCTTGGAAGGAGTCTATATTAGAGAAGGGGAGGATCTAGGCATGGTTAGTTGCATGTAGTAGAGGTTGCAGCTCAAGAGGGGGAAAAGATCCGTATATGTTCAATATTTTTTATTATATATGTTGGTGACATTATGAGATTAGGATCATCACACACCATTGTTACACCCACTATATCACATTTTATGGGACTAGAAATATAAAGAATTGTCATTCCGCTGGTGATGAAAATAGTAGTTTAAGGGAAGACCATCTTGTTTGAAGTGTTCCATGGGTGTAGACTGATGATGGGGTGGCATCAGTCCCATGATGAAATTTTGTTGACATATATTCACCTTTACTATTTCATCATTTGAATTAACTGTTTGTACTCTGTAGGTGATGATATATACTATTTCAGAAGGACAGTCAAATTTTTAGATGTGTATAGTGAGAATGTGATTTTCATTGGTGAAAAAACTTATTAGGTTGGTAGTCGGTGTGTAGATCCCGTTATCTCCCTCATTGATGTGTTGTTAGTAGAATCGATATATGTTGTGATGGGAGAGGTTTCCAGAGTTTTTGTGGTGTTTATGGATGTTTTTTCCAAGGAGGTTGTGATGCTACCCACTCGATGTGACTATGAGTTTAGACGTGATGTACAACCTAGTGAATATCCAATGTGGATGGATCAATATCAAATTGAACATTTAGAGTTATGGGAGATGGGCATTTAGATAGAGTATTTGATGTGGCAGGGTTATACCCATCCCATTATGTCACTGTGGGGTGATTCTATGTTGTTCTCCATGAATGAAGATTGTGGTTTTATGTTTTTATTAACTATAAAAGGTTGAATCATGTGAATTTCACTAACTATTACCATATTCTAGGGATAAATGATCATTTCGACCAGCAGAAATGAGAGAGTTGGTTTTCAATGATAGGTTTATGGACTAGATATCACTAGTTTATGGTGAAGGAAGGTGATATTCTAAAGATTTCCATAAGATTAGGGTACGAAAATATTGAATTTGTGGTTATGAAATTCGTTGTTACAAATTCACCATGCAGGGACATATGGATTGTGAAATACATGTTTGTGAGTTCCTGTATCGATTCATCATCATATTTATTGAGGATATCTAGATCTACTCATTTTTTTAGAAGGATCATGTTTAGCATCTTAGAACACTCTTTCTCATTCTTTGACACCACCACCTCTATGGAATTTTGTCCATGTCTATATTCTGTACATGAGTGGTCTATTTCATATGACATGTGGATTCTATGAAATTTTTACTAGTCAACCCATCGAATGTTGAACTAGTTGTATCTTGGGAAGATCTGAATAATGTTACATATGTTTATACCAATTAGGGTCTTATTGGATAATATAAGAGTTTTTTACCTGATTTCTCTTCATTTGATGCCTTATTGACAGCTCTGCTAAAGAAAGACCCCGTTTTTATTGACTGTGAAAAGTGAATGGTTGTGTTCAGTTACCTAAATGATTTATTTTCCATGCTCTAGTGCTCTAGTTGCATTAGTAAGGCGTAATGTTTGAGGTGTCTTCTGATGATTTCATTATGGGCTTGGGAAGTTCCTTGAAAAACAATAATGTGGTGTATACATATGTGTCTACGAAGTTATATCCTAACATTTGTATATATTTCATCCATTATTTATAACTACAAACAGTCATTCTTGCACTGACGTTGTGGTGGAATTAACTCATAGGGGAGCACTTTGTAATCTTCAATAATGAAAAGAGTTTGAGATGTATCTTTTCCAAATGAAACATGAACATTCTACATCATATGTGGTTAGAGTATGTTAATGATTATGATTTTGAGATCTCATACACCACATGAATGTTGAATGTTGATCCTGATTCCTTGGGACAAATGTCTTTAAAGGCAGTTAGGATTTTGACGAATCGTGGAGGGAAATAGAGGCGTTAGCATCCTTGCACATAAATTAAATGTTGGTTGGTGTTAAGGATGTATATTACTGATGATGGAGTACTATTTTATGATGTATCAAATATATATTTCTCAATGGAGGGACTTAGAGTTAGATTTGATGCATTATCATGTTGTCCCTGATGATTCTCCCGAGGGATTGTTAGAGGATCTTTGGAACTAGATGTTATTTCAAGGAAGGTTTTTTGTTCCACTAGTAAAGTTACAGGAAGTCCAACATGAGTTTTAAATATCAATAATGGTGGTACCCATGTGACTTTTTGTGATATACTATTTCTTAAGGGTTCTGTTTTGGTTTCCCTTGATGAAATAGGTAGTGGTAGACTTTTTGGTGAAGTTCATGTTATTCTAGTAGGTAATGGTTGATCACAATGATCCTGGTGGTTTATTGGAGCTATTATATTTTCATGATTTTTAAAGGGATGAAAACTAAATGGATTTCATCCTAGGGTAACCCAGTTCTTTTGGTGTTTTTTTCTAATATCTGGTTGATAATTGATTGGTTAATGAAATAATCCCACTTATTAGAGATAAAGGAGTTAATTGTAGTGGATGAATTGGATAGTAGTTATGAGGATGAAATGAATTGGTTTCATGGATATATCAGCTCCATTGTATCAGATTAAGATGAACATTGCACCACAAGATTCTGTAAGGGATTGAACCATTCTTTTGGTACTTAGTTCGGCCACATCACATCGTTCCACGTTCATAAAAAAGGGCAGATAGAGCGAACTATACTTATTCTATAGAATATGTTGGGAGCATGTATTATGGAAATTGTAACATATTTGGACATGAAACCTAACATTAATTGAGTTTTCATTGAATAATATATTTATCCTTTCCCATGTAATTCTAATATTCAAGGCCCTTTATGGATGAATGATTCATTCTCTATTATGCTGGATAGAGGTTAGGAAGAATGTTTTTAGCGGTCTTGATGTGGTTCATAGAAAAGTAGAGAAGGTTCATCCTATTTTAAATAAGATGAATGAATCATAATAACATAATATGACTTCTATTGATCATAGGAGAAGGCCCTTGGAGTTTGAGGATAGAGACCACTTGTTCTTGAAGGCTTCCCCTTGGCATGGGTAGCAGAGGTTTGGTAGAGGGAGTGATATTTTCTCTTAGTTTGTTGAACTCATTTAGGTTTTGGGTTGAATCCACATTGTGGAATATCAATTGTAATTTCCACCATTATTTGGAAAAAACAATAAAGTCCTTCAAATATCTCAGAAACATTGATATTTTTAAAAAGAATCACATGTTGTTGATTGGGTTGGGATATATTTTTATGATGACACAACATTTGTGGAGCAACCAATAGAGATCAAGGACCATCGAGGGAAGGCACTGCATAGACAAACCACCTCAATATATCACGTGTTTTGGAGGAATGGTGGCCTGGAAGATAGTATAATGTATCAACAAATCTACATTCTTTCCATGTACCCAATTTTTTTTATCTTTTCTTTGTTTTGACTTTATTTGTCATGAAATGGTGTATCCATGTAGTTTTATAAGATTAATTTTTTCCCGTGGTTTTGGATGTGTTTTTTGTCTGGGGTGATGAAAAATAATGTCCTAATGTGTGAAAAGTGTAGGACCTGATTCATAATCTAGATGCGTTAACAACGATACGATTGAAACTATGTTAGTGAATATGTTCCACCAGGAGAGGATAGTTTCTCATCATGAAAGACAGACTTCCCAACATTCAATGTTTAGTATAGCATAGTTCATTGGCTATAATGATATTTAGATGGTGTATTATGAATGTAAATGATTTTATGTAGTGGTTGTGTGGTATTATGATTTGGGATTATAATTTGGGCTTGTAGTAGTGTTTGGGGTATGATGAGATCCCTTAGATTTACCTCATAGAGTGGCTATTTAGACACGCTTTTAATTCGGAGATGGATTTATATTTTTAATAGAGAGAATCATTTAATAGGTATCTATGGTAATGGGTTTCCCCCCATGTGTGTTACATTACTTGTTTTGGTGGTTAGAACTATTTAGAGAGGATCACAGAGGATTCAAGTGGAATTTGGAGATGCATCAGAACTGATATGGGAGTTAGAAGTCATGTAATTTTGTTATTAAAGGTGAAATTTAGTTTCATGAATTTCCATAGGATTATTTCTAATTTTATATTTTAGCGTAATGAAAATAAAAATGTGACACATTTTTTAGTGGAACCTAATGCACTAGGCTTACATGACATGAAAGAGGATTACACATCTTGTATTACCCCAAAGAAAGTACATTTTTATGCAATTTATTAGGATGATTTTTTATTCATTTGGATGTACACCCTTCTTTATTTATCTTTAGGTGAACTCTAGTTGTAGAATTTTGTTCCTCATTCCCATATCAAACTTTTTGATCCGTTTATCATGGTGGTTGTCCATTATCGACCCATGGTTGATCCATGGAGTGTTTTATACTATTTTTCATCCATTTTCCTTTGTTCCTCTCCTAAGGATATTCTATAGTTGTGATTATTTTGATTGGGGTATGTCTTGGGTAGAATATGATGTTCTTAGATTGTAGAGTACGTTAATATGTAGTTACTCATTATGTGGTTGTGGTTTGCAGACATTCTACTTCATCCTATGATGGGAAGTTATTATTGATGTAAAACATTACTTGTTTCCCATCATTTGTGCATCATGCAGGAGGTTTTTTCTTTTATTTACGTAGGGATTTTTTTCTTCCGTATTAATCTAATATAATGAATTTTCTAAATAAAATTGAAGTGGGTATAAGTATTTAATTCACATATTTTACATATTTTTATTGATATTGTTGATAATGTGAATTGTATGAGATAACTACCGACTAAATTTCAAGGTCATTGGATTTTTTTTTGTTCTGGATACATCTTTTTTCGGTGTCACAATGATTTAACATGATTTGGTATCAACATGAAAATGTAATTGGATAATTACATAAACATTTATTATTATAATTAATGATCTAGGATCTTAGGGATTCTCTGATAACACACATAAATAATGAATTGAAATTAATCATGGTATGCATTTCTAAATCTGAAAATATGTAAATTTTTTGTTTGTATTGTAATGTGTACAGAGAGACAGTTGTGTTTTGTGGGTTGTTTTGGGGGGAGTTATGCAAACTGATTTATGTGATACTTCTACAAGGTGGAATAGTCTAATATCAGGTTAAGAGAATAATTGACTATGGAATGGAATTAATGTCTTGTGCAATGGGGTTATGGTGTGGATTGTGATATATTGTTTTGTTGTGTTGTTGTTGTTGCTGTGATTTAGAGGTTTCTTTATTGATGTGGTGGTTTATGTAGGATGAATATGTAGAAGGAGATTTTTTATATGGGTAATTAATCCTGAGTTACTGCACGAATATTGTGAAGAATGAACCAATTGTATATTAAGGGATGGTTTTGGTGTTTTAATTTAAATGTGTTTCAATTTAGAGGAAATATGGAGCCTCTTTTGTAAAATGTGACTTTTTTATGATTTTTATGGTTATGCTGTTATTTGGACCTTCCCAAGATGTTATGGATAGTAAATGAATGTTTACATTTGAAAAAGGTCAAAATGTTAATGAATTTGGAAAGTGGTCATGTGATAATGAAAGATAGAAACATAAATCACACTTCTATTTTTCATGCATGGTGTTTTTCATTTAGTGGTTTCATTAATGAAAGGGAATTGTGAGTTGGTGGGTGATTTATTTTTGAACTAATATGTTGGGATTGTTTTCATTATATATAAATGTATATATACCCTTGCATCTCCATTTTTATTTCTATATGTGCCATACCCTTGTTGAGCAGTATGTTCAAAAAACCAACATCGTTACTTGGGATGTTTTCTTTCCAAAACATCCTAGTGGGAGGATGGATAGGTGGCCACCCACTCATCCCTGCTGCCTCTTCCTGGATGTAATAGCCCATTATTCCTCAAGAATATTGTGGTGAGACGTGAAAATCATGTATTTGTTATTGATTTTTTATATTCCTTCCCATGAATCTTCAGGATGAGATGTGATATGTGTCCCAAGTGTCTTCGAGATAAGATTATCTCGATGTACCATGTGTCTTCTTGATGATATGTGATGTGGTTTTTCCCCATGGATTGTACTGGATGGATGTGTTGTGTATTGTAGCCAAGGTGTGTGTGGTCAGGATGTGATGTGGTTTGTTTCCTAGATGTGTCAGGTGTGGGATGTGATGTGGTTTTTGGACTAGGTGTGTGCATAAGTGATGTGATGTGGTGTATATAGAAGGGGTGGATGTAGAAATACGTTTTCCATTATGAAATTGCATCTAATCAGGGAGAAACTATTATTGGGAACCCTATAATTGATGTGTTTTACGTTATATTATAATACATGGTCTACGTTATTTTTTAGAATGAATTGGGAAGGGTGGGAGTTTTAGTATATCCCTATAGGTTCTTTTGGGTTGTACTGTTTTTTGGTGGGTAAATCATAATGATCTTTTCACATGTGCATGAGATACTATGGTTTTCTTAATTGGTATACAAGAATTCTCACCATATGCACATACTCTATTTTCATGTTTCCTAGAGGTTCTTCTGAGCAGTACTATGCATTACTTGATCGGACATTGGGAATAGCTGCAATGTCACAATTTTGCTTTAATTTTTGTATTTTACATTGCAAACATTGGCTGTACTATTTATTTCTACAATTGAATGTGGGATGGATTTTTGGTTATTTATATTATAGTTATGGTGTTTTTCATGATTGTATCATCTTATCTCCCAATCATCATTCATTAAAATGTACAATTCCTCCCATTGAGTGTGAATTGTATACCCATGGTGCTGGTCACCACATTGGAGTGGACTCGAGGCCGGAATCAGAGGTGGTACACTCCCTTTATTCACTACCATCCATGGAAAGTAATCTATGGAGGGAGGGTGTCACGGAAATGAACCTTCTAAAACACCTTCAAAACATTAAAAACCCACCCTTACCCAATTAAAACATAACGAAGGTATTATATAATCTCAAAATACAAAAACAATTTTAATGTACATGGTAATGGTGGTGTGAAATGGTGGGTAATGATTTTATCTATTGGAATTTAAATAGTTGTTGAGAGAATTAATTTTAGGCAACAACCCTCACCTCTAAAATGGAAAAAATAACCAGAATATATGCATAAGTTTAATATTATATAATTATAAAATTTCTCATTATGAAAAATTATTTCAATGATTTTCCCCTATTAAAATAAGGAAAATTAATTTTTATTATTTCAATCGAAATGAACATTTTTAAATATCACATGTTAAATAAATAAAAAATTCATTATTTAAATGATACTAAAAAAATTGTGTAATTTTTACCAGGCTGATAACTTCGATTATCAATTATCTACTAAATTTATCAAACCTATAACAATAAATATTTATTTAAAGAAATAATCACTATTCTATTAAAATATACATTAATATTCACATAAATTATCTCATTATAGTATATTCATTTTAATACCCACACAACTAAATAAATATTAATAATATTCTATTCAATAAATGGAAAAAAAAATATTTATTTAGTGTTTACCTTTTGAATAATAAATAACATATTTATTTCAAATCACACATTCTAAAATTGAATCTCTATTAACTAATTTTTTATAAATCATCATATGTTAAATAAATATTATTTTATTATATATTAATTACATTTAATATTAATATATAATATATAATATTGTAATGGGATTCTAGATATTTTCTGTGTCTGTCCATCTAGGAATCAAACTCAGTGGATTAATGAAAGATTTTGTAAATGTCTTGGATAATTCTATAGAAATATTTCAAGGAATACATAGATAATTATGTCGATATCCCAATGAACAATATATATTCTTATGGACTTTATCTCTAATATTATATTGTTTTCTTGATATCTCAATGAAAAATTTAACTATTTTGGTAATCACAAAATATGCAAGATTTATTTTTCATTGGAAGTCTAAATTGAACATATTGATAAACTACATGGATTTGTATTTTATATGATAGTCACATATCAAGAAAGTTTACAAAGATTTATTCTTCCACTAACATTAAAAGGACAAATACATTCTTGAATTATTCAATTAATGAAATGTCCCTAATAAAGCACCCAACAAATGAAACCAATTAATAATTATAAATCATTGCGAAACACATCCCTTCATAAAATTTGTTATTAAAAATATAAATTAATGAAAATATCAATTATAGGAACATGTATACAAGTCTATTGACAAAAATATCAAATGAAAGATATGAACTGTCAACTCATATGGGGTTGTTTTTCACACTGGCCTTTATTCATTGAGATTTTTGTGCGATAACAATTTTAGAAAAAGTATCAATGTTTTATGAACCCCTTCAAGATGATAATTAAAAAAACTATATCCTATTATTAAAATAATAACTAAACCATATGACAAATTTCTAATAATATGTTCTTATAATTTCTAGATTCTCATTATATTGAAGAACTGTTATAAACATTCAACAATATGAAATCACTATGACCATAATCACAATTTTTTTAATGAATAGAACAATTATTATATTATTTTAAATTTCATTACATTAAAGTAATCAAAAGAACTAAATTAATTGATTATAATCAATCAAATTCAAAAAAAATCTACATTCTCTAGAAACAACTATTAATTATGAACTCTTATGATCCTACTTGATAAACATGTTTTTTATAATTTATGGTTCTAATTATTGGGCATTCCATGTGTTTGGACCATGATAGTTGGAGAAGGTATTTGGTGGATTGAATAAATTTTACTTACAATGTGTGTTGTCTTTTTTTTCAAAAATGATAAGTCAATTATCTTTGTAAAATATGATAAATGGATTTAGCATGGATCTGATACTAAATCAGATGATGATTTGTTTTCTATTAATTAATAGTATTCATAATTATCTGGTAAAACATATGATTCATGATTGATGATGGAAAGGGGGAGTGATACCAATCATATTCATATTTCATTAGAATGAATTGTGCTTCTAGAGGATAGGGAAGTTAAAATACCTTATGTTTAACATCTGATGCTGGTAAATATAATCAATTAAAGGATATATATCATGATAAATAAAGATTTTGATGAAATCTAGATAAAATAAAAATAGTTTTTTTTGTTTTTTAGGCCAATTTTATGTTTTCAGGATTTCATAGTGGTTTCTAAATTTCTGGGCCACAAAATCAATTGTTTTGTTTTCCAGTAATTTATTTTTTGGAATCATAGTTCGCTGACCATGAAAGATATTTCGTAGACTACATAATAGGTGCACAAAATGGAAGATGAAAAATAAAAACTGAATGAATTAGTTATGCATACCAGGAATCATTCTATGTGGACTATGTGAGAAAAATAGTTCATGGGAATCTCAGAGGTAATGGGAATTTGGACGTATGTAGGAGAAATGTATTTAGTGGAAGTGAGACAATGTCTTGAACCACCACAATGATCTTCACATGATTAAGAACATTTTTCAATGCCTATATCCAAATGTAAAAAGTTCACATGATTCTTATAGTTTGCAGGATGATCACAGTTGACGGTGAAGGTTGTACTGCATCAATAATTAGGGTAAATTGGATTATACATGTTTATGGATACATTTTCCTTTAAAATGAACACTAATTTCATCTTTTTGTGAAATATAATTCTATAAAAATATATCGTTACTACGAGAATAATTTTAAGAAGTCCAATGGAGTTTTTGGATGAAGAAGTTCAAGAAGGAGAAGAGTTCACTGAAGAAATAATTCCATTTTGGAGACAATTCATGGAAGTCGGATAGTTTATGAATTCAAGGGTATTACTCAAACAATAATATAGTGTGTGGAAAAGAATATAGTTCATAGAATAAGGGTTGGTCTGGATAATAAGATGTATAATGAGAAGAACACACAATATATTGTGAAAATCAGTTCACTGTTGAAATAAGATTGTTCTCGATTAGAATAAAGATGTTCATTAAGTGTCTAAAAAATAATGAAAAAATCAGAAATAACTATAAATGAAACCTCATTATAATGTATAGGATTTTCATACCAGTGAGTAGGTATTCAAGTGAAGAATTTTATTTAATGATCCAACTTGAGAAGGTTGATCATGAAGCACCAAAACAATACATTACATAATTTGTACTGGATTAACCATAGAAAATATTGGTTTTCTTTCATAGTGTTTCCTGAGCCTAAGTGAATATACTACTTTTTTATTCCATATAAAATGTTTATTTTCTAGTGGATTTTGATTTTTTTTATTTTACCCAAACCATTCCAATGATGTTGCTACTCTTATTATGTGGTAAACCATGAAATTTCATTCGTTCCAATAGATGTGTGTTTTAAATTTTTTCAGTAGGGAATATAATAATTAATAGGAAGAAACAATTGTTTCATAAATAAATAAAAATTAAACAAATGGATATCCCTAATAAACCCCCTCCCCCTATCAGTGATACATTAATTGTTACTATGAAACTTCACAATGTTCATCTTTTCACAATATTCTAGTTATGACTATTACTAATTATAAAAAAACTGCAAGAAACGTTATCAAAATTATATATTCATTTTTAATCATTTATGGAAACACCAAAATAATTTAATGTATTTTTCAATTTAAATTTTAATTTTCCAATAACATATGTTTTACACAACACTAAGAGGAATCAAACATACATATCAAATTATCTATCAGTATATTAAAATAAACTCTATAACCTAGCCATTAAAACTTTGTGAATTTGTAGTATTAATGAAATTTTAATCTTATATATTTAATAAAATGTTTTTACATTCATGAAATTGATTTTCTAATCATAATAAATGAATGAATCCAATGTTACACATTAAAAGGATTTATTTTTACAATAATAGTTTTACATCATTTTAATGGTGTCCTTATTTAAAATCAAAATATTTCCACTTATAAAAATGAAATTTAACAAAATAGATTTAATTTATTAAATCAAAATCCAAAAATTATCTAATAGATACATTACGGAATTTTTTTAAAAATATTTATTTTATTTCATACTGTGAAAATCCCACTTTTGGTTAAACTGTGATTTTTTATGTATTAATAGATTATTGATAAATTTCATTTTATAATCACCTTATAATGTTTAATTAAAAATTTTGGTCTCTTATAAAAGAAAATATGATGTGTATATATATATAAAATTGAATAAATAAATAATTTTTTAATAAATAATAAATTAATTGTTTGTATTTTGGTGAATCATAAATGTTTACATACAATTTTATTATAAATATAGAGTTTTTAAATTATTTTCTTTTAATATTATATGTTAATAATATAATTTTCTGCACATTATTATAATGCAATTTTAGGAGACCATTAGTAATTTTTAAATGTGTCATAAAAACATTTTTAACATTAAAACTGATATTTCTCAAGTAAACATTGATTTAAATTAAAAAATAAATTTCAAAATTTTTTTAAATAATTTACATAAAATGGAGTTCAATATTTAATTATATTCGTCCAAAAATTTTGATCGATAATATATGGGATTTTTCTAATGTAGTTAATTTTTTTTACGAATAGTGAAATATGGTAATTTACGGTATAATCTAAATACATGAATTGTTGAGTCACAGATGATGTATATATGATGTAAGGAACGTTTTTTATATCTCAAATACACTAAAATCTTTATTTAGTAATATGAATCATCACTATTTCTTTCCCTAATCCAAAATTAATAATAAATATAATTATCAGAAAACACATCTCTCCTCTATAATAAATGGATCCCCACACCACCTCTTCTCCCCTGAACACAAAATCCTTAAATATTGACCAACTAATGCACAATAATCTTAATTATTATATCCATTATCTCCAAGAGCATTCACTACTAATGAAATAAAAATCCCATCTACCTTATGGATGTTCTTATTGAGAATAATTTAAGAGATAAAACCCTCTTTCACTTTCATTACTTTTATCTCAATTACATTTATTATTAATATACTCTCTGCACATCAGGTGTAAAGATATGCATGATAACTTTAGTATAATATATATAATCGTATTCAATAATTTCAATGGAAAATAAACCATAATGTATCTTCTCTTATTATGTTTAATCAAAAAAAGAAATCATTATCTTTGTTGTGTCGATTTACCACCATCAAGGATGAGGTGTTTTTGTATTCCCATTCCCCCTTCATAACTGGTCATAATAAATTTTTTTGGTTAGAATCGGTTATAATAAAAGTTTGCCAACTTAATCAATATTTTATTATCCTTATATATACATTATATTAATTAATATACAAAATTAGTTTGTGATGAAAAAAAAGAAAAAAAATCTAAATCCTTATCACTAACATTTTATCTAATGATTGATCCTCTTACAATATAACCAAAAGAAATATAATATCTTTTAATTTTATGTATATTTATTAGTAAGATGTAATTTAATTTTGTACAACTACTCTCATTTAACACAATTTACCATGCATGTATACAAATAAACTGATCATGAAATCCAATGAAATGAACGCTTATGAATGATAATATTTAATCATAAAATTCATCAAAAAACCCATAAAAGTTATTAATAAACATATAATATATAATTTAAAATTAAAAAATGTTTGAAATTATTTAAATTATGGATTTAATCTGATTAATAAAGACATCGATATCAATTGAAAATCACATTTGAACTTATGGTAAGGGTTTTTTATTCTATGATTTATTCAGGTATTTTATGATTTTTTCACCACTATATATTGCATTTACTGTATGTATACAACCCATTGATGCATCAAACCATTAATAAAATAATAATCATGGTATTAATATTTTCACTTTATTTTTATTGATATTATGTGACATATGATTCTATTTATTACAAAGTGGTAAGGGTTCTTCCTTAAACCTCCCTTTTTTCTATTGGGTTACGCTATCTCCCACTTGACCACAATGTAATTCTTAATTTTTCTTACATAATCCTCCTTCCATCAATTTGGATGTTTTAATGATTTTTTTCCTATCTCAAGTATTCTATATTTGAAGGGGATATACGTATTTCATAGGGTTTACAATTTATTTTTCTCAATAAGGAAGACAATTTAAATAAAACATCAAACTTTATTACTCATTTTCATGTATATTACATAATATAAATTAAGAAGAAACTGTATTTTATTATAACAATATTTTTATAATGAAAACTATTTTAGTTATTTTTTATTTTGATTCAAATAATTATTCACTTATCCCCATTAAATACTCTTTTATACGCTACCTTATACTACATTGAATTTTCCCATATCTCATGTATTGTAAAAACTCATTTTACAAGTTTTTAACTAATTTTGACATTATTTATCATTAAAAATTATTTCATTGTCCATTCCCTTTATTTTCTCTGATATATATGATAATAATATGATTTTATGACAAATTCATATTATTTTACAAAATACAACTTCACTCCAAATAATAAAAAGTTAATTCTCTGAAGAATGTATCCGTGGTTTTGTTAGACTATTGTAATTTATTTATATATCCTCAATTTTATATTATTAATGATCCCTTATTCTACCATCTAGAATAGTTTTTTAATGTTTTATTATCACATTTACATGGGACGATCAATCATGATACAATTCACCATATTACTATTAAATATATATGACTTTCTATGGAGACATTGAGATTTTTTTGTCTAATTGAATATGACTATATAATGATATGACAGATAAATTATTGAATAAATCAATATATGATGAACTTTTTGTATTGGTAAAATACAGGTTGGGGACATATAATGAAATACATACCAGTTTGGGTGTGTTTAATAAAATCCCCATGGGTGGGTCCAGGTTATAAATAGCCTATCAAAGACTCATTATTATCATGATATGAAAACATTTAATGATACTTCCTTTATTTTTGTCTAAAAAATATAATTTGTTTCTTCATAGAGTAATAAAATGTCTTCATTTTATTATTGTTAATTTTCATAATACATGACATCGATTGATTAAGCATTCTGTTAATTCAGTATTGAGTTATTATATTTCATGATATTTTAAATATTACAAAATAAATAGATGTATTTTTTTCTCAGTTTATTGATGGAATGTGTTTTTTAAATTATTAACATTCCTATAATGTCTATTCCTTGTTGAATTTTGTTTACATATTAATTTTTTATATAACCCTTATCATTCATTTGACCTCAACATTTAATTTTCATTCCTTCCCTAGGTTGTGAAGATGAAATATTTGAATAAGTGAAATGAATTTGCCTATATTATTTTTTTGGGATATGTTTAAATTACCAATTTAATAAGGGAACCATGTTTGAATCTATTTTTACAATAATACATTAATAATTTATCATTTTAGATTTGATATCTTGTACCAAAACAATTCTAATATAACGAGTTCAGAATATGGGTTACTGGGGTCAGGGTTGATACAATTGGTATCAGAGACTATTTAGTAGAATTCGTTGGAACTACACTATTAAAACATAGTCGTAGGAACATAAAACTAACATATAATTCAAGGATAAGACTATAATAACATCCTATTATTTTGGTAACGTAGTGTTTATGTGGGTCATCTAAGAATGAAATCCCTATCCAGATACTAAATGTGTATGTTGTTCAAGAATAGATGTACCGAAGGGTAATAATATTGGCACGGGTCATCAGGTCTGACTCAGTGTAGCCAGGTAGATAACTATGGGCCTTACTACACACCATGTTTGACAATACCGAGGGATATGTATAATATAACTCATAAACTCATTATAAACAATTTTGAATGATTAAAATGAAAATATATACCCATGGAACCCATGTTTATGATTAGGAGTTTTGCGACGCAAATATTTTAACTTTATGTTAATTTTTTCTTGTTCTTAATTTTGAATTATGATTCATATTCTAAATTAGTATAAGAAATTATTTAGAGATTTGGCATGTAATGATTTATGGGTATGGATATTTTAAAATTTCAAATTATATACTTTTATTAAGGCCAATACTCCTTAAAAAATTTCAATTCAGGAACATCCTCTTTATGGATGGAAAACGATTAAAAATAGTTTTTCACTTTTATCCATATGATTTAATTTCTAGGATATTAAAAAATCAGTCCCAGATTATTTTGAATCCTTCATCAAAATCTATGAATCCTACCATAATTTTTATAAGGAATCTCAAACATCTACCATTACCCATTTATTTTGAGGATCATGGTTTTTTTAAAACAATGTCATATAATCTAATTTTTTCAACAATTCTAGGAATGAATGGTATTAATGAGGTATTTTTAAATTCATCACCCTCTCAACAAAAATAAAGAGTTCTAATTAATCTCTAATGATATGTAGAGGAGGGTGAATTCATAGATGTTTACATGTATAAATTTTTATATTTTAATTTAAATTCATTGATTAATGTTAATTTTATGACCATTGAAGAAAACACAATTAGATTTTTTATAATAGTCTTTTTTAAAAGAAACACAAAAGTATTATATTGAAAATAAAATCTTCATAAACTCTTATCATTTTCCTCAACATGTACATTTAAACTACAGATGATTCATTTTTAATGTGAAGGTACAGGATTTCGAGGATTCATCAAAGTAACACTTATATTCCAAGACCTATGTTCACCATGAGAGATGACAACACTGAATATTTTGATTAAGGTATGAGTTCATTTCCTTAAAATTTTATTATTTTAGTCATCTTAATAAAATTACCATGTAAATGAAATACTTCTATGTTAGGATCATGTTAATCAAGACTTGCAGTGTGAATGAATTGTATGGGTATAAAAACAATTTTTAATGTAAAATTACTCAATATTTAGGAGATGGTACACTATAAAAAAATATCTCATGTATCATAGAAATATACGAAAAATTATAATAATAGATCATGGAAAATCATATTCTAATACTATAGACTAATATTAATTATTAATATAGTACTGTATGAATTCAAGAATTATGTTATATGATTATTTTATTAATAATATTGAGTTTTTAATAATCAAGAGATATATAAGGATTGTAATACAAAACATCATCTTTAAGTAATTTGAATCATACAACATTAGTAATCATGAAATGTGAATTTTTTGTAATTTGATGTTTGTAGAAACAAATAATTTGAACAGATAACATTAAATATACTATTGATGTTATTATAAAAATAAATAGATAGTAAAGGGATAATATTAGTGACCATGAAGGTTGATATATACCTTATGTTATATATTATTATAGATTTATGAAATATTTTGATACATGGTATATATTCTACAACCTACAATTTTACAATTAAGAGAATGCATGATTAACAATGGTTTAATGGATATTATGGTATTTATATATTCAGTATGTGGAAATAATAGAAATATTATTTTAGTAATATTATTTTAGGTTTGTATTGGATATTTAGGGACCTTCATTATCAATTTTGGTTCATTGATCAAAGACATACAAGTTTTAGATTATTCTTATGGTTCGGTACACATAGAATGGATCTTGTCAAACATTGTAATTTCTTATAAACTGATAAAAAATTATATCCATCTTGGTTTCAGAAATATTTTATTGGTTAAACGAATTACTTAGGGTCCATATTATTCATCAAAATTTCATTAGTCCAGAAAATATTTATTTTGAACATTCATTTTTTAGGTCCAATCGATAAACTGATAATAGATTGAGGTGCAACCATTAGACAAGATTAAACTTATTTGTTGGAAAATAATAAAGTATGATTAATTTCTCATGTGATTATCTAAATAATTAAATCTCCACTAAACATTATGAAAAATATATAGGAATAAAAACATTATAATCTTACTTTTCATTATGAAGAATCAATGGTCTTTTATCCAATCACA
Source organism: Viscum album (assembly GCA_963277665.1). Classification (NCBI taxonomy): domain Eukaryota; kingdom Viridiplantae; phylum Streptophyta; class Magnoliopsida; order Santalales; family Viscaceae; genus Viscum; species Viscum album. Next base: position 1,121,540,415 of record OY728127.1, read on the forward strand.
AATTTACGTCATTGTGATTGTTATGATTCTAATGAACATGTTCTCTATCACTCTCCATCAAAACATGAGGGATATAGTATAATTCCATGCCCATAATTTCACATTTCACTGTTGTTATACAATTCATATTGCTAGTTCTTTTGTTACATCTTAAATTTTCTTTCATTCTTATTAAGAGGATATTATGTTAACACTTTTTCCATTGTCAGTTTCATATAAATGAATTTTAAAGAATAATTCCTTTAAATTTGATGTGAAATTTAAAATTGAAATTAAAAATATTATTTGAGTATGGGAGAAGGTAACACTCCAATATTTTAAGGTATATATCATTTTTAATTTAAATTACTTGGTAGCAAGGTTTTCACAAAACCCCATTCATAAATAAACATTGATATACAATTAAATATCATTATTTTATACCCACCATTATAATATAGTAATTATATTGGAGATAATAAATTGTATTCCTCACATTTATATATTAAATATTTAATAAATATTTTGAGATTAATCCAATTCATATTATATGTATAAGAATTGTATGAGTCCAATGTTACATATTAAATGGGTATATTTTCATAAATAATGTTTTACCAACATATAATGGAGTACAAGATTTAAATATTAATTTTCAAACTTTTAATATTCATCCACAAAAATGAGCTTTTATTTAATAATAATATTTTCAAAATTATTTAAGGGTAAAATTTTGGTATTTTTATGAATATATCTATTTTATTGTCGATAGTAAAATATCAGGATTATTATAAAACGATCTATTTATAGTACTAGAAGTCTATTTATCATATGAATAGTATACTAACCTTTGAATGAGTAATTAAAATTTATGTACATTTAAATAAAAATATTCTATATTTATATCATTATATATGTAAATTAGTGTTTTAAATATGATAAATTATTTGATGGTATTTTTGTGAAATCTAAATGTGTATGTTCTATTTTATAATTATTATATTTATTTAAAATAATAATTATTATCATGGATTATTTATATATGTTAATATTTTGTTGTATTATGATAATAAGATAATATTATAGGACCTTAATTAATTTTTCAATGTGTCATAAATATAATTATAATATTAAAATCACAATTTTTTGAGTAAAACATGATTTCAATATAAAACACAACATATCAGATTCAGAGAATTATTTTAATAAAATGTATATATTTTATGAATTAAAAAATTGGCAAATGGTTAGGATGGTCTTTTATTAATTTTCAAAAATTGTTGATCATTGGGTGAATAGTAAAATATAGAAATTTAGAACATATGATAAATACATGCATTATTGAATCACAGATATTGTATAAAATATGTAAATACCATTAGATCAATTTAAAATTCACTATTTAAAATATTTTTTTCACAAGAACAATCATTATATATTTTCATGTCCCAAAATAATAAAATAATTAATAGAATAATAGAAAAACATGTCTCCCCTCTATCATAAATAACACCCATCACCACCTATTCTTCTCACACCACCATTACCTTGGAAATTTTCAAATTCTATCCCAATACTCATATATAGTTTCTCTCATATGTCTAAGAATCATGATACTCAGTAAATGTTCATAACAAGTTTTGTTAAGGGGGTTCTCAAAGACAAGAACATAAGAGGTAAAATCTTCATTCTCGTTCACTATTTTCCCATACTTTTCTTTCATTATTTATATACTCTACTAACAAATTCTATCAAAAAATGATTGAAAAATATATTATCATATATATTTTTATTTTTTATTATGTTAATATTAAATCCACAATCATGTCTCTTTACCTATATTTATTTTTCCAAAAATGAATACATTGTCTGTAAGGTGCTGATTTTTTACCTTCATTAATGATAGGGCCCAATTTTCCAATTCTGCATTAAAATATATTTATCAAACCATATTAATGTAAAAAAAATTATTATCTATATTAAATTATTTTAAATTTATGGAACCTTTACATTTTTAACAATATTTTTAAAAATATTAAAAAAATTATCATGATCGAAGAAATGCCAATATAATCTAAAATGTTATTACTTACATTTTTTCTAATGATTCATCCTAATACCACATTATTGAATGAAATATAAAACCACGTAATATTATTTAATTTATTTAATAACATTTAATTTAAATTCATGAAGAACTATTATTATTTTAAATGATTTTCAAATCATCTATACCTATAAAATGATCATCAAGACAATGGAATTGTACGCTTCCAAATAATAAAATTGTATATTATAACAAATCAAAAAGGTATTAAATGAACTTAATAAAAACAAAAGAAATAAAATAAATCTATAAATGGTTCTGAATTAATTAATTATTTGATTTATTCATATTTCTTGTATATTAAGATCAATTATAGAACATATTTTGATATAGGTATAGGGTTTTCTCATCTCACTTTTATTTATGTGAGATTTTTTTTTCAACACCACTTATTTTGTGTGGTGTATGTAAACTTATAATTGATTTATCATATAAAATTTTATTTATCATCATCGTATTCATTGATTTATTTTATTAATCATATATTTTTTTGGGTATATAGTTATGTTTATTAGAAATTCGTAAGCATTCCTTTTTAAACCTCCAATTTTTGATCAGGTTACAATTTCTCTATCTTTTCCCAATTTTAATTAAAAATTATTGAAATAAAATCCTAATAAAATATATGTGTGTCTTCTAAATATATTTTCATGGATCAATTAAACTTTCTTTTATGAAGAAATACATATTTTATAAGGTTTCATATTAATGATTTCTGATAAGAACTTACTCTTAAAGGGAATATCCAAAATTCATAACCATTTGGATGGTCACTATGAAGTAAATGTTAATCAATAATTAT